>CM051383.1:1938000-1988000 GCA_028015245.1 Cardamine occulta | reverse complement strand
GGATCGAATCCACAGAGACCAAGGTTACACTTTGAAATTATGAGATTTGTAAATAAAGGTAAGACAAAATATGTGGTTTTTTTGGTCACGGAATTGCAAATAAATAAAGCGGTGTAAAACTAATAAAGAAAAGCACTAGATCAGGCTAATTCGCCGGTGATTCAGAGATGAAAACTTTAGCAACTATTCAGGATCTAATTCAGCACAGGTCCAGAACTCAAATATAAAAATAAGACCGACCCACTCTCGTGGCGCCGACAACTTTATCTAACAACCAAAATACCTAAACTCTCGTTTGGACCTAGAGATACAAATAAGCATTAACGAATGGGTTCAATATGTTCACACTCAGCCGCACCAACTCTCGACACCTGCGGTCTGATTGCTCACCAATATCTTTTCTAGCAATCTAGAGCACTCTCGTGAATAAGTTGAACCTGAAATCATAGACTAAGTGGCCAGTTTAATCTAAGCATTAAATTCAACTAGAGGTGAAGACAGTATATATTTATGTATCCTATTTGTGCTCATTTTATCATCTCATGAATACTTTTGAAAACCCTAATCTAGTTAAAAGACTACTCAAACATGGAAGAATGAAACACAACAATGGAATAAAAGGAATTCATGAATAATATTAAGAATAAAATAAGGTTAAGAATTCTTCTCAAAACAGAGTAGTAGTTGATCCTTCCAGATCGTACAAGCAGAAGTAGAGATGGCGAAGGAGAGAGAATTAGGCAATGGAAAACCAAAAGCAAAGGGGAAAAGGAGAGATGGTGGAAAAAAATAGAAAAACGTCTAAAGTTAAGGATCCAAGTCAGTCTCCGTTTTCTGGAGGGTGGCTTGACATATTTAATCACGCCAAAAATTAGATCAAATCGGGTTCCTTATTTTTCTCTGGCGGCGGAGCATGTGCTCCCACTGGGTGCTCCGTTGGGTGCTCGCGTGTAAATTCGGCCTTTTTGCTTCAAATCCGCTTCTTTTTGCTCTAAAAGCCCATTTAGCTCCAGTCCATCCAATCCATGTGAAAAGAATTCATTCTGATTTGATAAGACTCAAAAACGACTCAAAAGATACTAAAAAGAACTAGAAAACATTAGTAAATATGGGCCAAAATCATCATATATCACTGCCATTAATAATCAAGAAAATATACTCCCTGTTGTTGTTGGTAAAACTGCAGAGCAAAGAGAGTACAGAGAGGCCTTGGCTGGTCAAGCACCTCTCAATGAAGCTGCACCTCAAGGGCAGAGAGCAGATGCCGCGCAAGGACAACAAGTCCCTCTGCGAAAGTTTACCTTAGGCAAGCGAGATGCTCCTCATGCCTACTATAGGAACCGATCTGCGATCATTCCCCCTGCTATCCAGAGGCAAAACTTTGAGATACAACCTCATATCATTGCTCTAGTGAAGCAAAATCAATTCCATGGTCTATCTAACGAGAACCCAATGGATCATATTGATATCTTTTGAGGAGATCTGCAGTACCACCAAAGCTAATAAAGTCCCCCAAGACTATCTCCATTGTAGGCTATTTTCTTTCTTGCTGGCTGACAAGGCTCATTGATGGCTTAAGTCTCTGAGTCCTAGATTTATCATAAGCTGGGGTGAATGCCAAGCTGTTTTCTTACAGCAATTCTTCACCAAAGCTAGATCCGCAGCGTTAAAGAACAAGGTAGCCACATTCCAACAAGCTGGTACCGAGTCTTTCTATGAGGCTTGGAAACGCTTTAAGGAATACCTAAGGGACTATCCCCCTCAAAGCTACACCGAGTCGGACATGATGAACTTTTTCTACAATGGAATAAAGATGAAGTACCAGATGGCTCTGGATACAACTAGTAGGGGAGACTTCATGAGCAACACTCTGCAGGAAGCTATAGAGCTCATTGAAAACCTTGCAGCAAACAACTCTAACCGCTGCCCTGACTATGATAGGAGAGTCAATTCCACTCCCACGAGTAATAAGGAAATGGAGGAGCTAACGGCTAAGGTGGACATGCTCTTGAAGGCGCAAAAGAGAGCTGTGAATTTCCTGGAGAATAATGAGTTCGATGATGAGGAACAGACTGAAGAGATCAAATTACTGGGTGGACAGGGAAACTACCAAAACAGGGGTTTTAACCCTAACTTTAGGAACCATCCTAACCCATCCTACCGCAGCATTAATGTTGAGAACCCTGGAGATCAGTTCAATCCACCTCAGAGTTCTCAAAACCAAGGGAACTACCAGTATAATGCTGGTTATAGTAAAATGGGATTCAACCCTCAGTTTGAGAATGCTGGTTCCCAAGACAAGATTGAGTCCTTAAACTAGCAAATTATGGAGGGGTAGAAGAAGTTTGCAGTAGAGATCAACTCAAAGGTTGACAGTATGTATAATGATTTCAATGGGAAGTTTGACTCTTTGGATGTTCATGTGAAGATATTGGAGACCCAAGTGGCAAGGTCAGCTGAAATGGTTAAAGCATTACCAGGAACTCTTCCAGGGAAGCTGGAAACCAATCTCAAAGAGTATCTGAAATTTATCGATCTGTGGGATGATAAGGAACTTTTTACCAAAAATCCCACTGAGATCGATCGATTTCCTGAGAAGATCGAACTGCAAAATAAGATCGACCGATCTGATATATGTGATGAAAAACAAAAAATCAGTGAAGATCGACCGATCCCAGTAGAGATCGATCGATCCCTGCCAGCACAAGAACCAATTCCTCCTATTGAAAGATACAGATTGATTAATGGGATGCGAATAGCTATTGGGGATGATGCTCCTCCAATGTCTGACCATATGAAAACCATGGTGAAGAGTAAGATCAATAAGATATGTACGGAGATGAGGGTGAGATTTCCTTTTAAGGAAGTTGCATCGATGACCCCTTTGATGAAGAAGTACATGGAGGATATTGTTACATGTATAACTACGCTGCAAGAGGCATCTGATTTCCTCCAGCAAGAGTGCAACAAAAGGATGCACAAGAGATTTCTTTGTAAGCTCGATGATCCAGGGAGATTCAATCTGATATGCACTATTGGAAAGTATTGTTACAAGAACAGCTTGGTTGACACTGGAGCTAGCATAAACACGATCACTATTCAGCCAACCACGATATCACTCCAAATGGCCGATGGATCAACTAGGAGACTCGTGGGACTACTTGTCAACATCCCAGTTTTTCTAGGAGGGAGCTATGCACTCATGAATTTTATTGTGCTAGATCTTGATGACAACGGGACAGAGCTTATCTTAGGACGGACGTTTCTTGCAACAACCAAAGCCTCCATCAGTATACCTAGAAGAAGAATAAAACGTCGGTTCAAAAAATCTGCCATGAGTTTCTACGTTGAGACCATCAACAGACTTCCCACCATAAATGGTCAGACATTCATGGTTAATGATTCTGAAGCTGTTGATGTAGTTCACTCAATGAACACAACTCCGAGAAACCTCGAAGATGGCACACAAATGGATTTTTGGCATGAAGTTAACTTAGAAGATGATGAGAGCTTGGAGAGTATAATGAGGGCTATCACTGCTGCAAAGCCGATGATCAAAGCGAAATGCCAGCCACCAGATGAGGAAGACACCATTCCTCCCATGAACCCAGACCCCACATGAAGTACCCAACAAGTCGAGCTAATGCCTTTCAAAACAAGCGCTTATTGGGAGTTATGATCAAGGATTCAAGTCTGAGAGAATTGATGAGTAATGATTTTAAGGGTTTTATACCTTTGATTCCATATGTTTTTAATGTCTTTATTGAGTCTAGGATTAGATTTTGTGTCTTTTTGGTCATTTTTAGTGTCTTGACTAGTTTACACTTCATTGGAGCTAAATGGATGAAACGGACCAGCTTTGGATGTTTATACACTTCAAGGAATTCATGAAGATGCTCTGTGATCGACCGATCAAGAAGAGGATCGACCAGATTAACGAATTAATGAAGTGGTGCATATTGAAGAAGAAGATCGACCGACCCATGAGAATTAATCGTTCTCGATCGCGAATATTCTCCAGATCAAGCATTTACTCTGATTTTTGACCTAATTGGCTCCTATATAAAGGATGTTAGACCTGAGCGGCCAGGGAGACCCAGAGACGAAATTCTACTATTTTTGCTTTGTTATTTTCAGTTTTTAGATCTGTAATTTTCTCCTATGAATATTAGATCTATTTTCATCTCTTTCTATGCAATCAGTATTTTCTTCAACCATGATTTCTCAGTCTTTTGCCATGGCTGAGTATATCTCTTTGTTGGGAGAAGGGGATTTTAATGGTTAAATAGGATATTTTTATAGATTATGGTTATGAATATTAGATCTCTATTTCTATGGTTTTAATGCTTTTGTTAGGTTGACGATTTACGCAAATGATCACTAGGTTTTCTAAGACAACTAATCATTGGTTAGATTATCTTGAATCAACATTTTATAGGCTTAGAGGTTGTTAGCTGACGAAAGTCGAGGTTGGATCATCAAGTGAACTCTATCAGACTTTTTAATAAATGCTAGCATACGGTCCTAACGGATTTATGACTAAGATAATATTCAAATTTCGAAAGGTGGTTTATTTGTCTATAGTGTTCTGAGTTCTAAATATATTTCATTGAACTGCTAATCCGATTAGATGTCATTTTTACTATTAAATCCCTGAGATTTCCCTAATCCCAACATTTGTTTTAATTGATTTAAATTCTAATTTTATTTTTGGATTTATATTCGGATTTTGTGACAGTTTATATTCTTCATTCTAGCTCTGTTTAGATCTGTAGAGTCTATAGTGCACTCTATTCCCTGTGGATTCGATCCCAACACTATACTACCGCGCACAACCGTGCACTTGCGGTGTTGATTATTTGGGTTAAAACCTGACTCACATCAGTTGGTTCCGATAGTGATTTTGTCGACTCCTCTTGTACCCGATTGACACTTACGTTGATAGCTCCAAATTTTCCGATCATCATCGTGCTTTTATTGCAGCAGTTATTGATGGAGTTATACCTCAGACATATAAAGAGGCATTTGACAATGAGCATTAGCATGAGGCTGTTAGGGGTGAAATTGATGCACTCGAAGAACAAGGTACTTGGACGGTTGAATCTTTGCATCCGGACAAGAAAGCTCTTGGTTGTAAGTGAGTATTCAGAATAAAGTATAGGCCCGATGGATCTATCGAACGATATAAGGCTTGTTTTGTAGTTCTTGGAAATTATCAGATGGAGGATCTTGATTATGAAGACCTGTTTGCACCAGTGTGAAAAATGGTTACTATCCATTCTTTCTTGGAAGTGTCGGTTTCACCTGATTGGGAGGTTCATCAAATTGATGTCCATAATGCTTTTCTTCCTGGTGATTTGGATGAAGAAATTTTTATTCGATTTCCACCGGGATTTCGAACAGAGGACAAGTCACAAGTGTGCTGGTTACATAAATCTTTGTATGGTCTTAAGCAGGCGCCTCAATGTTGGTTCGCAAAGCTCACTGTTTTACTTTGTGATTATGGGTTCGAACAATCTCTCTCCGATTATTCCTTGTTTATGTTGACGGATCCAACTGGGAATCTTCGTCTACATATGCTTGTGTATGTTGATTATCCTATTATTTCTGGTAGTTCTTTAGCGTTAATTACCGAGTTCAAAACATACTTGAGTTCTTGTTTTCACATGAAGGACTTGGGAATTCTCAAATATTTTTTGGGTATTGAGGTGGCTCGTAATTCGACAGGTGTGCACTTGTGTCAACGGAAGTATGTACTTGATATTATATCCGAGACTGGTCTCCTTGAGTCCATTGTATTAATGGTGTTTGGATTTGTACAGTGACTGATGTCAAAGTTGATGCTAAAGGTTTCATTTGTGCATGCACTGCTGTATTCTCCACATCTCTCCAGCAGATTGTAAGTACTCATCACACCGTCCCTTTTTGTTTATGTTATGTCTGAATTTTCTTCGATCGTATTCATTCTTGAGACACAAGACTCGGACTTTTCTTATATCAGTGGTATCTGGATCAAACCTTTTTTCTGGATGATCTTGATTAATGTCTATCTGAATTTTAGGCTTCTCCAGACCTGAATTCAAAAGCTATGTTTGTTATCGTCAGTAAATTTGGTAGTAGCTGGAATCTTGAAAAGCGATTTTTTTTTGGTTGTAAAAATGCCAAAAATCTATCATTTTGAAAATATATTTTCAAACGGGTACCCTACTACTTCAAAAATCCTTACATGGGATCTTATTTGGAAATAAATTTTTAAAAGGGTCCAAAATAAAAAATAATTCCTTTTTGGTTTCTCCGGCAAATTGTTAGATACAGTAAAACCTCTATAAATTAAAATGTTGGAATTGGGAGATTTTATTAATTTAGAGAAGATATTAATTTATCGATTAATTAATAATTATTAATTTATAGAGAGATTTTTTGAAAATTTTAATTTGTATAAATATCTATTTAAAATAAGACAAAATTCACATTTTTCTAAATTTCTTTTTACCTAAAATTCTTTATACTTTATAATTTATATATTGTTTTATTGTATTTTTCATTCCATATTGTCTTATGATTTTGTTTTCTTTCAATTTTTCATTTTGTTTGGTGTTTACTTAGCATAAAAACTATGAAATATTAATTGCAGTACGTAACCTTACTCTGCCCTTCATATTCTTCTTTTTAACTGACTAAATTAAAGGGAGTTGGTTTTCTTCACATCCAACAATGGGTTCTCGTCTTAAAGATTTTCAAAATCAATAATGACGGATCAAATACGCAAAGAATTATGTGAGTACAAGAAAGATCATCCTACATGCACTCTGAAGAATTTACAATTATGGCTTAAAAAGAAGTTCCAATTAAAAATTAGTCAAGTTCCAAATCCTATTAATAGTAGAAATTGTGGCTACTATCCTTAATGATGATGATAAACTTGAAGACGATAATCTTGGACCTTTATAAGCAGTTACATGTAAAGAAACAATTATCGCATCTAGAACTCTACACAAGTTTTGGATGCAGTTCGAGAAGTTCACATCATAAGTTTTTGATGCAGTCAGAAAGATTAGGGATGAGTTCCAACAAAAATGCAAGTTTATGAATAAACAAACAACACTAGAGTCATATTTTCACCTTAGATATATTTTAAAGGTTATATGATTATTAATGGGACCATATATTTACATAGAAGTTTCAAAAAAAATTATTATCTTATTATCTTATCGAAATGTGTCAATTATTACACCGGCCCAACTCGGGACCGAAATAATTTATTAATTTAGAGAGGTTATTAATTTATAGAGGTTCTACTATATTATGGTCTGATATAATTTCATGTTGTTTTTGGTAACAGTCAATAGATTCTCTGCAGAAGAAATACTCAGTAGTATCTTTTGAATTGCAGAGGAAAACAGCCCCAATCCCAGCCCTTTCACTTCTCATCTTTTGTTGACTATTTCTTGAGCGGTAAATTCATAACTACTTTGAAGATGACTTACTCATCATAAAGCATTGGAGCCTCAAATACCTTTTTTTTTTAACTGGACCTGCTCCCTACTAATGCCTCTTCAGATCAGAAACTACTAAAATTTCATTTTACTTTACTTTCATGGTTTTTAGTTTTATAACTAATGTTAATCGTTTGGTTTCTTAATAATCATACTTTCGTCTCTATTGAAGATTTCTCCTGACTATTTCCTTATTGGTCTTTCTGCAAACGCATTTAGATTAGAGGGAACGGTTTCAGATTTGGACTGTATATAACAATTCTGCATGCGTCACAAATCTTCTCGAAAATAATCTGAAACAGAAATTCCCAAAAAACATGTAGGATTGAGAGCTTAAGATTATAAAAGTGCATGGTTGGTAACATGTTATCCGATATGGTAGACTGAAATTGATCTCTATGACTTGTGAAGACTTCTGTGCTGCTATACGGTATGTTAATTACTCTCAAAAGTTTGATGTATACACAATATGTTGCTCTGTAATTATGTGGATATGAACTTGGAGTGATCCTTATGTCCGCTGCATTTTGTAATGCATATAGTTTAACATTACATCTCACCCTCAGTGGACGAGGACAAAGACATTAGAATGTTTGATTTGGGAATGCTCTCTTGCATTTATGGAATTTGAGAGACTTGTGTTGAAAGAAGATGTTAATACATTGGCTGGTTTTGTGTTACAGTGGCTGATACTATTCAATTTATCACAATGACACAACTCCCTGATTCACAATCAAATGAGATTTGTCTTTGCCTGAACGGTTTTACATAGCAAAGCAGTCATCATCAGGTATTATTCAGTGGCTGCAGAGATATGTGTGTATTAATATTTGGTCATTCTCCAGGAGCATATATGTGCAGTCATCCCTGTCTTAACTGCAAAATATCAAGCGATGACTGCAGCTGAAGTCATCCCTGTCTTGCAAATGCTGATGAAAATTGTTTATAAATTATAAGCCATGGACTAATTCTTGCCTGATTGAATCTTCTCTGCTTTGGGAGGTGAAATTTTACAGTTGTCATCTCATCTGTCAAAGTGAATTGATCACCTCACTGTGTCAAGAGGTAAATGATTGGAGTGTGAAAGATAAGAGAAGACTCTGCAATGAATATAGCAGGCATCGAACCTAAGAATTTGGAAGCAAGAATAACAGCAACCTCATCATCCAGACTGCTGATGAACAACTCCTTTTTGCAATGTTCAAGAATAACAGCAACCTCATTGGATCTAGATGCAATGTTCTTTTTGCATCATGTCAGTTTTGTCTGTAGAAATCTGAACGGATAAAAGATAGAAAAGGTAAAAAAGTTTTATTAATCAACATATGAACTATGAAGGAACCTGGAGTCTAATTAAAGAAATTGTAAGAAAACTTACTGAATAAGGATATGACCAAAGATCAGAACAGAAAAACTTGTTAAGTTTTTTTCAGGTACGTGCCTTTAAATTCCCCACTTCGGATTTGCAGAACCACTCGTCTTTCTTGATACAGATTCGTAGTCCCCTTCGGCAATACCCTCATCTTCGTCTTTGTGCGCTTCTCAAGACTCAGATTTGTAGTCCTCTTCATGGTCTTCTGTGTCAAATGCAGACAGAACAATGTCGTCTGATTCGTATGTCAAAAATATCTGGGCACCACATTCAATAATGTCGACGTTTTGATCTCTGCTCCTGAATTCGACCATTATTTCTCTGCTCACTTTCCAATGTATTTGTTAAGCCGCGTATAAGGAAATACACACAAATGTTTCGTTTGGAATGTGGAGATCTGACAATAGACTGCCTCAACGGGGTAAACGTAGCCTTTACGTATCAGACGAAATAAAATTTTAGTAAACACATCTTCTGTTGTAAGCTCGTTAGGGGAAATAACGAGGCAAACTTTGAAAGTGGAGAAAGCAGGAAGAGTGAAGCTCAATGTATTTCCCAGGGCTCGGTGATTGAACTCTGCAGGCACTAGTGTTCCTGGTAAGATAGCCTGTCCATAATAAAAAGAATCTTCAATAATTGCTCTTCGTGCTTCTTCGTCCAATTTGAAGCAGTTGGCGAAATTGACGAAACAGTAATTAAATATTTGGTAACCGCTAATGTCAGAAGTGAAAGATACAGTCTTCAGTGATTCACAATCGTGTGCATCTAGGTCCATGAGTGATGGAGGGTGTTCTGGCAGTGATGTGAGTTTTCTGCAGCCAGAAACGATAAGTTCTCTGAACATTCCAAGGCTTTTGATGCAGCAATCTGAAATACTTTCAAAACCATTATTGCTCAAGTCTAGCCGAGTTATATTCATGGGGAGTTGTGGTAACTTCTTGAGCTTTTCATTGCCACTTATTTCGAGAAACTCAAGATGAGACCAAAGCGTAATTGACGTTGGCACTTCTTCCACTGCTGTGTCTGATATAACGAATTCAGTGATGTTCTCAGAAATACATGGAAAATTTGCCAGTTGTGAGCATCCCGCCATCTTGACAAATCCAAGAGATTCCAAATTCCAGTTAGTTGGAATGACTTCTAACTTTAGGCAGCCACTCATCCATAACCTCGACAGATTTTGAAGATTCGAATATGAGTCTGGAAGCTCTACCAAACTCTTGCAATCAGACAGATCCAAGTACTCAAGATTTGTAGCCTTTGAAAGATCCGGAAGTTCTTTCAAATGTAAGGAATCTGACAAATCCATCCTTATGAGACTAGGGAGCTCCTGAATGTAGAAACAGTTCGAAAAAAACAAAAAACAGAGAGACGATCACGTAACGTGAAAACGAGAAGAGAAAGTATATATGAAAAGTAAATTAATATGTAATCCAACCTTGACTCCATCCCAGAGCTTCTCGAGCTTGCTGTTCTGCATTTTGAGTGCAACAAGACATTCACGACGAAATCTAAGAGGAAGACACTTGCTTGGGTATGCATCCCAGTCTAATAACCTTAGACGTTGCGGAAACTCCATCTCCTCTGGTATATTCAATATATCATTGCCATCATCTTTACTTTTGTAGACTCTAAGGAATCGAAGATTAAGCATTCTTTTAAAAGCCTCGTTGCTTATATATAATTCAATGATACCAGATGTATCAAATGATATGCCGGACACAGCTCTAGTTCCCTAAACCAATATTCCAAATAAAAATATATATGTGAATAGTACGATTTGATTATCTTCACAAAGTGACTTGTTTGAATTGTAATTAGAAGCAAATGAAGAAAACAAATACAAGAGAAAGAACTTACTTTGGAATATTCAAGAACATCACAAATCTCCATAGCCTTTGTTAAGATCCCATGTTTCGAAAGCTCCTCCTTCATTTGTTGACCCATTTGTTGTAGTAATTTGTGCATCACTATATGTTTCCCATATGTAGATATCTCTATGAGAGATATCTTTTCAAGGCTTTCCAACCCAACCGTGACCTCCAAATTACCATCAGCTAACAACAACTCATGCATGGTGGCTTTCACAAAATCACATCTCTACCGTTTAAGAAGACTGCAATGTGGAGAAATAGCATTTTCTCACTCTCATTTAAACTGTCATGGCCGACTCTGAGCATGTCCTTGATATCTCGATTAATTTCCAGCCCCTTCAGTACATTTTCCCATTTGGCCTTATCCATATTATTGCGTAAATGAACCCACAACACGGAGACCCAATGGTAACCTACCACAAAGCTCGGTTATCCTTTCCACAATCTCTTTAAAACCATGAGGTGGAGAGTTTTGTTTAAAAGCATATCCACATAAGATTTCAAGAGCTTCTTTTTCAGATGGAAACCCCACATGATATGTATGCTTGATACCATGTTGTTGTAAAATATCTTTGTTTTCTGTAGTCACTACAATCCTACTTCCAGGACCAAACCAGCTAGTTTCCTTTGCCAACGCCGTTAATTGATTCATATCTTTCACATCATCAATAATGATGAGCACTTTTCGTTCCATAGCCTTTCTTCTATCACACCTGAATGGCATTTGCTAATATTATCCTGGTTCAAAACCTTTGAACGAAATGGTTGTAGACGTGATTCATCTAGACCAGGGAGGTAGCTTCCCCTAAGATTGTCCATAAAACAAGTAAAAAGCTGAAATCTTTTTTTTTCTTTTTCATCGATAAGCTTAAATAATCGACTTTCTAAAGCTCTGGCAATGGTACTCTTTCCAATCCCTGCAGGACCAGTGATTCCAACCATCTTAACTCCAACATCATTAAATTTAGCAAAGACTCCGTTTGTCTCAAATGAGCCTCAAGTCCCACCATGCCATCAAAATCACTTGAAACATCTCTGCCAATCTTCTCAATCATATTCGCTTAGTTGTCCCTAACAAAAAGAGAAATAAAAACGTTATTGTTTCCATCAAATAGTCATGAGAAAAACCCATAGATATAACACTTATTAACCAATAATTTATGACATTTCTACTATTAATGGCAGAGCAGAAATATCTAATAACCATCAGAATCAAACTTATTTACAATAATTTTCATCGTATTAATCAAATCTTAGTATGATTAATTCGATTTAAAAAGCGTAATTAAGTCAAGTTAAATCAAGTGGTTATAACCAAACATAGATTTTTAGGCTAACCTTATTCGGATGTTTAATAATATATTCGGATCCGATGTTTAGAAGGACGCATATCTTTTAAACGTAATCTAATTGGTCGATTCTACCTGTTTAACTTAATCTAATTATATATTTTATATAATTCATTTAAATATTAGTTTAATTAATTATTCTCTATCTCCCGATTAATATTCTAATTAAATTATAGTAATTATTTGTTACTATTATTCTTCCCTCCTTTTATTTGATCATGTTTTATAAATAATTAAATAATAACATTATCTTTATACTAAAATTAATTATATTTTTTCTCATACACTATAATTTGACTTTTTTTAAACGGACATGAATTGTTTCCCAATATATATTAAAATTTCTATAATATATATATAAGTATTTTAATTCGTAGTATAGATTTGAATTTTCTTTATTTAAGAATAGATTAGTATGTCTGTATGAATCTGATTTCACTAAGTGAGTCATTCCCTTACCCGTGCCACTCTTCCTGGCTTAGTATTAATGTTCGAGGAGGGAGATAGCATTTTCCCAGCTTACGACTGCGGTGATTCATAACGTGGTCGGCCTTGTTGAGTTGGGGAAGCAGCTGGGTATCAAAACTAACTTGTCGTTCTATGAAGAGCTGACTCATTTAACCCGGATTAAGGAGAAGACCGGGCTCTTTTAAGTCACTGTGAATTTTGGCATAAGATCATCATTAGCGCTACTAATAAGACGTACAACTGGGAGAGGGATTCTTTTATGCGCGATTGAATGAATCCACCTTTGAGCATCCCGTGCTCGGTTCTATTCTAGATGGAGATTAAACCATGATAGCTCGGTCTGTTTTTTCAAGCTTATGGTTTTTCTTTTATCTTTTTAACATATTTTTCTTTTTCTTTGCAGTTTTTGTCCGAAGCCTTCGAGCTCCTCCTTCCAATTTTTCTACCGACATTGATAGGATCAGGCAGTTGGGTGCGTACCAGTGGCCTAGGGAAGCTGAGAAGAAATTCCAAAAGAGTTCGAAGCGTCGAAAACCTGGTAGGCTGATCTTCTTTTGTCTATCAATTTCTTGTGACTTTACTTTGGTTCGTCATGCTTTTCCTTAGTGTTTTATTTGATATCTTTCAGCTGAGATGGGAAAACTTATAGATTCTTTTTTAAAAGATCGTTTTCACATGTTTTGTTTCCGCATATCTATTTCCGTTTTCATGCTACTTAGGATGTAACTATATATGCATCTATAATTTTCAAAACAAAATATATGAATAAAATTGTGAGGATGATTAGTCTCTCACATCCAAACTATATCACTTTTTTATATAAATCATTATACCATTTTCACACACATTAAAAAGGATATATAAAGTTCTATTATACCATTTACTAATACACTAAAATTGAGAATTAGTTTAAAAATTTACATTGAAAATACAAAAGAACACTTCTTATGAAACAACAATCAAACTTTAACACAACACTTTTTAAGAAACGAAGGGAATAAATATGTTAAAAACATCACAATGTACAAAAACAAAAAAAAAACAAAAAAAAGTACAAACTGTGTGATACAAAAGCAATAAAAGAGTACAAACTTTTAACCAGAAACACACATGCATAATTGAAATATAAATGTAGGTAAAGAGAAATTTAGATTCAATATGCTTTGCTTTAATGCATTACTCCACGGGACGTATTGCAACACCTTTGACCACGAGCCCACTCTTCTGATCAGTGTCCACATACTGATGCATCGAGAAAAATATCTTTGCTTCTTCCTTTTTCGGTGGTGCCTCAAATTTTCCAACTTGAATATCCACCCAATTGTCGCCTATGTATTCGTCCAAGCACAATGCCTTCTCCTGCTCACTTTGGGTTTTATCTAACATGACCAGCGTCAGCGTCAGGGTCACCTCCTTCTTCCATCCCAAAGATGTATCATCTAGCCTCACAAGAAACACCACCTCGTACTTTTTCCCCGGTGTTAATCTTCTGGAGTGAAAATCTCCAGTTATTTTAATTAAGGAGTGATTGGTAATCATCGTTGCAATTTCGATGTCTGCTTTGCTGAAAACCATGAAAATTTCATATTAAAAGCAATCAAATGACTACACATCTTTTTCATATATATTTAAAAGCAAATTCTCTTCTAGTTACATTATATTTAGTATCTTGAAATATTCTTAAAGTTTCTAAAATAAATTGTTGTTCTAAATAGCATATTTAACATTGTATTAATTTTAAAAAACTTGTTAAAAATGTTGCACATTAAATCAAAATCTCGAGATGATCGGATTTACTATCTAGTTGATTCTCTACTCGCAAAGAGATGAAAGGGAAAAATATCGTTTAGAAACATAATTTAACGAAACGATCAAACTAGCAATTATATCTAATATATGATTACAGAATATTTATTTATTCATAGAATTAATTATTATATCATTTAACCTATAAACTAAGAAAATAAGTGAGCAAAATATAGTATTATATAAACGATACAGATGACTAAAAGTTAGTTTTGACTTTTGATAAATAATATAATCCTTTTATATATAATAAAAAAAGTATTTAAACGGATGCATACAATATCCAAAAGGTTTTTTGGTTGAATAAATTTTACATTCATTCAACAAAAAAAAATATTTAAATAGTTTCAAAAATATAGTACTCCAAGTTGTAAAACATCAGCTTTTTTTTTTTTTTTTAACGTCAAGAATTCTTACTATGGTCTGTCGTAGATAGCACTCCATGTCCATTTTTCAGGATTATCAGAATGGGTAATGTCAAGTCTCCTCGCAGGGACCAAAAATCCTCCTTGAGAATTAGATTCTATCTTTGGATTTCCCTTCAAGCCGATTTGCGACAGCATTCTCTGAGTCTCCATAACCGCTTCATTCATGAACTCTCGTTCGTTCCTTTTTCAATACAATAAGAGTGAGAGATGTGAACAAGCTTTGGTTCCGTGTTCCAGAAGAAACAGTTACCTGGTTCTAAATTCTAATTGAACTAAAAAATTCGAAACTACAACTTTGTACATACCAAGAACATGAGACTCTAGATGTAACTACTTGATGATGTACGAAGATTAGTAATAGAAGATAAATGTACCTTTCTTTTGTCAAGGTTATGCCTCTCATTTTAGGAATAAACTTTAAAGCTTCCTCCCATTTCTGAGTTCTTTCTGGCTCGAGTTGATAATTGCGCTTCAGAGCTCTGAAAGTGTCGCCAAAGTTTCCTCTAAGTTCTCTCACGACGGCAGGGTCAAGTTTGTAGAAGATGGGAAACACATTGAGACCACCTTGTTCAATGCAGTCCTTGATCTCGGCCAGCTCATCTAAGCACCATTCCGAATTTGTATAATCCTTAGAGAAGATCACCACCGCGACCCTTGACTCTTGGATCCTCACAAAAAGGTTAGCCAGGTCTGTGCCCACCACCTCGTCCTTGTCTACGAATACGTTTATATTTGCTTCTTTCATGGCAGGCTCAAGAAAGCTGATGAAACCGTTGCGTACATTTCGTCCCCGGAAGTTGATGAACACTTGAGGTCCCGTTTGGGTGGGTGAAGCAGCCATGGGAAAGCTTTTTTGGGATGCTAAAAGAGAGTTTTGGTTGATTGTTGTTGAACTTTAGTGTTTTCTCAAGATGATTTGATAGATAAGCTAATCACACACACGTCCTGTATATATATTTGAATGCTCGAAATAATTTTATATATTAGGTTGTCAATATGTAGTTTATTAAAAATAAATCACAACTTGTCTTCGAAATTTGAATTCGTCTTTTAATTCTATCGCAATCCTTCGGTCAAAACCGAGTATCTTCATGGATAACTAATTTTATAGCGTAACCAGTTAGTATTACTATTATATAATCAAATAAGAATCAAACTAAGTAAGACGGCCATCAACATGCATAAACAAAACTAATATTATTTGATTACAAAACAGAGTATTATTACCAAGGGGCATGTATGTTTGATTGGTTGAATGTGTCCCCCAAAGTCCTTCCTCAAATCATAATTCAATTCATATATAATCCAAATTCTCTAATTCACAAAATCTTCCCTATTTCACAAAGTCTTTCCATAGGCTACTTATTAGTTATGTACATCCAAGTGTAAGATTAAAAACTGCAACTGGGATGCATCGATGATATTTCTCTCTGATATATATATTTAAAATATATATAGTTGGACTTGTTCATACCTTCATAGCATTGAAAACTGAGTTCTCGAACACGGAAGACCATCTTCATTCTGCAGTAACATAAAACAATGTCTAAACAAATCTGCATTAACATAAAATAATGTCTACAAAAATCTGCAGTAACATAAACCAATGTCTAAACAAACTTGCGTTAACATAAAAGAGTCTAAACACATCTTCATTAACATAAAACAATGCCTAAAAAACCAGCAGTAACTAGGCGTGACCACGGTTACGGTTATCACGATTACGATTAATTAACCATTGGATACAATTATTATTTTTGTTTAGTTTTAACCTTAACCATTTTAATATACGTTTACGGTTAAAACGATTATGTTTATATACGGTTACGGTTATTACGGTTAAATTTAAATCGATTATAATAAAACGTTAATATCAGTGATGTTTTTATAAAAGAATAAAAATTTAACTTCTATTGAAAGAAATAGATGAAGATATATCAATTAATATTTATTACTATAATTGATTATATGTATATTTATATGGTTACGTCATACGGTTACATCATACGGTTAACGTCATACAGTTACGTCATCATACAGTTAACATCATACGGTTAACATCATATGGTTAACATCATACGTACGGTTAACGTCATACGGTTATGTCATACGGTTATGTCATACGGTTAATCAACAGTTTTTATATGGTTATAGTTAATTAATGGTTACGATTGATAATTTATTGTAACTTTAACTAATATATTTTTACAGTTGATGGTTATGGTTATTAACCATTTAATACAGTTACAGTTGAAAACAAAACGGTTACAGTCCAAAATACGGTTACGGTTAGATTTTGGCCATGCCTAGCAGTAACATAAAATAATGTCTAAAGAGTTAAATAAACTCAGATTGTGAACTGTAGACCACAAGGCAATGGGTTAGTCATATCTGGTCCTCTCATGTCTGGAACTTCGTCAAACAACTCAGCGGCTAATCTCTCCCGAATGGCCATGATTCTCTCATCGTTAAGACCTTGGAATGTCCATCCTAAAGCACGACACTCACTGTATTTTAGAGTGTAGACGCCGCAATCCCCTGGACACACATTGATTGGAACATTGGCTTTCACTCTTCGCACCCCATACATGGCATTCCTAAGCGGGCGTTCTGTCACCAGAACCATGATATTTAGCAATGTCAGGATCATCCTAGCGAGAAACTCACATGCTGCAACGATCTATTTGTCCTTGGTATGAGTCGGGATGGAGTCATATATGTATATCATCTCCTTCGGGAAGTTTATGTCTACAGGAATCCAATGCTCGTCTTTCACATTTATACAACCGTACAAGTTATCAAATGTATCATATCTTCTTGGCAATTGGTGTATGATTGGTTTTTCTCTATTATCTTATAAAGATGTTATAAAAGCTCTAGCTTGTACAATATACTTAAAGTGGAATAGAAGTATGTTTGCACAAAAACAAGACATGCACTCACGATAAGTATTACATGGGACGAATTGCAACACCTTTGACAATGAGCCCATTCTTCCGGTCACTGGTGACGTACTGATACATGATGAAAGTCATCTTCGCGGCCGCATTTCTAGGTGGTGCCACAAAAACTCCGGCTAGAATGTCGACCCATTTTTCACCTATGTAGTCTTCCAAGCTTGTTGTCCGCTCCTGCAAACTCTCAGTTCCATCTGGATTCACTAGCCTCAGGTTCAAGTTCACCGGCTGTTCCCATCCTGAAGATGTATCCTCTAGGCTCACCAGAAACAAAACTTCATATTTTGTCCCCGGTGTCAAATTTCTTGTGTGGAAATTTCCAGATATGTGTAGCCAGTAAACTTCATTCAACATTGCAATTTCAATGGCAGCTTCACTGTACATATAAAACCATCAATTCTTGTATAAAAACATTGGTGTAGCAACCAAAATAGTAGTTAACTCAATACAAGAATTTTCAGAAATAACTAACCATAATCTAAAAATCTTTAAGAAATTTACCTTTTAATAATTCATGAATAAACAAATTCTAAAAATTTTGGAAACATAAATTCATCCTTCGTCTTATTAACACTGCTATAGTTAAGAACAGGTCATAAATATATATTTTTCTATGAGCATGTCTAATAATTAGTAAATAAATACATTGAAAAATTACGAATATAAATTTAGGGTCATATGTCTTTTTGCCAAAAATTAGAGTCTAAACCGAATTTGGAGTGGTTTAGTTGAATAATTGTTTGATGAAATGATACCATTCTACGTAATTTCTCAAATATATATTGCACTTACTTTGGTGCCTCGTAGACGGAACTCCATGTCCAATTTCTTAGCTTCTCCGAATGACAGATCTCGAGCTTCCTTGCAGGGACAATGAAAGAGTTGCTACTTTCTTCTCTGTTTTTGTTTACCTCGACAGAAATATTTGCCAGCAATCGACCCAATTCCTCCATGGCAGAATTTACGAGATATTTCGTGGACCTTTGGCTGTCATACGATATCAATAAGAAAAAAACAATGCATGATAAGGGTGCTAATTAGAACTAAAGCATGTTGCTCGATTCTGATTGATCCAAGAAATAGTGATAGCCGAGGTTTATACGGGAAAAATGTTAAAAACTCCTCAACTTTCAAAATGTATTGAAAATAATCTTCAAATATATAACCAATTTTTGTTGACTTTCCATTTTAAATTTTAATTACAAACTTTTGTTAACTTTACCAAATTAGTTACGTCGTTGAGTCGTATGACGGAATAAACAAACGGTTCCATAATACGTGAAAGTTGAGCATTTGTTTTACATTTTCTGGGTGTCGTAAATTATATAAAAATGTATAAAAATAATATGACATTGATAAAATATAAAAACAAATAAAATTGTTGCCTACATTAAAACTGATGATATGGGTTTATATGAAATCATTTTAAAGGGAGAGTCTTTTGATAAACCAGAAGTTTTGAACCAAAGTCTGTAATCCTCCAAACCGAGGATTAATTAGAAAAAGTCTTAATCCCCTCCCAAAAGAAATTAAATAGTGTTTATTCTTCTCTTTAAGATCATTAGCTTAAACCATTTCTTGATCACATACAACAAAAACTTGAAACTATGTTAACGTTTAAAAATCCAAAATCAGTTGTATTTGATACTTTATATTTTTGTAATTTACTTGGTGATCTTTTTAACATTTTTCAAAAGATATAATATCAACAAAATTTTTAAATAAGTTATGTTGTCGTAAAAACATTATCTTTAAAAACAATAATGATGAGCAATACGATTAGTGTTATTAGGAAACAAAAATAGAGGAGAAGAAGAGATAATGAAAACTATATACAACTTATGTAATGTTAAAAATTTTAGTGTTAATTTTTTTTTATATTGTTCATTAAACAGCAAAATATTTTTCAAAATTTTATATTACTATCTAATTACATTAAAAACAAAAAGAAAAATATTTTTAAAATACTCAATTATTAAAAATGGTGAAACATTATCAACTTTGTCTCGTTGAAAAAAATGTGTTTTCTACCAAAGGATTAAGCTTTCGTCTTCTTTCTAGAAAACCAAAACCATCTAAGACGTGTCCACGACCAAGAACAAGAGGGAAAGAAACAATACATGTGTTGGATATTTGCCAAGTCTCCTATCGCGTCCAACTTGTATAATATAGGAATCACTTCATCGACGGGTTCTTTAATCTTCGGTAGCGCATCAAAATCACATTTTGACTCCGAGAAGATCGCCAGTGAGACCCTTGAGTCCTGGATTTTTTGAAACAGATTCTTTAGATCTCTGCCTCTCACCTCTTCCTCGTCTATATAGACATTTATATTTTTGTTTTTTAAGACAGGCTCAAGAAAGTTAATCAAGCCGTTGCTCACATCTTCCTCCTGAGACTTGATGAACACTAAAGGCCGTGTTGGGATCAATCCTACAAAAGAAGACGAAGAAAAAGAGGTAGAAGCCGCCATGTGATAACTTTTATTTTTAGAGAGAGTTTTTTTATCGATGGTTCCAACGTTATTATATGTTAATGTTTGAATATTCGAAACAATTCAAGAAGTGAGTTGTCAACTTGTTATAATCTGATTTAGTCTTTAGTATTCCAAAGTCAAAGTTGGAACACATCTTGGTTAATGACCTACATGTGTTGACTGCCTGTCTCAAACTAACAAGTAATCAGATAAACCCGATAAAAGCTGAATGATTGATTGATTGTGTTAGGGAAGGGGGTGGGCCAAAATCCAGAACTTAAATACTAAGTCAAACCAAACCGAAATGTTTAAGCCAAAACCATACCAATCCAATAGTTGTTTGTAAACTGTTTGGTAATTCTCTAAAAGATGATAAAATCCAAAGCCAAAACCAAATCAAACCAATTAGAATAAATCAAAATTCATGAAAATTTTGTAATTTTAATAAGGAAAATTGCAATAACTACCCTTAGATTTAAAAGAATTAAGAGACTAACCATGAGTAAATTGTGGTTGTTAGAAGGGGTAGGGAAAAGACGAGGTTCTTCTTCTCGCATGTACACGTAACTAGCTGACAGAGAAGTCAGAGAGCAATGATGGTTTTTTGCCAAATTTCATATTATTGTACTTGATATCATCTATTTTTCAAGGGCAATTCTCAATTTTAGCACAAATTTAAGTTTTCAGTCCAAAAGGACAAAAGTAGCATTCATTAAGAAGCTTAAGTCATTTATACCCTTTATACTCTCACTCTACTAAAGAAAACTTTTTTCAAAAAATAGCACAATCTCTCGCTTTTTTTTCATTTTGCTAAAAATATCTGGGGAATGGCCAACGCCGCCGAAGATGGAGCTAACGGCAACGACGACGTCTCCGCTCAGATTCCATACTCGTCATCTATCGTTAAAACCTCTTTGCCTCTTCCAGTCATGATTCCTCGTATCATGTTCGTTCTCTCTTTCCAGTTTCACAATTGATAAGCTCTGTTCCGATTAATTTTGATTTAGGCTACGGAGATTGCTTTTTATTTTTCCTCCTTAAAATCGGGATTGAGGAAGAAGAAGCCTGACCTATAACCAGAAGTTTTCGTTTTATTGCTCTTTTTTTGCTACCACTCGGATTGTTTTATGGAAGCAGTGGTTGTTGTTAAGTGTTTTGATGATGATGACATAGTGAAAGCTTCCTTATCTTGAAACTGATGAGATTAAAATAAGATTAAAAAAATAGTGATAAGACTGTTTCTTGTGACTCATATGCTTGTTGTTGTTTCGTTTTCATGGCGGATTAGTCAGAAATAAAGATGGCTTGAGTCTTGTTTCAGTAGGAAGAGAATTTAAAGCCTGCTCTTACTAGTATTTTTCTCATATTGGTACGCTGGAGAAGCCGCCACTTAGTCACCAGAACACCGCCTAAGCACCGTGAGATCTCTATTCGAAAAGAGGGAGCACTTCCGGTTACAGTTGAAAATCAGCGGAGAACCGCCCACAACACTGGAAAAGGGAAAGCAGATTAACGGATGTGGTGGTTGGTGTTAGCTTATATTTTTCTCATCTTGGTATTCCTTGTTCCCTTTTTGTTTTGCAGGCTTATATATGCTCAGTTCAAAATTTTCAAGCATGCTCTTACAAGTATTTTTCAATTTCTTTACTATTTGCTAAAATGTTATTTATGAAGGATTTATAGTTATTTAGGAAGGATTTGGGAATGGTTTCGGAAGGAAACATAGCTATTTAGGAAAGATTTGTGAATGAAATCATCTTTGAATTGTGCAGATATGATACCTACCATCCTTTGTCTCGCTGAGGAATAAAGCCAATGAAGAACCTTGCTCCATTCAAGATTGTGCACGATTGTGAAGTAGAAATCCTGAAGTCAATCACAACATCTAGTTATGGAATCTTTGTCCTCAAAATGATAGAGTGTCACTCTTTGAAGATAGAAGACTTCTCAAGGATCTGTGATGAAGGATATATGGAGCAATCTAGTATGAGAAATATTTGAGTGTTTTGTTAACAATAAAATTTAGGATTTCATTGTTACTATTTTTAGACATGGGTGAGGTTTTTTATTCATTTTTTTTAAATGAAATTTATATTACCACTGTTTTTTGTTACCATGTTGTTTTATAGTTGTTACTTATGTTTTAGAATTTCATTGTTTATGAAAGTATTTAGGAATCATTTACATATTTTAGGAATTATTTCTTAAGCTTGAAGTCTTTTTAATTAGAACAACTTTATAAATTTAATAGATGCATACATATACTTCAATGTTTATGACAAGATGAGTATGACAGATTTCTTTATCAACCCTACAAACTAGCCTAGTTTGTATTTGCATCCCATCACAAGCACAGATGTATCAATCAGTGATCCCTAATTCTATGCTGATAATTGGTAAATTACCTGATTGAGTGATTGCGGTGACTTCGCCATAGATGGCCTTAAGCGTAGAAAGAGGAATGATTTGGGAAGTATCATTAGTGATTTGAGAATGATTTTGGAAGGATACATAGCTATTTAGGAAAGGATTTTTAGTAGTTTAGGATCAGTAGATATCTAGGAAGTATCAATACTGATTTGGGAATTATTTCAGAAGGATACATAGCTATTTAGGAAAGGATTTGTAGTAGTTTAGGATGATAACCTAATATTGTTTTTTCTTGTTCTTTAACAGGTTAAACAAAAGAAATGAGAGATTCATTTCAGCGTGGAACAATTACTCTGCCTGATCTAAGGAGCATTCTAGCATGGGAAATATTTGAGTGTTTTGCTAACAATAGAATTTAGGATTTCATTGTTATTACTTTTAAACAAAGTTGATGTTTAATGAACATTTGGACAAAGTAGTGGATTTTATTTTAAATGAAACTTATGTTATCACTTTTTTGGTACTATGTTGTTTTATGGTTGTTATTTATGTTCTTGAATTTCACTGTTTATAAAAGTATTTAGGAAGCATTTACACATATTTAGGAAGGATTTCTTAAAATTGAAAAATTAGAACAAGTTATAAGTTTTTTTTTAAATCGAATAAATGCATACATGTACTTGAGTGTTTATGAAACTATTAGGAACCATTTATACTTTTTTAGGAATCTTGTCTTAATTCTAACATATAGATACATATGAAAATAAAACGTTTTAGGAAGAGTTTTCTAAACACAATGAAATGTTTCATAAATGGCCTAAATAATGAATGAATTGAGCATATATACTTAGGAATGATCTATAGTTATCTTCTGAAAATATTTAGAAAATATTTCCACATATTTAGGAAGGATTTCTTAAAGTTGAAAAATTAGAACAAGTTATAAGTTTTTTAAAATCGAATAGATGCATACATGTACTTGAGTGTTTATGAAATAATTTAGGAGCCATTTATACTTTTTTAGGAACTTTGTCTTAATTCTTACACATAAATACTTATGAAAATAAAACTTTTAGGAAGGCTTCCTAAACACAATGAAATGTTTCATAAATGGCCAAAATAATGAATTAATTGGGCTTATATACTTAGGAATTATCTGTAGTTATCTTCCGAAAGTATTTAAGAAGGATTTACACATATTTAGGAAGAATTTCTTAAAGTTGAAAAATTAGAAAAAGTTATAAGTTTTTTTAAAAATCGAATAGATGCATACATGTATTTGAATGTTTATTAAACAATTTATGAACCATTTATACTTTTTTAGGAACCTTATCTTAATTCTAACACATATATACATATGAAAATAAAACGTTTTAGGAAAAGCTTCCTAAACACAATGAAATGTTTCATAAATGGCTGAAAAAATGAATGAATTGGGCTTATATAGTTAGGAATGATTTGTAGTTATCTTCTGAAAGTATTTAGGAAATTTAAACATATTTAGGAAGGATTTTTTAAAGTTGGAAAATTAGAACAAGTTATAAGTTTTTTAAAATTGAATAGATGCATACATGTATTTGAATGTTTATTAAACAATTTAGGAACTATTTATATTTTTATAGGAACTTTTTTTTAATTCTTACACATAAATACGTATGAAAATAAAAAGTTTCACGAGGAGCTTCCTAAACACAATGAAATGTTTCATAAATGACCGAAATAGTGAATGAATTGGGCTTATATACTTAGGAATGATATGTAGTTATCTTCTAAAAGTATTTAGGAAACATTTACACATATTTATGAAGGAATTTTTAAAGTTGAAGAATTAGAACAAGTTATAAGTATTTTAAAATCGAATAGATGCATATATGTATTTGAGTGTTTATGAAACTATTTAGGAACCATTTATACTTTTTTGGGTACCTAGTCTTAATTCCTACACAGATACATATGAAAATAAAACGTTTTAGGAAGGGTTTCCTAAACACAATGAAATCTTTCTTAACATGTTTATTCTATGTCATGCTCGGCCAGAATCAAAGTTGAAGAGTTTATCATATATATTTGGTTCCTACATGTGCTCTAGTTGTGTCCTTCAAGGGTTCAATGTAGTCTTCAAATCCTAAAGTGGTCATTTCCCAAAGCAAATAATCACCATTAATGGTTTTCTTTTTCTCTCGTCGGCATTTATCACTCGCTCTGCTTATCAAGTTCATAAAAACAAAAAATCATTACATCATACAGAAAGACTATATCCAATGAGCAACATTAAAGCCAAACAGAGAGGTAGTGCAAGTAAAAGTAAGCAATGTAAGAACTAAAGAAGACCTTAACTTTCAATTAACCAACCAAAAGCATGATTTAAGAAAACCCAAAATCTCAAACTACACAACCAAAATCTCAAACTACACAAGTAAACTAAAATCACCATAAAGTTCAAAACTTGAAAACTGTGGGGCGCATGGTGTCTAAAAATCTAAACCTCAATTTTCCCATCAAGCCTCTAAACATTTCATTGAGAGCATCAGCAAAAGATTTACGACATTCTATTAAACAAAAAATCAGAAACAGTTAATGGCAGATGAACATTGAACACAACCAGCAAAAAAACCTAAAACATGTTCCATACCGTCATAAGAGAAGGGACTGTGGTTAAATGCAAAGGATGGAACATCTGAGGTCTCTTCAACTGGCTTTCTCTTTTTCCTCTTCTTGAGTCGGTTTTTCTGAGTATAACACGGAAGAGGAGACAACACCTTTACTCCAACTTCTTCTTATTTGAGATTTTCTAACTCCAACTTCTTGGCTTGGCAAGAATCTTCTATTTCTTTGTTTACTTGAGTGCTTGTTTCTGTAATTCTTTAACTTTGAGTTCAATCCATTTGCACTGCCATGTTATAGGCTGTATAAACCTCCTCCAGTGATCAGCCAACTTCTTCTTTCTGCCATAAAAATCATATCATTCACAACATAGTCTTATAAGGAGATAAATCAGAGACGCAGTAGTAAGTAAAGAATCTCATAAATTTTAGTACTTTCACAATCAAGTAACACATAGATGGAACTCAATAAATAGTGTTCAATTAAAAGCACACATATACAGAAATATGAGAAAGCTTCTTGATCATTCAAAACTTACCTAACCCAGAATGGAAGAGAAGTATCATTACAACTCATGGAATCAGCTTCTTGATCATTAGAACCTGTTTCACTCTCATGTTCAGAAACTGTTCCGCTAAATGAGCTAGAGTATCCATTAGTTCCATCATCACATTTCGAGACTTCAATCTCATCATTGCCATTAAAACCCAATATCTCAACCTCGTCATCTTTTACTTCTTTTTTAATAGAAGCATCATCACCAACACTAGATTAACTATATTCAAAAGCCACAAGACTACAAATTCGCCTAATTCATCAATAAAAAGCCATAAGACTCACCATTTCATCGTGAATCCCAAAATCTGAGATCGGAATTGATACACGATTGGTGAAGCTGATCGGGTGAAGAAGAAGAAGAAGAAGAAATTGATGATAGCGATCGATTTAGCACTTGATTGAAGCTTCACGCGATCGATTTAGCACTCGATTGAAGGTTCACACGATCAATTTAGCACTTAATTGAAGATCTGAGATAGGAATTGAAAATTTGAGATCGGAAGCTTCACCAGAATGTTTGAAATCGTAATCGTAAAAAATTAGAATTAATATTATTTTTAGAAATTTGGAGAATGGAAATTCTGAGATTGAATTCAAATAGGCATATTTTATAATATAGGTATATATGTCTTTTTACCCTTCAATGAATGCTAGTTTTGGACTAAATGTAAAGTTGTGCTATTTGTGACCAAAAAACATCAAGTAGTGTGGGAATTTCTCATTTTTCAATATACTATTTATTGTTTCAAATGCAACATTTTTACATAATTTTACATGTTATTTTTTTAAAGTGAGATGTTATTACTTTCATATGACACATTAATTTGACATAATTCATGTTATTTTTTAAAGTGAAATGCTATTACTTTCATATGACACATTAATTTTACATAATTCATGCTATTTTAAAAGTCAAATGGCTGGGTAGCTACTTTGAAAACCGACGGAATATGCTTCTCCAAGATTATCTAAACCCTCTTGCATCAGATACACATCCCAAACGTATCTCGCTGCCTCCTCTTGTAACTTTTCCAGACGTTTTGTTTGGAAACTATGCATTTTTTTAGCGGATACCACTAATCCATGTTTTTTACTACATTTAAAAATATGCGTAAATGTTTAAAATGTTGCTCAATTGATTTTGAAAAGATTAAAAAGTCATCTATATAGACGATGGTGAATGTTGAATAAGCGTTGAAGATTTCATTCATAATATTCTGGAATTCTGAAGGCGCATTCTTTAAGCCGAAGGGCATAACATTCCATTCATAGTGCCCAAAGGGAATTGTAAAAGCTGTTTTATACCTATCCTTCTCGGCTATTTGAATCTGCCATAATCCACTTTTCATATCGAATTTAGAAAACATACTTGAATTATATAATCGTTTTAATAAATCACGTTTATTGGGTATTGGATATCGTATCCACTGAATAACATTATTTAGTGGTTTATAATTAATTACTAGTCGAGGTACCCCTCTTTCCTTTTTGGTTTGATTATTGACATAAAAGGCCGAACAACTCCATGGTGATTTAGATTTTATTATAAGTTTTTTTGTCTAATAGTTCTTGTACTTCCTTTTTGCATGTTTCTAATAGTTCATGGTTCATTTGAATTGGTCTAGCTTTGGTTGGTCTAACTATTTTTACGTCTGCCATTGTTTCTATGTCCTTATCATTTCTATTTGCTCCTGTTCTAAACGGAGTGGCTAAAACTTGCCTTTGGGGTGTTGGGATTTTTATATCGATTAAAGGTGGGTGAATCGACTTATGTTTTTCGCCATTAACTAAATTCCATGTGTGGTATAAGGTTGAACTAGTATTAACTGTGGTTTCTCTGAAAGGGTAATCTATTTTATTACTTAGTGAATACATTTCAAACCATTTGGCTTGAGGATCATCACCCTTTGGTTTGGACACTCTTTGGCATAATGTCCTTTCCCCTTACATTTAAAACATGTAATATCTCGAGCCCTTTGAGTAGAAAACTTACCTTGGTCAGGTCTGGTGCCTTTGGAAGTTTCAGGAGCTGGTTTCTTGAACTTGGAGTCATCAGCAATGGACTTTCCTTTGTCTATGGCTCGCGGTGGTGGACTCCAAGGGGTTTTGTTTCTAGGAGCATAAGCAGATTTCCTCTTAATATGTTGCTCAGTCTGGACCGCAAGATGCAACAATTCAACGAAGTCGTGGTAAGGTTGTCTCTCCACCTTTCTTGCTATCCGATCATGTAATCCATCAAGAAACTGAGCCATCAAGGTCTCCTCAGCATCGTACCCTGTGATAGATGAGCAAACAGATCAAAGGCAAAAGGAATTTGAAAACAAAACAGAATTAACTCAACTAGCAAGTTCAATCTTTTACTTTCCCTTTTTTTTGATGATGAATAAATGAAGGAAATAGACTGATGCAGCAAACGAACTAATGCAACAAGTGAAACAAATAAATATGATGCAATGACAGAAACAAGAACCAAATCGTAGCAACAATAGCAAAGCAACAATGAAACAAATCTAGCAGAAGCAATGAAAATAATTTTTAGGTTTTTTTTTTTTTTTGAATGGAAACTAACTAGATTCAGAAACAGAACGAAAAGGGGATAGATCCACCTGATGTTTCGAGCCTAAGCTCTGATACCAAGATGATGTAGGCAGCAAATGAGGATGACTACAAGCGGAGGGGTTGTGAATCTTCTAACTGGCCGTACGGCTCTCTCTAGGGGATTCGATGAAGGTGAGTGATCGAAACACGAACTGGAGAGGTGATAGATGCCATACGAAACTATGAACTGATCCGTGATAAGTCTGAAAACACTTAGATCCACAAGGCTTTTACTTTCCCTTTTTTTATGATGAATAAATGAAGGAAATAAACTGATGCAGCAAACGAACTAATGCAACAAGTGAAACAAATAAATATGATGCAATGACAGAAACAAGAACCAAATCGTAGCAACAATAGCAAAGCAACAATGAAACGAATCTAGCAGAAGCAATGAAAACAATTTTTAGGTTTTTTTTTTTTGAATAGAAACTAACTAGATGCAGCAACAGAACGAAAAGGGGATAGATCCACCTGATATTTCGAGCCTAAGCTCTGATACCAAGATGATGTAGGCAGCAAATGAGGATGACTACAAGCGGAGGGGTTGTGAATCTTCTAACTGGCTGTACGGCTCTCTCTAGGGGATTCGATGAAGGTGAGTGATCGAAACACAAACTGGAGAGGTGATAGATGCCATACGAAACTATGAACTGATCCGTGATAAGTCTGAAAACACTTAGATCCACAAGGCTTTTACTTTCCCTTTTTTTTATGATGAATAAATGAAGGAAATAAACTGATGCAGCAAACGAACTAATGCAACAAGTGAAACAAATAAATATGATGCAATGACAGAAACAAGAACCAAATCGTAGCAACAATAGCAAAGCAACAATGAAACGAATCTAGCAGAAGCAATGAAAACAATTTTTAGGTTTTTTTTTTTTTTGAATAGAAACTAACTAGATGCAGCAACAGAACGAAAAGGGGATAGATCCACCTGATATTTCGAGCCTAAGCTCTGATACCAAGATGATGTAGGCAGCAAATGAGGATGACTACAAGCGGAGGGGTTGTGAATCTTCTAACTGGCCGTACGGCTCTCTCTAGGGGATTCGATGAAGGTGAGTGATCGAAACACGAACTGGAGAGGTGATAGATGTCATACGAAACTATGAACTGATCCGTGATAAGTCTGAAAACACTTAGATCCACAAGGCTTTGCACACAAGTGATCAAGAGTGTCGGCTGCTTTCTTTCAAGAGTGTCGGTCGCTCTAATGTATCCTTTTGAAATGGGAGATCTTCTAGTGATATGAAGGGTTCTTAGTAAAATCTACGACCCAGAGACTATTCAACGAGAAAATATTTTTCACTCCCGGTGTATTATCAACTCTAAGGTCTATAGTTTAATTATTGATGAAGGTTCATGCACTAACGTGGCCAGCAAGTATTTGGTTGATAAGTTAGGTCTTCCAAAGACCAAGCATCCACGGCCCTATAGACTTTGATGGCTTAACAACGAGACTGAGTTCAAGATTTCCGACTAGTCACTGTTCTATTCAGCATTGGAAGATACACAGACCAGGTAGTGTGCAATGTAGTTCCCATACAAGCCGGACATCTTTTACTAGGAAGACCATGGCAATTTGACAAGGAGGTTTTAGAGGCATAGTCTAGCACCACTTACCCCACAAGAAGTCTTTGAAATGCAGAAAACTATGGACATATGGGACCAGGTAAGTAAGGCTAACCTTTACATTACTCCAACTGCTGTTTCTTAATCACTTGAATCAAAAGACACAGTGCTACTAATGATCTTCAAGGAAAGCTTAGTCTCAGGTCAATAACCAAAAAGCTATCCTGCGGCGGTTCAAGAATCTTGGAGAAGTTTACGGATCTGTTTCCAGAGGACATACCACCAGGTCTTCCACCGATTAGGGGCATTGAGCATCAAATTGATTTAGTACATGGAGCACCATTGCCAAACAGAGCCGCATATAGAGTTACTCCCGAAGAAGCTAAAGAGCTAGAGTGGCAAGTACAAGAATTGATGTGAAAAGGATACATTCGAGAGACCACTAATGTATTAAAACATTGGGTGCTATCTTTTTTAAACGAGATATTAGATCATGGCATGCGAAAGTCTACTCCACAAACTATGTAATCGAATACATATGCAAATTGTGTTTCCTTAAATTATACTTCTTCGGTTTCTTATTAATCATATATTTAAGATACAAAATTGTCTCAAAAATATATATTTATAGGTTTTCTATGCACTTTCATTAGTTATTGTCTTATTTATGATGAATTATAAATTTCAAAAAATAATAATTAAATATTATTGATTTAGAGTTGTAGAAAATTGTTCATCACAAAAAATAATGTATTTATAATTAATTTTTAATATGTGTGAAAATGTTAAAAATAGATTAATTAAGAACACAGGGAGTATAATACAACTATCCAACTGTCAAACTCAAAATTATAACTCCGAAGGAATCTCAGAAGTAACAAGAGAAGTTGACTTATTCAAAACAGCGAAAGAACCTTTTTGTGTTCTCGAGCGAGTAAAGAAGAAGATCAGAAGTCATGGATCTGACTTTACATTATGATGGTGGTGATATATGTGATATTCATTTTTTTTGTTAATTGTGTCATATTCGTTTTAGTAATTGGATGTTAATTGAAACGTTCTGTTTTCATATGGTTGTTTTATTCAACTCTGAATGTAGATGCCACCTTGAGACCCACCAAAACAAAAAAAACAATGGATGTTGTATAATATTTGCTACTAGCCTACTAGTATTATTTGAGATGTACAAATAAGAATCTAACTTCAGTTTTGTAATGTATGATTGGCTGTGGATACCTATATTTATGGTATTTTTGAAAATCCTCCAATCGAGTTGATATAAAATTGTTACACACACGCACTATATATATATATATATATCAAATACATACCTTGTGTTAAACAAGAATAAAGTACAGAACACACACGTTTTACCGAAAATAAATTAACGTTTTTATTTTGGAAAAAAAAAAGAAAAACAAATATAGAAAGATTCAAAGAGTTTTTGCGTTTAGGTCCATACGTCAACCCATCGAAATAACGCTCGAACAAGATGAACTCATTTCTATGGTAACATACTTGTGCTCCTCTTCTTAATTACTTCACGGCACGAAGTGCAACACCTTTGACCACAAGCCCTGTCTTCCGGATTTTGTCGTCATACTGACACATTGTGAAATATATCTTCGCTTGTGCATCCTTTGGTGGTGCCACAAAATCTCCAGCCTTAACGTCAACCCATTCGTCATCTACGCAGACATCGTCCAAATATAATGTTTTTTCCTGCAGAATTTCACTGTTATCCCTCATTATCAACTTCATAGTCAAATTCACTGGTTCTTCCCATCCATTTGCGATCTGTTCTAACTTCACCACGAACACCACTTCGTACTTTGTGTCTGGTGTCAGTCTCCTCGTACTAATGCTTCCTCTTAAATCCATCCAGTAAACTTCATTCAGTGTTGCAATTTCAATGGCTACTTCGCTGAAGAGTATTTCGAAAATAGATCTATTTAAAAATTTGGCCATACGAAATAAGCAATTTTAGAGCATCCTAATCAGTTGAGATACTTTTATAAGTATCTCACAAATATAATACTAATGTTTTTATTAAAAAGTTTATATAAAATTAAATTTTAAATAATAAAAATTTTGAACCAATCATAAACACATATCCGTTTTCAAAGTCTCTCATAATTGTTTGAGAGTCTTTCTAGAGAGAATAGGTTCTACTCCTTTCTTCTCCTTTTTCTTTTTTTTCTATTTTTAATAGTAAAATACTCTCATAGATATATGCAATGGGAATGCTCTTATTTCTAACTTTTTTTGGCACAAGATACTCTTTTTTTTTTAGTTACAAAAGTACATGTACTAAAAAATAGTAGAATTAATTCTGAGTAGTTATGCTATTTTAATAAATATAAAAACAAATTTGGAAATTTTTGTGAAATAGTACTTATATGATACCACGTATACACCTAGAGAAAAGTTATTCAAAAATACTATTCATAACTTTTTTATAAAATCTTACATACTTTATAAACATTTTTTGGTGGACAAAATAGCCGAAACCAAAAAAAAAGGAACCAAACTGTAAATTTGTACTTTGCTTTGGTTTCAATTTTGCTTAAAAACCAGTTCGGTTACCATTATAAAATTTAATTCGGTTCAGTTTAAAACTGTAAAACCACGATTTTTAAAAATTTTATAAATTTACTTATTATATATGTTTAAATAGATAATTTTATCATGAGTTTAAAAAAAATTAACAACAGTACCTTAAAACAGTTGTACAAAAAAAATTAATAAAAAATATATACAAAAACTCTAGATATATAAGCATCTTATATATAATTTAAGGTTTTAGATCACTCATTTATTTTTATTAGAGTTTCATCAAATTATTTTTGCAAGCTGCATCACTAATTTTGACTTTCATTCTCTTTTAATTTTTTTAATACAATCGATTTTGAGTTTTAACTTTCCAATTATTTGATTTTGAGTTTTTATTTTTTACAAAACAATTAAAAATTTTAAGTTTTTAGTTATTATTTGTTATAAAATCATGAAATAATCTACAAAAATCAAATCTGAAACCAAACTAACCCGAACCAAATTAATTATGGTTAAAATCGTTAAAAAAAAAAACAAACCGAATCAAACCGTATTTCAATTGATTTTTAAATGGTTTTATTTTCTATAAAACCGTAAAACTGAAAAACTAAAAAAATTAAACCAAAACCAAACCATAAACCGGAATGCTCACCCCTAAACTTTTAATATTGGTCTTTGAGGAAAAAAAAAAAAAAAAAAAAAAAAAAAAAACTTACTTTGGTGGCTCGTAAATTGAACTCCAAGTCCAATGTTTAGGATTGTCCGAATGTTCGATCTCCATGCTCCTTGCATAGATCATGGAATACTGATTATTTACTTGTTGTCGCTTCTGATTTGCTTTCTCTCCCGACGAGATAACGTCCAGCAAACTCTTAACCCTCTTAACAATTGATTTTATGAAGTCTCTGTCGGACTGGTCACTGTTATATGGTACAACCATACGAGTGAGGGGGAATCAGGAGACAATTATCTACTTCTGACTCGATTCAAAATTCGTAAAACACACATATACTTTCGACATAACTACATAAATAAATAAATATACATATATATATACACACTCATAAATTTTGCAGAAAGTTTTAATTAAACATTGTAATCTAAAAGTTTTGTATCTACAACAAAATATTTTATTCCCTAATATATATATACATTAGCATGACCAAAATCTAACTGTAACAATATTTCGATTAAATTTTCAACCGTAACTATATAAAATGATCAATAACTGTAACCGTAAACCATAAAATATATTAGTTATGGTTAAAGCAAATTATTAACTCTAACCGTAAATTAACTGTAGCCGTATAAAAACCGTTGGTTAACCGTATGGTGTAACTATAAAATTATAACCGTAACTATTTTAAAAATAAAATAAAATACATATCTAATCAATTATAGTAACAAATATTAGTTGATATATCCTCATCTAGTTATTCCAACGTAGGTTAAATTTTTATATATATAAAAGCATTATGATATTAATTTTTATCATAATTATCAAATAATCAAATCATTTTAAATGTATATAACCGTAACCGTTTTAACCGTAACCATATATAAAATGGTGAAGGTTAAGGTTAAACTAAAATTCTAACTGTAACCGGTGGTTAACTAACCATAACCGTAATAACTGTAACCGTGTTCATGTCTATATACATACACATACAATATATCGCTTTTGATAATTTATAAAATATCATTAGATGTTGTGGTTTTGTGATTAGTACTCCCTCTTTTCCTCAAAATATTATGTTTTAGATTTTTTTAAGAAAATTTAAGTTTTCAAGGTAAAAGTTGTGCTTGTTTACTGATTTTACCCTTATTAATTAAAAACAACAAAATAAAATATTTTAAAATAATAACATTTAATAAAAGTATATTTGGTTATTTAAATTTGTTCTTAAAATATGTAAAAAATTTAAAACATCCTACAGTAAAACGTCTATAAAATAATGTTGGGACCATGATATTTTATTAATTTATAATATAAAATAATATTTATTAATTTTTTGAGAGTTTTGTTTAAAATTAAAAATGTATAAATTAACAAAATTTGATCTAAATAAAATTAATGTTTTGGATATTATAAAGTTTAATAGTTTTGGATTTGAAAGTTTAAAATTTAAAAGCAAAATCAAATTATTTTGATGATAAATAACAAAGACTATAGATGAATTCACTTATATAACAATTAACATAAATTCAAATTTATGATTAGTGAGTTTAATTATTTTATTTAAACAGCTTATACGATTATTAAAATAAAAATTATGCATATTTAGAATTTAAAAACTTATAGAAAAGTTTTCTTATTTTTATGACAAATTTATAGACGATATAACAATAAAAAAAAAATTAAAACACAACAAAATATTTTCTTATATAAGAAAAGTTAGTAATGAATTCTAACAGAAATTCGTTAAAAATACTAAAAGTGTATTATATGTGAAAATTTACATGATTATTAATTTATGTTATTAGTGAGACCATATATTTACATAGAAGTTCTAAAAAAATTATTATCTTATTATCTTATCGATTTTTGTTCATTTTTACACCAGCTCGACTTGGGACCAACAAATTTTATTATTTTTTAGTGTTTATTAATTTATCGATTATTAATTTATAGATGTTTTACCGTAGTTTGTTATTAAATTGGTAAATCATGTATGGCATGGATACATGTTAACCGTATGTTATTAGTGTAGGTTTTGACCGGATACTTTCAGTAGCAAATAAAAACTAAGAGAAAGAGAAAGGACACACAAAAAAACCTGTATTCTGACAAGTGCATGCCAATTATTTCTGGAATGAACGTTAAAGCTTCCTCCCAATTTTGAGTTCTTACTAGATCCTGCTGATTATTGCGCTTCAGTTTCCTGAAATTATCACCAAAATCTCCTTCGAGATTGCTCACGACAGAAGTTTTCAGTTTGTAGAAGATGGGAATCCCTATAAGACTGCCTTTATCCATACACTCTCTTATCTTGACCAGCTCATCCAAGCACCACACTGAAGTAGTGTACTCTTTCGAGAAGATCACCAAAGCGACCTTTGATTGTTCGATCCTAACCAACAGGTTCTTTAAATTTGTGCCAACCTGTTCATGCTTGTCTATGAAATAGTTGATATTCGCTTCTTCCAAGGCAAACTCGAGATCCGCTATGAAGGTTTTGCGCAGCTCTTGTCCCCGGAAGTTGAGGAATACTTGAGGGCCCTTTGAGGTCTTTCCTAAACCAGAAGAAGAAGAAGCCGCCATGGTATGAGCCTTTTTTCTGAGGCAATAGTGTGTTTGATTGATTGTTGCTTGATATAAGTCCTCGAGATAATTTATACATAAGTCCTCAGAGATAATATTGATAAGTTGTCAGCTTGTGATAATTTATTAACCAGCAAAACGTAATTTGAATTGGTCTTTAATTCAATCACTAAGTCCAAACCGATTTATATTTTGGATAAATAATTTTATTAACCGAAGTTCAAACTAATTTTAGGGCATTTCGTACTGGTACGTCAAAAAGAAAACAACTCGCAATTCGATCAACAAGCCAAAACTATCGAACTATATATATATATACTCGAAAGTTTCATGGGATACACACTTAATTAAAAGTTTGGGTGGGGATACAACCGGTCAAAGTGTTCTTGTGTAAGTACATCTCGAGACGAAATTTTTATGGGGATACACACTTAATTGAAACTTTGGGTGGGGAGACAACCCGTCGATCCCTTAATAAATCATTAAAAATTTTGAATAATAGGATTCTTAGAATAATATTCAGTCTAATCTCTAGTTTTTATTTTTTCCTGAAACCCTACTAGTTCTTGCTATCTTTTTAATAGAAGTTGACCCAATAATAATAATAATCTTAGACCATTTTTCGGTGGCGAAATAGATAGACTAAAAAGATAATTGTGTGTGTAAATATAACTATATATTGGATAACTATTTGGTAAATATTAAAGTTTCCATATGTGTATATTGTATAGCTAATTTGGTAAATACTAAAGTGTCCATTTTTTAGATGATCAATATAAGTTTCATTGGTTGAAGATGTCTCCTCCCATAAACTAATTCCTTACGTTATATAAATCCAAATGTCAACTTCAAAATTAAATCTATGAAGCAAAACAAAATCGGTAACTTCTAAATTGCAACTCAAAAGAATTTAAAATAACAAGAGAAGTTGACTTCTTGGTTAAAACAAGAGAAATTGACTTGTTCATATATAGAACGTCCATAATCGAGTCATAGCTTTTGCATTGGGATGATATTACATGTGTATTTAATTCGTTTTGACAGCTAAGATTCTAAGAATGTTGAAAGTGAAATGTTCTATATTCAGAAGCTCGTTTTGTCTAGATATATACTACGTTGAGATTCTAATCGTATAGTCAAGAGATTATGGATGTAGGATTGATGGCTTGGATATTGGATGCCGAATTTTAACTAACCAAATTAGAGTTATCAAAAAAAAATCTCAAAATAAGCATTTCATTTTGTTTTTTTCCCGGCTCATGATGTTCTTATACAACTCAAAATAATGTATAAAACCATATAAAATGTTCAATTTATAAAAAATAAAGTAAAAACTAAGAAAAAGAGTACAAATATTTATTATAAATAAACTATCATGGAATTAAAAATTTATAAAATTGATTTCTATTTTTCAAATGATATTTTGTTCAATGTCAAATATCAATGCAGTTTATATTTTTTTCAACCTAGCTAAACTACTAAAGGTTATAATAATTAAACTTACAGAATTAAATTTCACTTCATCACCAACCTACAGGTTATAAACTTATAGCATTAAATAAAACTTCATCTCCAACCTACTGCCTACAGGTATGACATTACAAACACATACACACACAAAAAACACTTATTTAAAAGAAAATATTTTAATCAATAAATATGTGTTCGTAACTTAGTTGAATTTAATTAGCATAGGTACTCATTTAGTTGCAATTATATATGTAGAAGATGTCTAATAATATAATCCCTCCCGTTTCAAAATATAAAGTGTTTTTATATTTCTATTTATTTTTAACTTTATTGAATTTTATATGACCAATAGTATTTTGTAGTTTTTCATAATTAGTTACATTGAATATTATTTTATATATTAAATGATAATTTTTAAAAATAAAATCAAATTCTTAATCTGCATGATTTTAGCTAAAACATCTTATATTTTAGAATGGAATGAGTAGTCTAGAAATATATATATGTCACCTTGAAAAAGCTAAAAAGATGACATCACTCATATGGCAATTTGAATATTGTTTTTTATTCACTCACCAAATAGAATATAAGAATGAAAATAGTCATCTTTAATGAGTGATATATTTTAGCTATGTTCCAAACTGTTCCATTAATTGCTAATTAATTAGTGATAAATAAGTTCTTAATCTACGTAATTTTAGCTAAAACACCTTATATTTTGAAACGGAAGGAGTATTGAATTTCATTTATCTTTTTTAAACATTTTTACCTACTGCTTTTAGTAATTAACAATACTAAGAAACAGACCGTAACAATCACAAGATTCACAACATTTAAATAGCCAAATTTACTTAATAATCAACTTTATCCAAAAGTACAAACTAAAAATTAATCTCTTAATTTTTTTTTGTTTAAATCAAACTTAACTAAAATAATTTTTAAAACATTTGGTGTATTTCAATACTTTGTAAACATTTTCTAATCAATCAAAGACGCTAAAACAAAAACAAAAATTGTGGAACCAAACCAAATTTCATCTAAACAATCCAAAGTTGGGTTTTATAATCAGGATCATTCTAAGCTGCATTCCATGAAAATTAGAGTTTTTTGTCATTTAAAACGTCTACAAATGACCAAGCATATATGCATCTAGTAGAAAACGAATCCGTAGGGATGATTATTTGTTGGAACTCAATTATTGACAAATGTATTTGGTCAAATTTCCAGCGACTTTTCCAGCGAAATTTATCACCGGAATAACTGGATCTTGGGATCTTTGAAATCCTTGAATGAGCACTATGAATTAGTGTATTTATTTGTCAAAATTGAATTCAATTTGAATGAGAAATGAGTGAGTAAAGTGGATAGCTTAGAAGGCTTATAAAACATGTAATTTTGACTAACATTAAATTAAGCAAAATATCCCACATTGCTTGGAGACAAATATTTCCACTAGTATATAAGTGTTAAACTCACACTATGGTTCACTAGCTTGGGAAGGGATACTATGGAGTAAGAGATATATATATATATATATATATATATATGTTATGCAAAACTACACACACACACATCGCCGCCGTGTCGGGTTTGGGATCGGGCTCAGGCTCGGAGAATGTGTAATTTTCCTTAAAGATATTTTGCATAATTTTGGATAGATCTAGAAGTTTTTAGATTATGTCCGAATTAATTGAGTAAATATTTCTAAATCTTTATCCTTGCAAAACAAGACGAAAATATGCTCTTTCGAACTGATCCTTGCGCGATAAGGAAAAATATTTTGTCAATATTCTGAACTTGCGGTCAAGCTAAATCTCGCAGAGCTGATCCTTAACTTCAGGATCAAGTCACTCCTCCCTATAAATTAAAGTCTCGCCTCTTCTCTCAAATCATCGAATTACGAACAAACAAAGTTTCCAGCAATCTTCTTCTTCTCTTTCTTAAAAGTAAGTATCGAGAGTATAGCGTAGATAATAGTTCATAGATTCTATAATCAAGTGTAGCGATTATAGTCTTAACACGGTGGTATCCTAGGATTCAAAATCTCATCAAACTGTCACACTGCGGGAGATTTATTGAATTAAGGAAAGAGATCATATCTCGCCTCCGCATATTCATCTTTCCTTAATCGGATTTTCATTCGTGATTTTCAATCCGAGATTTCTTAGTCCTACAATCTTAATTCAATAAATTTGTTTCTTGCTTATAACTCTAAATGGATTGATTATTGTGAACAGTTTTTCAAACGATTTGAAAACATTTTTTCTTACGATTCAAACGGTTCTAGAATGCTCTCTAGCGATTCCATAGAATGTTTAATCACAAAAAACGAATATACAAGTTGGATAATACTTTCCGTGAAGGCCTATTGGCAGATTCACGAAACAATTTTTTCCACAAGATCTACGCGATCTGAAAAATAGAGTTTAAGAACACCTTAACCAGTTACTGGAAACATTTATTGGCGAGTTCTGGTAATATTCACAAAAACTCAAAAGCGAATTTTGGAAAAGTTTTCCATAGAACGCGTTGTTTAGCAAATTAATTAAATTATCATTAATTATTAATCGCTTATACATAATTCTAGACACTGCTTAAAATTCTGTATTTTTGTGAAAGATTCATAATTACTAACGGTGTTGATGATGTTGCTATCAATGGTGCCAATGGAGGTACGCAAAGTGAGAAAAACCCTATAGATGTGCTGGTACCATCTCGATTACCGATAATCCCGAGCTCAGTGAGTTCAAATCTCCAACCAAAGAAGTTTGATGGATCTAACTTCAAGTCATGGCAGAAAAATATGCATTTTTCCTTCACAACCTGAATCTGACTAAGTATCTTACTGAGGTCGAACCAGAGTTGCCACCCGGTAATAAAGATACACATGTGCTCGCGAGTGTCGAAGCATGGGTCCATGGAGATTACCTCTACAAAGGTCACATACCTCACTGCCTGGTGAATGAGTTGTTCGATGTGTACTCTGAAGCCAACAACTCCAAGAATATCTGGGGAGGCATTGGGAAAGAAGTACAAAGTGTTCAATGTAGTTCTGGAAAATTTTCAACAGCAAATTACCTTAACTACAAAATGGTGGACTCGAGGCCCATCATGGAAGGATTGATCAAAATGTGTGTAATGACAATCCTCAAGAAAAACAATGTATATATTTCCAAAGTTTCAATGAATAAGAATCCAGTTGCTTATTTGCTTGAGTTTTCTAATATTTAGCATGAACGATTGTGACATGTAAATTATAAGTCTATTCAAAGACTGATGATTTTGAACATGATCCCAAAGCGCATAATTAGCAAATATAAATGTGAAGTATGCATTTAAGCAAAGCTCACAAAAACACCATCTCCTCATGTGGAGCGAACAACCGAACCTCTAGGCTTAATCCACACAGATTTGTACGATTTGAAGTACATACCAACTAGAGGTGGTAAAAAGTATTTTGTCACTTTTATAGACGATTGTATGAGATATTGCTACGTGTACTTGCTACGTAGTAAAGATGAAGTCTGGGAAAAATTCAAAGAATACAAAACAGAAGTTGAAAACCAACTAGGAAAAACTATTGAAATAGTAAAAAGTGATAGAAGAGGAGAGTATGATGGACCCTTCAATGAGTTCTGTTGAGAGAAAGGCATTATACATCAAATGACTACTCCTTATTCACCAGAATCTAACGGAGTTGCAAAAAGAAAGAATCGAACTCTGAAAGAGATGATGAATGCGATGTTGTAGGAATCTGGGCTACCCCAGAATCTGTGGTGGGAAGCTCTACTCACCACAAACTATATCTTCAACAAAATACCATACAAAGTAACTAGCAAGAGGCATATGAGCTTTGGAAAGGTACTGTACCATCGTACAAATACCTGAAAGTGTGAGGGTGCTTAGCAAAAGTTACAGTACCACTTCCCAAAAAGGTCACAGTCGGGACCTAAAATCGTGGATTGTATTTTCATTGGATATGCACAAAATAGCAGTGCTTATCGGTTTCTGGTACACAAGTCAAATATACCAGATATCTATGTTTATACAATAATGGAATCAAGGAACGCATCCTTCTTTGAAAATATATTTCTGTGTAAAGATAAACAAAGTCTGAAATGAACTCATGAAGAAAGAGACACAATTATCTCGACAAATGAGGCCAGCAATTCTGGCGTTTCAATAATTAAAGCAGACAAAGTAGATGAACCTAGCCGAAGCAAAAAAGCTCGTAAAGAAAAATCATTTGGTCCTGACTTCATGGTCTTTCTTTTAAAGAATGAACCAAGGACATACAACGAAGCTATGTTTACACCTGAGGCAGCCTATTGGAAAGAAGCAGTCAATAGTGAAATCGACTCCATTATGCAAGCTCATACATGAAAAATTATGGATTTACATCAAGGGTTTTAAGCACTAGGGTGCAAATAGATCTTCAAAACAAAACTGGTGATATATGGCTCAGTTGATAAGTACAAGGCAAGACTTGTGGTTCAAAGATTCAAACAAAAAGAAGGTCTAAACTTCTTTGACACCTACTCTCCCGTGACGAGAATAACTTTTATCAGAACGCTGGTAGGAATTACAGCCTTAAGAGTCTAGAAATCCATCAAATAGATATAAAATCTGCTATCCAAATGGTGATTTAGAAGAGGAGATATATATGAAACAACCTGAAGGTTTCATAGTCCTAGGACAGAACACAAAGTCTGTAGACTAGTGAAGTCATTGTATGGACTGAAACAAGCCCTGAAACAATGGCATAAAAAATTGGACAAGGTGATGATGTCAAAGGTTTCAGCATCAGTGAATGTGATAAATGCATCTACATCAAAAGTACTCCTAGTGGGTATATTCTGTTGTGTTTGTACGTTGATGACATGCTCATCATGGGAAGTAATAATGATATAATCTAACAAACTAAGAGTATGCTTAGTGGACAGTTTGACATGAAAGACTTGGATCTTGTGGACGTCATTATGGGTATCAAGATCACAAGAACTTCTGATGGAATCACTCTGTCTCAAGGACATTATGCTGAAAAGATACTTGAGAGGTTCAAGAACTACTCAAATGGGACTGCAAAAACTCCACTAGACCCGCAACTTCATTTGACCAAAAACTTAGGTGAGGCCGTGTCGCAAGTGGAGTATGCACGAGTGATCAGTAGTCTAATGTACTTAACCAACTGTACAAGACCCAATTAAGCACATGCAGTAAATGTACTGAGTCGTTACACGAGTAATCTAGGTCACACACACTGGAAAACCATAACTAGAGTGTTAAACTATATACAATACACTAAAGATTATGGGCTGCAATATGGTAAAGAACCGACAGTATTGGAAGGATACAGTGATGCTAACTGAATATCTGATTTAAAGAACTCTAAATCTACAAGTGGATACGTCTTTACTCTTGGGGGTGCAGCGGTATCATGGAAATCCTTGAAACAAACTCTATTGGCCATATCAACCATAGAATCTGAGTTAATTACTTTAGACAAAGCAGCAGAGGAAGCAGAACGGCTTTGTAGTTTCTTGGAAGATATCTCGATGTGGAAGAAACCAGTCTCAGCACTGCGTATACACTGTGATAGTCAATTGGCTATATTCTGGGCACTAATAATCTTTATAATGGAAAATCTCGTCATATCAGAAAGCGACATAAAACCATTAGACATTTAATCTCAACGGGTGTAATCACTCTGGATTACATCAAGTCGGCCGACAACTTAGCAGATCTCTTTACAAAAAGATTAGCATAAGATCAAAGTTTTAAAATCATCAAAGGGAATGGGTTTGAAGCCTATGACTGAAAGAGGATGTTGATCGATACCCCACCTACAAGATTAGAGATCCTATGATGTTGGTTCAAAGAGGCAACTAAATCAAACAAACTTTGATAAAAGCACTTAACGACATTATGTCACTATCCAGTTCTCAAATGACTTATAGTGTTTCTTGTAAGTTTTAAGGTTAAGCATTGCTTTTAATAAATGATTCCATAGCTTTCATATATGCAGAGTATAACAGGATACTTTATTATATGACAAGAGTGAGTGGAAGTCACCTAGTGAGTGTGAAATGAGGTCATTTCTAGGAGGATGAAGATAAAGCTATATTGTCCAAGTTCACTCATGATCTACCATGCAAAGTTCAAGGCCACAACAAACACAATAGAGAACTAAGTTCTACAAGAAAATGAAACTGGGTTGTACCTGTTGTCTAAGTTTACATCAAACTCCGGGTGGTTCAAGACATCATGTTCATCTCCTGGCCAAGTAAGCTCGACAGTCATCAAAAATGAGCGGTTCAAGGCTAAAATATGTTACTATCTCATACACAGTGATTTTTTGTTTTTTCTCTCGAAAGTCTGTCAGTTGTGTCTATCAGTAGTGTATGTCAATTCAGTCTAGTATATCGAGTCTGTATAGTCGTAATATGTTTAGATTCATTTCTATTCATGTGGAGGATTGTTGGAACTCAATTATTGACAAATGTATTTGGCTAAACTTCTGGTGACTTTTCCGGTGAAATTCATCACCGGAATAACCAGATCTTGGGGTCTTTGTAATCCTTGTAATGAACACTATGAGTTAGTGTATTTACTTGTCAAAATTGAAGTCAATTTGAATGAGAAATGAGTGAATAAAGTGGGTAGCTTAGAAAGCTTATAAAACATGTAATTTTGACTAAGTATCAAAATGAGCAAAATATCCCATATTGCTTGGAAAAAAATATTTCCACTAACATATATAGTGTTAAACTCACACTATAGTTCGCTAGCTTAGAAAGAGATACTATTGAGTAAGAGATGTATGTATGTTATGAAAAACCACACACACACGCACCGCCGCCGTGCCGAGCCGAGCTTGGACTTGGAGAATATGGGCCTTCGATTCTTTTTTAGACAAATTTTTATTAATTTCGCTTAAAGATGTTTCGCATCATCTCGGATAAATCTAGAAATTTCTAGATTGTGTCCGAATTAATTGAGTAAATATTTCTGAATTTTTATCCTTGCGGAACAAGACGGAAATAGATCATATCTCGCCTTCACGTATTTGTCTTTCTGTAATCGGATTTTCGTTCGTGATTTTCAATCCGGAATTTCGCAGTCCTACAACATTTATGCAAGAATTACAAGCCTCCAAAACTTGAAAAACAAGATAAGAACTTGGTTTCGATCCAAACTTATCTATCAAAAAAAATGGAAGTATAGAGCGCTTAGGTAGAGGGCAAAAATATTAACGGGCCTAAAGCTTCTTTTACCATTAATAATAATATTAATGATAAAGACCTGATTGTTTCTTTGTGTTTACGTCATTTGCGTTTCTATGTTATAAATTTATAATATTAAAAATACTTATAATATGAAAACATAAACAAAAAATGTACACAAAGTTGAAAAAGGGGGAGGAACGAATAAAGATTAAGGAGAAGATGATCCGAATGGAGGTAGTGTTGGGACTCTTGGTTTGCATGACTAATGGCTCGAAAAATGTCTTATTATATCCAAGAATGTCTCGTGAGTCGTGAGTCCGTGACACACCCTCTTTAGAAGGTTCCCGATTTGAAATAATTATTTCCCAAAGACCCATAACTTTTTGGTAATCTCATGCGGTGGATAATTAATTGATATCGATCTTTGCGTGTGTTAACCAGAAAACCGCAAATAAAAATAGAAGAATTATTTGCCGTGTGTTATAGTACTCGACATCGAATTTAAAATCAACCGATTTGTAAAACAACTTAATTACTTAAATAACCACTTGATTGTAAAAGATTGGGTGCCCTATTTTTTAAATGATCATGTTAGATCGTAGCCTGCAAAAGTCTACTCCCTAAATTCTTTCTTAAAATTATATAATCGAAGACCTCTGCAAGTTGTGTTTCCTTAAACTACATTATCCAACTATCCAAGTGCACAAAGTTACTTCTTCAAAACATGGAAAGAACCATTTGTGTTCTCGAGCTAGTGAAAAGGAAGACCATAAGTCATGGACTCATGGCTCAAAAGCTTAATATGACTTTACATTATGAAGGTGATATATTCGGTTTCAAACAATCAAGTACAAACCTTGTGTTAAAACAAGAACAAAGTATATAACACACACTTGTTTTTCAAGGAATTTTGGGTTTAGGTCATAACATCACTCGGTTTGACAAAAAAAAAAAAAAAAAAAAAAAAAAAAAAAAAAAAAGATCCATACATCACTCCATCGGAACTGAAGCATCTTCCAAATAACACTCGAATAAAATTTCTCATTCATGTGGAGAGACCATACTTACGCAGTTCGACCAAATGGCACTTGGTAACATGCTTTTGCTTCTATTTTTAGTTCACAGCACGAACTACAAAACCTTTAACCACAAGCCCTGTCTTCCGGATTGTGTCCTCATATAGTCATATTGATATACATTGCGTAAAAAATCATCGCTGGTGCATCCTTTGGAGGCAGGGCCAGATCTGAGCATAGCAAGATGAAACATTTGTCTAGGGTCTCCAAATTTTTAACATAAAATTCTATATACAAAAAGGTATAAATAGGCTCCCAAATTTCTATTTTGCTTAAGGCCCCCCAAATTTCAGATACAGTCCTGTTTGGAGGTGCCAAAAAATCTCCAGCCTTAAAGTCAACTCATTCGTCATCTACGTAGTCGTCCAAATACAATGTTTAAACATAACTTCTTTTCCGTTTTTGGATAAAACTTGGCTAACCAACTCTATTAATACAATATTGATGCAAACGATCTCTAACATGTAAAATATCAGCCTTTGAACCTTGCAATTGTTCATGTATACCCAAATACTTTTCTTTCCCTCATCAGAGTGAATTCCCAGCCTTCGTTTAACATCCTTTCTGATTTCAGTGGAACTTTTTTCCCAAAAGTAATAACTGATTAATAAAATTTTATTATTTATTCTGAAGCGTTTCCAAAATCGGTAAGGATTTGTCAGTTTTGAATTGCCTTAATCTCTTTTTTACACTTATACTTTGTGTTAAAAACAAATATAATTAATAAATACAAAATTTTAACATGAATTATTATAATTAGTAAAATAATCGTTACAGATATTTGTTTTAACCGATGCAAAATATATGCATCATCACTTAACAATCACTTACATCAGTATAAAATTATCTTACATTTAATAAAAGAAATCACTTACATCATTATCTTACAAACATCTAAGCATCATAATATGCCTATATATACATAAAAATGATGGATGAAAATGAAAAAAAAAAGAGAGAGAGAGGGGGTCACCATGCCTATAAATGACTTAGTATTTGGGACGAATTATAACACCTTTGACGAAGAGCCCTGACTTCCACAGTTGGCACTCGTGTTCGTACAATTCAAAAGAGATTTCCCCAACGTTATTCATCGATGTTGTGAACTCGCCTACAGGAATATCAACCCATTGGTTACTTATGTAATGTCCCAATTTCACACTCCGTTCTTGTGGTTTCTCACAACTATTGGGCATGACCAGCTTCAGCTTCACTGGTTTATCCCATCTGAATTTGGTTTTAACCACCCCCACTACGAACACTACTTCGTACATTGTCCTCGGGGATAGATGTCGTGTGTCGAACTTTCCAGCTACCTGTAGCCAGCTAGCTTTTCTTAAATACGCAATTTCTCCGACTGTTTCACTGGAAAATATTTGTTTGGTTAGTGATAAATAATAAATCAAGGAACATAGTATCTTTAAATGGTATATATTTTCTTGATAATTATATTTCTTGTCACTTGAAACAGTTATATATCAAAATTAACATTTACTCAATATATATATATATATATATATAATTCTTTCATTATTTTAATAGTTCAAAGTATTGTCATAAGTTATAAAATGAAAAGTTAATAGTTTATTTTTCATAGTATTTATAGAAATAATATTCTCGAGTTACATTTACCATTTTCCGTATTCCACAAATTTATGGAGCAATTTCAATAATATCACTCTTTCTCTTACTAAAAATACTATAAACTATGTAAGAAACCTCCACAGATCAGTTGTATGAAAGCTGTAACAAATATTTAAAAGAAAAATGCGTTTTTGGTGTTTTTCAAGATTATTTCTCTAACTTTATATAATAAATGATGTTAAAACTATAATAAATAATGTTAAGAGAGGTTTTACTTTTGGTTTTGTTTTGGGAGAGCGAGCCAGGTCCAGTGCTCGGAGTTCTCTGACCATGTAATGGAAAGTTCCCTTGCGTTAATCATGAAAACGTTACACTTTGGTCTCGTGACCAAGAATTTAAACTGTTGATATATAAACCTCCATGTTAGTTCCATATAATGATAACAATAAACATAGTAATAAAGAAAATCTACTAAAAAGAAAGCAAATTTTTTTACCTCGTACGATGGGCCCGGTGTTCCCATATTGTTTGGCAAATAAACTTCATTCAGCACCGAAACTTCAACAGCTTCCTTACTGAACATAAATCCAAACATCTAAGGAAACAGAACGTCGTTGATCTAATCCTTTAACTTGAACATAGATCTAGTCCACTAAATATATATCATAATAAATATATACACCCTCTGTTTTACTTTATTCGTAGTCTTAGAATTTTTTTTGTTACCAAAAAAGTGTTGTTTTGGGTTTTCAATGCATATTTTTAATAAGATTTATTTTGTTACATCTACTATTTTAATGTGATAACAAATAAAAAATTTTATTTAGTATATAATGAAGGGTAATAGACAGAATTTCAATATATTTCTTAATTTGTGTGTAAAAACTTTAAACTACATTTATAATGAAACATAGTGCGTATCATATTTAGTAATGCCTTGTACTTTAAAGTTAAAAAATTTTGTATATTTTTTCAAGAAGTTGTCGTACTTTTATCTATCCTTAAGAAGAAAAAGTAGACTGTTTCTATGAGAAATCAACAACAAAGGGAAAAAATAGACATTTCCGACAACTTTTCAAAATTTTAAGAACGTGATTTTGCTATTTTTTTCATTCAAAACATTCATCAAGTCTTCACATAATCTACTGAAACAAGTTTTTTATTTTATTTTGTCGAAATCCTATAAGCTAAAATGATTGTGCTATTTGATGATTTGACTATTCTACTATTCTCTATTCATCTAGCATCCATTGAAGCCATAAATAAACATCATAAAAGTAGATGGAGCAATGAAATCGTAAGAAAGACTCTTACTTAGGTGCCTCCTGCATTGTGATTGTGAGTTTACTTGCAGGGACCTCGAAAACGTCGTCATTTTCTCCATTTCTTCCTTCGAAGTTATTTTTCAGCACTTCCTTTACCGCATTGACGATTGATTTTGAGAAATCTCGTTCGGAAATTTCACTTTGACATAAAAAAAAAAACAATGAGTCAACTAGCTTTCCTTTAAACATTTGTCAAGAGATTCGAAATAAAAGTAGATAAATAAAAACCTGTTTTTTGGCAAGACCAAGGCAAACATTCGAGAAACAGAAGTCAAAGCATCCAACCATTTCTGGCCTTTCTCTGGATATCTATCTACCATAGCCCTGAAGTTATTGCCGAATTCTCCTTGAAGACATTTCACCATTGTGGGATTAAGCTTATAGAAGATGGGAATAACTCTGAGGTTGTTTTGATCCATGCATTCTTTGATCTGTACAAGCTCGTCCAAACACCATTTTGACTCAGTGTATCCCTCAGAGAAGATAACCAACGCAACTTTCGACTCGCCTATCGTGTCAAACAGACTGATTAGGCTTTTGCCCCTCTCCTCTTGCTCGTCTATGAACACGTTGATGTTTTCTTCTTTCAAAGTTGGCACAAGAAAGCTGATGAATCCTTTGCGTACATCTTTTCCCCGGAAATTTATGAACACTTGAGGTCCCGTAGGGATGAATGGTACAATAGAAGAACAGGAAGATGCTTGAGGTGGCGTAGTGATGAATGATTCGTTAGAAGAAGAAGAAGAAGAAGAAGAAAAAGAAGATGATTGAGGTGGCGTAGGGATGAATGATTCAATAGAAGAAAAAGAAGATTTGTCTACCATCGAAGAGATTTTTCCTACTAATTTCTTAAACATTGGAGATGCCCCGGGGATTATCATCGATTCTTGTTTGAATTTTGAAATTTGCAATGATGAAATTTGTGAGATATATCATATATCATATATAGAGATTTCTTTTTTCCTTTGATATAAATTCTTGTTTTTGGTGCTTTCCTGGAAACTTTCAGTGGCTAAAATGAAAGTTCCAAAAGACGACAAATTTATTTGCCGCAAATAAAAATAAAAGAATTATTTGCCGTGTGTTATAGTACTATACATCAAATTTAAAATCAACCGATTTGTAAAACAACTTAATTACTTAAATAACCACTTGATTGTAAAAGATTGGGTGCCCTATTTTTTAAATGATCATGTTAGATCGTAGCCTGCAAAAGTCTACTCCCTAAATTCTTTCTTAAAATTATATAATCGAAGACCTCTGCAAGTTGTGTTTCCTTAAACTACATAATCCAACTATCCAAGTGCTCAAAATTATTAACTACGAAGGAATCTCAGAAATAACAAGAGAAGATTACTTCTTCAAAACATCGAAAGAACCATTTGTGTTCTCGAGCTAGTGAAGAAGAAGACCATAAATCATGGACTCATGGCTCAAAAGCTTAATATGACTTTACATTATGAAGGTGATATATTCGGTTTCAAACAATCAAGTACAAACCTTGTGTTAAAACAAGAACAAAGTATATAACACACACTTGTTTTTCAAGGTCCAAAACGAGAACTAA
>CM051383.1:1887900-1937900 GCA_028015245.1 Cardamine occulta | reverse complement strand
TATGAAACGGAGGGAGTATATTTCTTGTCACTTGAAACAGTTATATATCAAAATTAATATTTACCTGTTTTTGGTGCTTTCCTGGAAACTTTCAGTGGCTAAAAATGAAAATTCCAAAAGACGACAAATTTATTCTCTTAAAAACGAGTAAGACCTGACTGTTGCACAAAACAACAACAAAAAACGAGTAAGATCTGACTCTTCTTGGCGACGTGAAAATAGGGGAAGCAATTTAATCTTAGATTTTAGGAATTTCTTTAACGTAACTACAATTCAGTCCCACAATGTTGCTGTTGGTGAATATTATATATTAAAAAAATTGTTGAATTAATTTTATAATAATTTAAATTTTTAGTACTTATATATTATATATAAGTATACTATATATTATTTTTATATAAACTGTGAAAGTTTAAAACTTTTTTTGATTCATAATCTCTCTCGCTACTTGGAACCCGCATTTAATCCATTCTGATATAAGACAAAAATATATATTTAATTGTAACTAGTTTTAAGCAAAAAAATATATTAAAATTTGTTCTTAATATTAAAATAAAAAGTTACCATAAAATGGTGTGATTTTTGATCACATTAATTATAAAACTTTTAGTTAGTAAAAATAATTATATTTATTTTTTTGTCGTCTATTACATTATTAATATTATTAAAGATAATTGATCTAATTTCATTATGATGTTAATCTGCTACTTGAAGTATATGCAATTTCTGAGGAAGTGAACCAATGGTTATCTACTGAAGAAATAGTTACAACGGATGCTAGTTCTCTTCCCTCTCATCTATCACCATCTTTTGAGAAATGATGGATTGCCTCTATGGTTTCTTGGATGAAATGCAATGTCTGTTTCTCTAAGTTCAAACGCAAGCGTTTGGGGAGAGCCTCATTGGTTTTGCCTGACCATCTTGTAAATGTTTTATCACGTACTAGTAGGCGAGCTTTTACCTCCACTGATAGCTGCACTGAAGTAGAGCATCAAATTTTACTTTGGGCCATTTAGAGCATGGTAGTTATATATTATGTAAACCTAAATTTGGGTCCTTTAAAGCCCAATAAACAAATTTCGCAGCTTTTGGACCCATCGAAAAGCTTTGACATTTCCGAACTCACACAAAGCTATTTTAGCATTTTTCTTTTTTCTTTTGAAAAACTAAACTTAATATAAAAGTAACGTTAGTTAATTTGATAACTAAATCTAATCGCTATTTCTGTTTGAAGATTTTAAACAGATTAAGTTTTGCTGTCACGATTCATATCTTATGAACCAAACTTGAATGATGATGATAGCACTCTATATAATTTTTCTACTTAAAATCCTTAAAAGATATAGTAGTTTTCTTCCAGAACATTCTAATATTATCACCGTTATAAAAACTAAATTATTTATTTAATCTAATATATTACATAGAAATCTCTACGTGAAGATATTCAACATACCTATTAAAATCAAATATAGTTCAAATTAATATCTCAACGTCAAATTTTGATGTTTTCTCTCCAACCCTTCAGTCCAATCACATAAAAGATTGATCATCTCTAATTTCTGCTAGAGAAAAAATAGATTCAATATAATATATTGGTCGCACAGTAAGTGATTATTGCGAAACATATTTATAGATAGTAGATCATTTATAGCGAGACCGGTGTTACCAAAAACCAAAAAAATAAATGAATAAAACATTTGTAGCGAAGGTATTACAAACCTAACTAAACATAAATTATATTTCGAAAAATATGTATTCATTGTAACTTTTGTAGCCTATGTACTAATTCTCTAATATAAATTTATTAAGATCCACAACAAACCTTTAGTCATATCGTAAAGATTGTATCCCACGTATTTGTTTAACAGTTTTAAGTATTATATGCGTGCATGCATCTTGACGGATCAGATACTAATATTATAGTCTCTTCCTCAAATTAGCATTTTGCTGGCTCATAATGATTACGACGTTTAACAAATTATGTTAGAATCATGTTTTCTAATTCGATTTAGTTACTTATATTAGCCGCCTAAGATTGTCATTTGGTTTGGGCTGCTCTAAAATATTCAAAAAAATATTCATCATCTTTAAAAACTATTGATATAATTCTGTGTATTTATAATACAATCAAATCATAATTTATCCGAGATTTTACCCCAGAAAGTCATTTATCCGAAAAAGCATCTTTAAAACATACAACACGAATGATTATTATACTAATTAATGATTTTCTAAATTTCTTACGACTTGAAAATTGAAATTGTATATACAAATTAATGAAAATGTTACTTTATTTGGTCTTAGTATACTATTATCACAACAATATTTTATTATTTTATTCTCATTCCGTTTCTTTTTGAGTAAAGTTTTTTAGCTCAAAAAAGTTATTTTGTTTTAAATGAAGTTTCAAAATATTGATGTAAAATATGAGTTGTTTTTTCTAATTAACCTTACAATAAATGAATGATTCTTTTATTGTTGCATTAATAATTAATACTACTTCGTTCTCTGTCGTTATAAGTGTTATTTAGGTTTTAAAAAATGTTTAAGTTAAACATTTATTTTCTAATTAATAAGGTGAAGAAGTGTAACAGTATCTCTCATCTCTGCATTGAAAATACAAAATAACTTTTTGTGAAACAAAAATAAATTCTACAATAATAATTATCACTGTATGAAACAAATGTAATAAATTAGAGATGATATTCATATTATGTAATTTGTCTTAAGATGAGTGAATTAAGTAAATAAATTATTTTAACAGTATAAAACATAAGAAGTATATTAACTAAAAGCTTGATTGGTTCAACCGCAAACGCTTTTAAGATAAGTGATTTAAGTAAACAAATTATTTTAACAGTATAAAACATAGGGAATATATTAACTAAAGATTTGATTGGTTCAACCGCAACCTCTCACAAACATTCTTAACGTTAATGACTTACGTAAACAAATTATTTTAACCGTATAAAACATAGAGGGTATATTAACTAACGCCGGATTCAATATGTAATATTATTGTCCACAGACTCATAAAACGGTTTTAATTAAACATACGAACCCTTTTAATTATATGATAGTATCTTCTTTTTTTCTCTATCAAGCTGGTCCCTAAAGACAAAGTAATCAATCAGCGCATCATTTAAGATGTTTGAAACGTGGATGTGTAAGAGACCCACTCCATCTTTGCTTTGATAAAATGGGGTCTCTATAATAGAATGTCCAATCATGACTACATTGTTACTCAGCTACTCGTAATTTGATTAAAGGACATATTACTCAGCTAGTTAAAAACATTGTTTTAATAGTATCAAATTTTGAGTGGTTGACGATAATCCAAAAACTCAAAATGTCTAAAGAGCTTTACGCGATCAGAAATTATGTTCGAATATGAAATAAAACTACTATGCTAGTAACTAAATTGAAAAAAAAAAAAAAAGGTATAGCTGGACGGACATATTGTGGTCGAGTAGCGAGTTATTTAGGAAAGAGCTATAAATCGTTCTTCATTGAATTCGATTCTTATTTATAACAAAGTCATGGTATGATGTGGAAGTTGAAGTTGATAGCATCCTTTAAACCTTTCAATGCAGTTGTTCTAGGTCCTTAATTAAATATTTAGTAGGCCAAGTTATATGGACGGATTAGGCAGCATAGCCTCCAAATATTAAACAAATTTTAGGGTTCTCAATTTTTTTAAAAACAAATTTATATATTGATAAAAATGTATTTTAGTGTGACTTTTTTTAATTTAAAATTTTATTCCATATACTTAAAAATAGTGTTAGTTATTTATAATAGTCTTACAAAATTGATCTTAAATTTTAGTATTTTTATAGATTAAAAATAGAATACAAACTAGTATAAATTACATTTTATATCTTAAGAAATATTTTATACTATAAGAAAGTAGTAAAAAATAATCTTTATAAATAAAATATAGTGTGTATTATCTTTAATTTATTATAAAAATTATTTTTAATTAAAATATATATATTATCACTAAAAAGTTTTTAATAAAAAAATTTAGATATCACTAATAAAATATTTTTTTATTTTCAGTTGTTTCTTTCCGCATTAGCTCTCTTAAACTCTTGGCACGGCTGTATTAGGATATTCTAGAGATTAGCTGGATGGTTTAACCATTTAAGTCGATTATAGTTTTCAAATATCTTATTCAATAATGTTATAAAAATAAATATAAAGGTATAAGTATAACTATATATTTTCGATTTTACATCTTTACTTTTTTCATTTTTTCAATTCTCCTTCTCTTTTTTTCTTTTACTTCTAAAACTTTTATTAGTTCATACAATCAATATCTTGGATTACAATATAAGCAGCAAGAAACTTGAACATTTATGTATTATCTTCAGAGTATGTATATATATATATATATATTTTTTTTTTTTTTCCTTTTTCTTTCAAAACCGCGTAATTAGTTTTTCCATATCGTATTGGATGGAGAACCTTCTCGCTAGAAACATCCCTCAGCAAATCAACGTTACTTTATACAAAAGCAAAGAACTGGTCTAAAGAGAAATGGTTTACCTTATAAAATAAAAAATAAAAGAGACGAAAACCGAATTAAAATATTATAAATCAAACGACAGAAACCTGAAACAAGTCAGAAGAAAATCCTATAAAAAAGGTTGACAGATGTGAACATTAAGATACTTTAACTAATAGTGGGTCCTTCTATCTATTTTAATGTTGATTTTGTAATCGTAATATTATAATTCAGTTGGTTTGTTTTGTTTTTTTAGTTTTTAGTTCTATCTTTCTTCTTTTGTCCCGAGGACTTGGCAGACACGAAGGGAGAAAAAGGAAACATATACTAATTAAGTGTAGTCCACCATTTCATAAATTGTGGTCCACTACATTTAATATTAAACCGAACCATAATCACACATATCTTTTTAATAGCTACATTCATAATTAAATGTATCATGTTATATTGTTATGTATGATATAAATTATCCATTAATTAGTATATAACTCAGACAGTGGCTTCAAGTTTTTTTTTTTGTTTTTTTATATTAAGAGTTTGAATGTTTCCCATGAAACATGTCAATGTGGTTACCAGAAATATCGAATATTCCAATGTTAATAGTGGATACCAAATTATAAATAATGACTAAGAAGAAAATAACAATAATATAATCCTTTTATAAAATAGGCATCTTTTATTTAAACGAATAACGTTGTGAACAAAACATATTAGAGTATTGTTATTATTTATGAATCATAAAACAATATATATATATATATAAAAGTAGAGTTTAGTTTAATGAACAAATATTCTTAAACATTTTAATGGGCGACATCTACGTAGTATGGATTTATTCATATCAAATAAAAATAAATGTTTATGGTACAATAAAACGAGAAGAAAACCATTAATAAAGAGACGTATTCGAAACTTTGCAATTATACTTGTGAGATAATAGCTGAATAATATTTTTAATGTTTGAAAGTTACGGCGAACCCACATGATTATATTTGGCGATTATGGTTTGTTTTACATGACCATGCAGATTCATATAGTAATCATATAATTAAATATGAGAACTTATTTTATTTTGTTTTTGTTTTAAAGTAATATATATGTTTCTGCTGCACTTAAAATTTTACATAAAATTCTGATTTTCTACATTAGTCTACTTCTGATCTTCTACCGTTAAAGTCTACTTCTACTTCTGATTTTTTACATAAAATTTATTGTTTCTGAAAAATGAGTATTTTATTCTCAAGATAGTATTTCCTCCATATTTTTAAAAAATATAAGATATTTTAATATTTCTATTTAGTTATAACTTTATTAAATCTTATGTGGTCAATAATATTTTTAATGTTTTCATAATTAGCTGAATTATTTTTATTTTATATATTAAATGGTTATTTTTTAAAATAAATTTTTTTTTTTAATTTCTATAACTTTAGTTAGAACATCATATATTTTAAAACAGAGAAAATAAAAAACGAACTATGTTTTGACTTGATTGTAAGATAATTAAATTAAATTTTCTGGGGAATCCTAATGTCCACATATGAGTTATAACAATGTGTGCGTGAGATGATCAAGTTCCCGTGTATTTGTGTTTTCGGTGTCATTTGTTAATGGTGGCATGCGAATGTGATGATTATTAGTAAATAAGTGTCTTTTTGGATGATTTTACACATATTAATACATATTAAGAAAATCATTAAATTTTATATAAGTGCTTTTTTAGATAATTTCACACATGTTAAGAAAATTATTAAATTTTATATTTTTTCTCTAATTAATTTAGTATATTAATGTTTTCATTGGTCAATATATTAATACATAAGAGACAAAAATTATAATTATTAACTAACATTTGCCTTGAAAATCTAAAATGATAAATAATTTTAAACAAAAAATAAACTCTAAAATGTCACGTATTTCTAAACAGAAAAGTATTATTTTATTCTAATTATTTATTTATCTAAGCCATCCGTCATCTTCCATTTCTATTAATAATAAATTATATCAAAAAAAATAAAAAGAATTTGGTCATATCATATGACTAAGCTTTATAGGTCATTTGATTATCTAAAGAATTAAACATTATTCTGACACAATCATACAGACAAATTAGGCTTAAGTTCTGATCAATCTCCACTAATTATATTACTTTTTAATTTTTAGCATGTGTTTCTAAAAGTACACAAAATCTCTACCTTAGCCTTGTCATTTTGAATCATTATCCGCATGCCCCGCCCCGTTAAATCCGTTGTGGGATGGATGCGGGTCGAACAAATTCGGGTTTTAAATGTAGTGGGTCATACGGATGCGGGTGTTATATATAGCGGGGCGGGTGCAAGTCACGTTATTTTAATTTGCAGGTCATGCGGGTATCCGCTAATATTTAAAATTGTATCATTTTGAGGTTTTATAATTGTAAACTGTGTATTTTTTTTAAATACTGTGTCGTTTTAAGTCTTCTTTTAGGGTTAATGGTAAAAACAAAATAATATTCACATTTATCTCTTTCTTTTCGTATGTGCCTCTTTTTTTTTCTCTTTCTCTCTCTGTGTAAGACTGCAAATCGATCTGTTCTAGTCGACTGTTTGAGCTCCATCCTCGTTCTTCTTCCTTTGATTGAGGAAGGTAAGCTTCTCCTCTTCATCCCTAGGCATCAAATCTTGTTTTTTCGGTTTGATTTTGAATTCACGATTTGATTTTTGTTTGCTGAGTCTGATTTTTTCTTTACCTTGCCTTTGAATTTTTTTTTTTAGTGATTTATCTCTTTTTTTTATTTTCCTTTTGTATATTTCCTCTTAACAAATTCTAGATATGGAATCTGAGAAGCAAAGTCCAGCTGATTGTGGGAATATGCCAAAGAATCAGACTGCTGCTAGTGAAAAGTTAAATTTACCACAATCAAATCCTGACTAAGGCTAAGAGGCAAAGGCATTCACCTGCATGGAAAAATTTCACTGTGATCACCAAAGTTAGTAGTGAGGGTGTCTCTGAACTCAGAGATAAATGCAATCATTGCTCAAAAGACTATGCTTATGAATCACAATAGTTTGTTATATGTTTATATTATATTACATACAAGAATTAGATAGTCTACCTAGTATTTTAATATCTTCATTAGTTTAAGAAGATCGATGCTAGCTTTAGTTAACTAATTTTGTAGATTATATTATATCCTAGTTTTTGGTCTTTCGAAATTGTTATATGATATCGTTTAGTTTCTTCTTTATCTATATCCGAGCTTGTATTCCTCCAGCTGTCTTTCTTCCAACGAGATTGCCCTATAATTGTTCACAACGGTTCTTGATAATCCGAACTATAATTTTGAATTGTAATTGAGAAAATATTCATATTATAGTATTTATTTATAGGTTTTTTTTTAATTCATGATATCCTCTTAAAGCTTATTAATCTACCATTTCTACAAAGTGGTTATATAGAAGATTTTTTTCCATCAATATTTCCTATAATTAATATGTTTTGATCAGTCAAAACATCTTGGTAAATGTTTTGTTTGTAAAATATATGTACATAATGTATTATCATAGTTCATGTAATAGACTAATTTAAGTATATAGTTAAAATAAACCAATGTATCTATCAATTTTAGGAGTTAGATTTTTATTGATAAATTTTAGTGGATAAGTTTTGATAGACCATAACATTTGATAAACAAGTACCACTTATACAAATAACTAAAATACTTGTATAATAAGTATTTTAGTTATTTGTATAACTAATAACTAAAAATTATATAACTAAAAATTATAACTAATAACTAATAACTCTTTTTACCAAAACAATCTTGTGGATCTACAGTTTTTATAAAAGTACTAAAAATAAGTATTTTAGTTATTTGTATAAAAGCATGTATAGCCAATTTAACAGATGACAACTCTATCTAAAATTAAGTGGATGTATTGTAGTACTAGTAATAGTTTATGGTTAAAGTGATTTTGATTTACTATCCTTTTTTTTTTTGCAAACACATATATTGGCCTTTAAATATGAATATATAATGCTTAACATTTAACGAACACTATATATATATATATATATCATATATATATTCAAAGGAAAACGGTGGTGGATACCGAGAATCCATCAATCTCAAATGTATGCCACCTTTTCTAGTGGCATCTCCATTTATGATTTTCCATGACTCTTGTCCAATAAAAGTTAAAACTATTTATATTTATTATTTTTATACTCATATACATATATATATATATATATACATGTGTGTGAGGATCTTTTTGTACCTTTATTTTGCCAGTGCTTTAGGGAATTTAAGACAATGCTAGCAAGTCTCAGACACATTATGTAGTGGGGATCACTGTTCCCATAACTTCTCTATTTTTGAATTTCTTTAATTTTCAATTATTTCCCTTTTCTGTGCTTTAGGATCAATGACCTAACAAGCTTGTGCAGGAGTGGGTGGTGATGGGGACCAATTTTATTATTTCAACAATTTCAGATTTGGTTCCATCACTCTCTGTCTTTTCTCTATCTATATTATATATATATATATGCATGAGTGAATGTAAATTTAGTAAAATCCGAAACTTTTGATAGTTTAAAAGGATAGGAAAAATGTTACATATATAAACATGTAGATAAGTTTTTTTTAAATGGGCGCCAAAGTGTCTCTCGTGAATGAATTTATCTAAATATTGCAAAATCACAAAAGAAAAAAAAAGAAATGGTTCAAACACACACAAGAAAAAAACATTTAATAGTGAAAAGGACAATGAAAAATTGGTTGATAAGTGTGATGAGCAGCTCATCCACGATGTGAAGGAACCTAATAAATATAAAATACTGATATTACAAATCATAATAATTTTGATCATATTTATTAACATGTGGGCGCATTTCCGCAGATATAAAGGATGAGCTTCGCAATGGCCCTAGTACTCTTGTCTTGTTCTTGTCTAAACTTCTAGTTAATCAACTTATTAGTTATCAATATTTGGAAAGATAAATTAAATTAATTTTCAAACTTATAATGAGACGAAAGTGTGCTCATAAATCTAGTGGGTGGTGCCATTAGCTCGGCGATTGACAAAACGATTCAACAGTTTTTGGGTCTATCGTTTAGATATATATATATATATATATATATATATAGATTTTTGATTATTCAAATTAATGTTGATGTAATGGAACAGAAAACTCGTGTATATTTCCAATCTTTTAAGTTTTGAATGGAAGTGGCGGAAGAAACGGATCAAAACCATTTGTAAATTGAACTATCTTTTATGTATCATTCATAATATGAAAAAAACAACAATTTGCTGCAGATCTACTAAGGATTATTTTGACAAGGGTAATTGCAAAGAGTAATATCAGAGGAATAGTCGATTCAATTGTTTGTATTGGTTTTCATTAATTAGTCCTCTTATATAAAATTAGTTTTCAGATTAAAATGTCTTTAACACAATGTTAACTGATAATTATTTATTTAATTATCAAAAATATTTAGACTGTTATCGATTCTAGGTTTAACGGTAATTAGTTTGTTAACATGATAAAAATATTATATCATCTAACGTATATGCATTAAGATTTGAGTTATTGTTTATCGTGATATAAAATATATTCTAAACATATTAATGTATTAGTCCGATAAATAAAAGATACAAATTTTCTCGACAATTTATTTGTTAACATGATAATTATGTTTAACGGTATATCACAATGTGTATCATGTTAACATATAAATTATCAACACAACTTTATCCATCATTCCAAATATTTTCGATAGCTAAACAAATACTTATCCAATAACATTGCAATAAGAGTATTTTTGTCCGGAAATTGATTTGATGTGAGATAACTAATTAATGAAAAACCAATGCCGACAATTAAATTGACCATTCCTCTAATATTATAAAACTTATTGATCTATTTTACATATATATATATATATATCCAGCAGATTGTTATCCACTAAAAAGATTGGATGTTCTAGTCTGCTAATAATTTAATCTATTTTTTCCACAACATTCATTCAAAACGTAAATAAAATAGTTCATTATAAAAAAAAATTGCCTAACATGAAATTGGTTTAAAAAAAATGGCCATACCTCGTATATGCCTACCCACTTCCTCTTTTCGTTCCCTCCCCCTACAAAAACAACTTCAACGTCCAATCTTCTTCTTACATATATGATCGCTTAGAGATATTATTTTGATTTTACTGGATCTAAACTTCAATATGAACCTACCTTTTGAGAGGTATTTTGTAGGACAATAGTCTTATATTTTGTAAATTAACAAACCATGAACCATGAACAATAGTTTATAATCTAAACCATGAACAATAAATTATTAATCCTATATAAAGATTAAACTATATGCCCTAAAACTAAACCCTGTACTTCAAAGTTCAAACCATACTAAACAGTACACACTAAAACCTTAAAAAGTAATCATAAAACCTAAACAAAATGAGTTATTTTCTTATTAAGTCTAATTATCCCATCTTTATGGGGACAGGCACCAGGCACATTATTATCGATTAATCTCCAACCTAGATAAATCAAAGACTGACGGTTCAAAGATTTTCACACTTTTTAACAAAACTATGGATTATTTATTTTTGTTAACACATATCTGTATACTATACGTATGAAATGGCATATAATTAATATATATATATATAAGGTACACAGTGAGTCAGAGCGAGAGATAGAGATGCGTAGATTCGCCTCTATGTACATCTAACAATGACTATAAGACATTATAAATGCACAGAGACACGCATGAATGAGTCCACACAGACATAAAATAGACCTTTTCCTCGTGGTCCACCTATTTATCCCACATCTATAAACAATTATTAAAAATAATCATGTATTGTCCGTACAGTGTTCTACATTATCGGATAATTTATTTTTCTTTCTGTCAATAAAATCATTTTTTAAAAACGAATACTTTGAATTTGTTTTATGGATAAAGAAAAAAGAAAATACGACGAGACGACAAATCTTTTTTCCCAGCAAAGCAAAAAAAAAAGGCTTTTTCGTTTCACGAAAATAGTAAAATGAAACAGAGAGAGTTGAAGGGTTCCCACCAATACGTGGCTTTTGTTGTTTTCTTTTCTCTCATTATGGCCCCCACACGCTTAGCATGTGTAACTGCATTCTTATTTACGGTCTCATTAGGTTTGAGAGTTAATTGTGCTGTTTTTCTATATTCTTTTGTCTGAATTTTTATATCAGGCAATAATTATAAGAAACAACATGATCAAGTTGATCTATTAGCTATTAATATAAGAGAGAAAATTAGTTAGTCAAATCAAAAAATTTACATCGAAATTGATAGATTTCATTTGCAAATAAATTATTAATATCATAACCATATATATATACAAAAAAACAGTATGAGATACAGTTAAACATCTACAAATTAATATTCGATTCATTAATACCTTACTAAATTAATATTTTTTAATCTTAAACTGTTATTTTGATCCAAATATCATTTGTATAAATTAATAACCTCGATAAATTAATAAAATATCATAAAAATACATTGGTTATAATATTATTAATTTATAGAAGTTTTACTATATTTTGTTATTACTTAATTATTTTTTAACTACTCATGTATTTATAGCTATATAACCCTTATCTTTTATGAAGGGGCAATCAAGTATATTTTATTTTTAACAGAGAAATATCACAAGCAAAAAGGTTTAAATTAAACATGTTCGTAAAGATTTATTGGATATTTTTGTTTGTTTGTTTTTTAGTGATAGTTTTTATCTGTTTATACGATATTTGATATGGAATTAAAAAATGAACAATAGTCTTTTCTGACTATTTTCAAATATGTGATCATATATACATTATCATTCCTAAAAACTACTATGCCTAAAAGCCTTATGATCTCCTAGTTAGCCAAGAGTTTAATTTGGGTTTAGATATAATACAACTTTTGGGTTTTCAAATTAAAAATTTTGGTTCAATTTAGTCTTTCTTGTTGTTAGGTTAGTCTGATTTGAAAAATTTCGGTTTATCTGGATAATAAACACCTCTAATATATATCACACTCGGTTTAATAATTTAATTAAATCTAAAGATTGATTTATGAATAAAGATTGATCTTCTTTGTAACTGCATGATGTGGCAAGCGTGGAGAGGAATTAACACATGTTCCATTTTCTACTTTTTAATTTTGTCTTCTCTTTTTTACGTCCAACGATTGCATTAATAGGAAACAAACTTTAATTTACCCAAATGCCCTTTAAGATTCTGAGATATGACAGACACTGACCAATCATTTTCATTGTTAAACTTTTCTTTTTAATTATTTTATTAAATAAATCATTGTTTCCTTTTTTTCTGTAGTCAAAAGAAAAACTGAATCAAGTTTTCTTTTAATTATTTTAGCAAATGATTCCTAATTTCCGTGTAGTCAAAACAAAATCAATAGGAATAAAAATAGCTTATCACTTTCTTAGTTTGAAACGTTATTAACAAAACAAAAAACTTCAAATTTACAAATATAGGAATATAAAATATTTTTTTACCATAACACTACAAGTCAAGGAAAAAAAATGCTACATATACAGTCACATGTGTTTGTTAAGATATTTGAGGTTTTTAAATAAATAAAAGGAAATTATTTCCCTAATTAAAAATATATATTTGGTAAAAAGGATAATTTTTTATTCTGTTTCTAGAAATAAAAAAATTTGCTATCAAATCTTAAATTTCTTTATTTTAATTTTTATTGACTTTTTCTCTTTCTCCTCGTTAAATAAAAAGCCTCCCTCCATAGATTTCTTCACCTGTGACAACACCATCTCTCTCCTTCTTCTTCTTCTTCCTTTAAACTCTCTAAAACCTTATCATTGGCTGTTGAAGCTAGACATATGAATCTCTTCGCTTCTCAATATGTTACCAACCGGTAAATTTCTTAACACGATTGAATCATTCATCTTCTCTAATCGATTTTTTTTTCTTGCAGTTTTATTGATTTTTTTTTATTTTGTTTTACAGAGAATGTATTAAATCTCAACTAAACGGTCAGATCCAACTCGCCAGCGGTGGTTTTCCGGTAACAATTGGAGATCGGCAGTTACAATACATAGATCCGATAAGCTTCAACAAATCAGAAAGTGATCTCACTTACAATATCAATCAATCTCCAGCGACTTCAAAACGTCAGAGAGATGATTCAAACGCTTTAATCGCTTCTCAGAAACGAAGATCAATCGCGTTTCCACCGTCGTTAATCGACGCGGAACTCGTTTCTCAGATCCAACAGCAACAATCAGAAATCGAGAGGTTCGTTGTTCATCAAACGGAAACGTTAAGATTAGAATTAGAAGCGAGACAAAGAACGCAAACGCGAATGTTAGCGTCTGCGTTTCAAAACGCGATTATCAAAAAGATGAAAGCTAAAGACGACGAGATTATACGAATGGGGAAATTAAATTGGGTTTTACAAGAACGCGTTAAGAATCTGTACGTTGAGAATCAGATCTGGCGTGATCTTGCTCAGACTAATGAAGCTACTGCTAATAATCTCCGATCAAATCTAGAACAAGTTTTAGCTCAGGTCGACGAGTTTTCTCCCGCCGGTGAAGGTTTTGGTCGTCCTTTGGTTGAAGATGATGCTGAATCGAGCTGTGGAAGTTGTAACGGAGGTAACGGAAATGAAGCAACGGTAACGGCGGTTAACGGAGGATGTAAACAGTGCGGTGAAAGAACGGCGAGTGTATTGGTATTGCCTTGTCGTCATTTGTGTTTGTGTTCGGTTTGTGGATCGGCTTTGTTACAGGCGTGTCCTGTATGTGATATGGTTATGAATGCTAGTGTACATGTTAACATGTCATCATGACCATTATATTACTATTTTTTTTTTGGTTTTTTGAATTTAAATTAATTTTTTTGCTTTAGTTTTGTTTTTTTTCGTTTTAATTAAGTATTAAACTAAAGAGCAAAATAGTGGAAAGAAAGAAGAAATTAGAAGTATGAATCTTTTTTTGACTTTTTTTAAGACTAATAAATTTGGAATTTAATTTATATGTTTGTAGTTTTTGTACAATCCTTACTTTGTGTTTTCTCATTCGTACGGAAAGTCTATACAGATGAATATTTGTTGTTTTGAATGAATTTAACCTTTGTAAAATATTTTTAATCGTGAAGAATTGTAGGATTATTAAACGAACAAGTTTAATTACATTTTATAATAAAAAGACATTTCTTTTAATTTGATAACAAATTTGGGGAACTTCATAATGACTTGTTCGTTTTATATGTAGTTTTAGAGTTTAAAATTTGATTCAACTGTTTTTGCATTTCTAATGATTTTTTTTGCCAAAATTTTTAGTGATATCCTTATCAAGTTAATATAATGACCAATGAAAAAATGTATAATGTATTAATGAGCTATAAAAAAACCAAATTAACTTTTTCTTAATTAATGTACAAAAACCTTAAAATACATATAAAGTGAAATAACGAGGGTAACGTATGATTCAAAAGTAGACTTGCTAAAAAAAATTCTGAATTTTTTTTACAATAGTTTTTGTTTTAATCACGAAGCAATCTTACTGGTTTGGTTCAAAACTTAATATACTTGAAAGTACGTTTCAATCTTTGTGAGATATGTAGATAATCTGTTGACATTATTATCGTCATAATTGTTATTGATATTATCAAAGATATATATACATATATATACATATATATATATATATATATTGCTTATTTTCCTAGAAACTTCAGTGGAAGCCAAAAATGGAAACTGCAAAAGAAGACATAATAATTGAATGGGGAAAATAAATTTTTGAAGAAGCTCTCCGAAACAGGTGAGGTGGTCCTTGGCCTTTTACTTCTTCTCTGGCCAAGCAACTGCAGATAACACAAATAAGGAAAAACAAATAGTTATAAATTTCCGGAATTTTACTGACTAACTTAATTCACAATTCAAAGAAAATTTTTCCTTGCCTTTAGAAAATATTAAATGCCATAGATGAATTTTTTTACTTATCTGAATTTTTTATAGACTTTCTCTTGCGAAGCTAACTTTTTGAAAATAATACTAGAAGTCTATAACTTATTGTAATTTGGTACAATTTCTATAGTCGTATTCGGTTTAAGTTTTTAGCATATATTTTTAATTTGAACGTTTTGAAAAAGTTGATTATCTAATAAGTTTAGTTTTTTTTTCTGGCTTAGTAATTGGATTCTTGTTAGATAATATAATTTGATTGGTTATATATGCGCTGGTTTAACTAAATTATCAAGAATTATTTTTTTTGTTAAGCATCCCTTATTTTTAAATTATGTTTGATAATTTACTTAAAGGGTCACTCTGATTTGTTTACTCAAAGTGTCATCACTATACATACATATCAAGAAACACAAGATTCAATAGTTTTGTTCGTATCTTTTTTTGTTTGCGTTATTTCAAAATTCGAATCTCAATGCTAATACTCCCAAAAATGCTGCATTCTAAGGTTATGTAATTATGTCGCAATCACTAATAATGAAATTGTCCAGCGACGTTTAATATAACAAAAAAATAATAGAAATTGGTTTTCTAAGAAGAATCAAATTTCGCTATCCCAACTATAAAAAAAGTAGAAAGGAAAACGTCATAAAAAGCAATAGTCTGAATTGATACCTTCAACGACATTTGCATTTCAAAGTCATTATTATTTGTCGTGTAATAAACTTAAAAATTGAGGGTCGTATCTTGTGCAGTGAATATAGACAAAAAAGAGACCCCATAATTATTTATACAACCAGATTTAATAATAAAGTAAATGCATTCAAATACTCCATATAGTATCATTTAAGTGCATATCAGAAACGCAGAACGATGAATACGATGTGTGAATTCACGATCTACGATGATTGCGTCCAAGAAACGTTACAATGTCTCTATCCATTTTTTATATTTTCCCTCTTGATTAAATATTGCGTCCAACAACTTTTTTTAGTGATGAAATTTCGATATTTGGTTAGATGATTCACATGCTTTCACATCTTCACTAAGTTTGGTCCTATTAATTATAAACAACATTTTATAAATTTATATTTTAAATAATACTAATAATCTCTAAGTGTATATATATTTGCACACTTGGAAAGTGAGACAAAAAATAAATTAAGTTAAATGATTTCAACTTTATATATATTCCTTAAGGAATTTTTATCATTAAATCTTCAACAAGTATATATATATATATATATATTGTTCGTGCATAGATTTTGTTTGAGTTCGTCTTTCTATCTCCGACGCGCGGACAATCTCTCCACAGATCTCTAGGACTCAGAACCTCAAATTTGTTGTAGAAGCTTTTTAAATGTTTAACCAATAAGCCATAAATGTTTAACTAATAAGCCAAAAGTGCTTTCACTGGTGTAAATATATTTTAGAAGATATTTCAGATTTAGGGTTCGAATGGAGAACGTGGATCAAGCAGTGCGGATTTAGCATTTGACATCAAATATTTCAATTTTCCCATAACATATCTGCAATCTCTTCTCTGATGTATATCATATGATTTCCTGTACCTACTTCTGATGCTTTAATGTTGCCTATATCAGTTTCAGATTCTGTGTTATCAAACTCAACTTATTCCATTATTTCTGCAAAATCTTCATTTAAAAAGTTTGGATGAAATATATGCATACTTAGAATTATTTAATTTGCATGTTTATAATATATACGACAATGTTCATATATTTTTATTTTAAATGAAATATATGTATTTTTCTTGAAAAACTGATTAATTTTTTACTATTTTTCTTAGTTTTTGTTCAATATTTTTTATTATTAATAAAAATAAATCAAATATTACAATTTATGTTTTAGAAATAAATATAAATATAATATCACTAGAATTTATGTTTTTAGAAATAAATATAATTTATTACTATAATTTATACTTCTTACATTGCTATGTAAGATAAAATTAATGATTGATCTTAAATTATTTCACTAATTTCACTAAACTACTATATTACAAAACATAATCATACAAAATTTATAGAGTTTAGTATAAATATTATGTTTTGTACACACTTAAAAAATATTATACAAATATTTAGAAACCTAACTATATTTATAAATCTAATAATTATGTTTATTACTAGTTTTTAATATATTATTATAGCGAAATTCTACTATAAAAACACACATATATATATATATATAATAAAATTACATTATAACATACCTTTGATAAACTATGATGAACCTGGTTTGTTTTTTTTTCGTCGTGAGAAGATTTTTTTTTCTCTCGGATGTTTATATCAAGTTTTGCAAACTCTTTCTTTTATAATATTCATATATATATATATATATATATATATTTTTTTTATTATATCACTTCTTGAAATATGTGCAGATAACAAAGAAAGTGGTATCCTCTTGGTTTTGGTGGCTGTCCGTCCACGAGCTTCCACTATTTTCTCCTAAAAGACAAAATAAAGTTTTAGAAAGTGTATCATCCATTTATTTTTTATTTTATACTAAAATGTTGAATGGAGAATCGTAAAAAGTCCATCTACTCAAGTGGTTCATCCATTCTTATCTCACTCTCCTTTCGTACCCTTATTTTACAAGATATTTAAGATCCTCATAAGTAAGATATATATATATATATATGTCTATAAATATTTGTAATTGGATATTTATAGATTTTACCTTAACTGGATTCAGTAGTTTAAATGCGGCTGTTGTGGTTGTGGATGTGGGAGTATGCAGAAGCGGGCATTTACAGTTATAAACGTTATTAAATAATTTATACGATTGATTTAACCAATAGAAACGGGTGCGTTTGCGAAAAATTACTGACTGGTTGACAGCGATTGCGAATGATGTTTAACATATTTAAAATATATAATTTTTATAGGAAACAATTTGTATTCTAATCAAAATTTAAAAATGAAGTTTTAAATAAATTTTATAATAACTAATTAAAATTATTTATTTTAAGAGGTTTGAAATATTTTTTATTTTAAAAAGTATTTTATACTTATAAATATATTTTTAGTACATATATAAAGAAGTTAAGAATTTATTATAATATTTTTCTAATTTTTTTAATTTTTTATTTTTTAAATAAATTTTATTAATATTATAAATTTAAAACTAAAATATATAAATTTAAAACTGTCCGTAGCCATAAATGCTAGCTGAAAAAAGTTTTTAAAATTAAAAGATTTCAAATAATTTAAAATGGTATGGTGTGATTTCTATGATTAGCATAAAATATTTGCAACTACAAACCGTCTGCAAATGCATCAAGGATCGGATGTCCATTTTTCAGTCTTCCGCAAAAACTACATCTAGATTCGGTTTGTATGCATGTTTAATTCCTTAAAATCCATTATCAAAGTAGATGCACAGTGCACACTAGTATTACCTAGTGTAATGTGACTTTTCGTAATTTTCTAGAGTAACGTATGACTACTCTCTATCACTAAATATATCTTTACGTATGATGGCGAAATACAATTTCTTTTTTGTCTCGTTCAATCAAACAATTTGCGCTAACTTAGCTCGAAAGAAGGGCTTCGGTAGACTTCTTCTTCGTGGCCAAAAATCTACGTGTAACATGTAACTAACGGATACTTGATTGACAAAATTTGTCTCCAACATACATTATACATAAATTATTAGTCAGTACTACATATACTCAGATACAGAATACGAAGCACTGTGTGCCTTTGTTAATGCCAGTGGGCTGTTTCTGCAAAGGGCCCAACGTCTTAATTGGGTGGACAAATTATTTCCTCAGCAAATAATTGAATAGTTATTCACCATCGTATTTAATTTGTAAGGATCTCATAATTTATCTTGTTTGCTTGATATTTTTCTTTGCAATACTCAAGTGTTAACAGTACACTATTATAGTGACATATGTACAAATATCGACTTTATATTTTATTATTTATGTGTGAACAGGCATTGCTTTGTAGATACATTATTGGTTTGTTTGATCTTTTTTTTTTTCTTTCAATAATATTAAAAGTTTAATACACTATGATTGCCACATTTTTATACACTATACATCAAATTAGATAAAATGTTGGAAGACATGACCCAATTTTATTATATATATTATACTAATTTATTGGGCGAGAGCTCATGTGGCCACACATGATAAGCTCGGGCTCCATGATGTGTATTGTGTGTGTGCAGTTGTGCATAATATATATGTCGTCTGATTCCAGGATATTTTACAAGATCGGAGAGGAAAAATCAGAAATACGATTTATTGTTTAAGATGGTGTTCATAGGTGATTCCAGTGATGCATTTCCAAACATCTTTGTAAGATTCATATATAATTCCATTACTTTAGTATAAAATTCAGGTTTTCGATAGTTCATTTCAAGCGATTTTTCTGGAGGTTTAGTCTATTGGTTGGATGTATTTGGGTAAGTTTGATGATTTCGAAACCCTTAATCAATCCAAGTTGTTAAGTTCTATGGATTTTCAACTCAAAACCAATTAGCAATGAGTATATTGGCTCATATCTTTTATATACTAGTGTTAATCCCTTTATATAACCGATGTGGGATATTAACACGTCCCTTCAAGATGATGACTCTTATCAGTCCATCTCGAACCGAATACCACTTTAGGACCGATAATAAACCTTCTTGGATCAACAAATCTTACTCTGATACCATGGTTGTATGGACTTCCAACTCAAAACTAATTAGCAATGAGTAGTTCATATCCTTTATATACTAGTGTTAATCGCATTATATAACCGATATGGGATATTAACACAAGTTATGTTTATCTTCTCCTTCAAAGCATATTTTGTGACAAAAGTTTATAAATTTAGTTCATTGAAATCTGATGGGAAAACAACGATACTCGAATCATAAATCATCACATAGCAATAGTACGTATTTTTGTTAAACAATATCTATGCTTTAAATTTATTATATTTCTATTTTAGGCTTCTAATAATATTATTTTGGTCACTATCTTTATCATCATAAGTAAATGCAGCCGTCGATATGATTCTTTTAGTGATTTGGACGAATTTGATACCCAGTTTTCATAGAAGTTATTGGAGGAGTTGCTGGTTTGTGAACAGTTTATCAAAGATTGTGTTGACTACTGTTAATTTTTTTAATTGACGATGGTTATTTTTCTTTCATCAAAGGTATATATGAGATAATGATGTCTGTTACGAACTTAAACTCCTTTTAGAACATGAACACCGACATTGATCGATAAACTTGGGTTCTAAGCCCATTTGGCGAGTATAGACATACCACCGCAGCCGAGTATAGCGGCAAAGAAACACTTGATCTGAAGCTTGATGCTACCTTGGAACTTTGGTCCCATGAACTCAGCCGCTAAAAGATCGACGAGGGCCATGTAAATGAGTAGTCCTGCAGAGCAGGCATTGAGCAGCCCAATAGTGATCAATGCAGTAGAACTGTTATCCCTGTAAATACTCGACAATGCGATCCCTAAAATGATCCCAAATGGAGTTGTTACAGCGAAAAAGAATGCCATTAGGAATTTTTTCACATTTGTATATCCCGCCTGTTCACAATTGATAAAATTTTGTTAATAGATTATTAATGGAATACCAATTTGACATGATGGATATGAATAATCAAAGTACGTAGTTTCGAGTTCACCTGAAGGATGCAGCCGCCGAGACCCATGCCTTCGAACATTTGATGGAAGCATAGAGCTGCAATGAGACCTTTAATGGTGCATGTGTCATTTGTTGCACTTAGCGATAGTCCAATGACTACGGAGTGAACTATGAGGTTGCTCACCGATTTCCACACTAATAAGAAGACCGGCCTCATATAAGATGGAGTTGCTCAGGAGATCGTCGACACTGTGAACCGGCTTGGTGAAGAGTTTCTCCAATCTCAGGCAACCGTTGATGGAACTCTTGTCTGTACAGAAGTTTTATTCAACACATTGAACAAATTCGTGTATGAGGTTGGTATTTTAAAAAAATTTCTTATACTTTTTTTTGTATTTTACTTGTTATTTACGCAAACTTTCCTTTTAATTTGTTTCGCAGGCTACTCCGAAAACCAAAGGTCGTCTTTTTGGTCTTCCGCAAGATTCAGTATCTTCTGTGTCTTCACGGTTCTCTGCAAGTTCGGATATTAGAGCGGAACTTGCAGAAAAAATTACCGAGCTTGAGAGTTTGAAGACGAAGGTTGGTACACTTGAAGATGCTCGGAGGATGGATCAGGAGTAAATGCAAGAGGTGAGACGACAAATCCAAGATGTGCAATAAATGAGAACAGAAATGGAAAAAATGCGAGCATTCATGGCTTGATAACTGCCACCGCCGCCGTCGCCACAATAGTTTTCTAGTTTTTAAATTTATAACTTTTTTTATTTTATTTTATTTCAATATTTGATAATTTCATATTTAATTTTAATTTCCAAAATTTATTTATTGAATTTTAATTTAATTAAAATTTTTAATTTATTTAAATTAAAATTAATTATATAATTAATTAAAAAAAACTACAAATCCGTCTGAAATCCGTCTATATCATATCCGTCGGAATTCCGTCGGATATAATACCGATGGATTTCCGACGGCAACAGTTCCGACGGATTTTCAATGGATTTATTGACCGACGAAATCTGTTGGTAATCCGTCGAAAATTTGACCTTCGGCAATCCATCGGGATTCCGTCGGAAACTTCGATGGATTTCCGATAAAATTTTCATTTTCAACGAGATAGAACAGACGGTTGATTCCATCGGAAAATACGTTTTTCGATGGATTTCTGACGGAAATCACCGTCTGTTTCTGTGTGTTTTCTTGTAGTGTTGTTTCGATAATATATAGGATTTATTTAATCATTTATTTAAAAAACTGAGGGTTTAAAAATCCAAAAAATAGATAAGGGTTATTTTAATGTTTAAAAAAAAAGTTAGAGTTGTTTTACCCATTTTTCCTGAGCACACTGATTGTTAGAGGCATAGAGAGCTAGAGCGATTGACCTCAGGTTTATTAAGTGTTGGTGGGTAAAATCAGATCTTTAATTAGAAAAATTCGAAGTCAGTTACTCAGCTGGTTATCGTTTTTCAATTGAAACTCTTTATTAGGGTCTCACTATTCTTTTAAGATCAAACATTTTTGTGTATTTTTTGGTTGCAACAGAATTGACAATTAACCACACACACAAAAAAACTGGTTAAAAGCGATGGAATTTTCCTAAATTTTCAGGATAAAGTATAGCTTAAATTAATTAATTCAGGCTACAATAAAGCTAATATAAAACCGAAAGCCCTTCTTCTTAAATTATAGTCGCTTGATAATCACACTTTTCTTCTTATGATACATAAAAATATATTTTTACATTCATTGAAATATAATTAAAAGTTTCATACAAATTGGAAAGTACAATGTTAAAGAGTTTAGGCCCATTTGGCGAGAACTGACATTCCGCTGCAACCGAGCAAAGCTGCGCCAAAGCAGTTAATTTGAAGCTTGACACTTCCTTGGAGCATTGATCCCATAAACTCTGCAGCTAAAAGGTCTACGAGAGCCATGTAAATGAGCAATCCTGCGGAACATGCATTGAGTAGCCCGACTGTGATTAATGCGGTTGGACTGTTATCTTTGTAAACGCTGGACAAGGATATACCAAGAACTATCCCAAGCGGTGTTGTAACCGCAAAGAAGAATGCCACACAAATTTCTTCACGTTTGCATACTCTGCCTGTTCAAATAAATAAATATATATTAAAAAAAACAAATGTTTATATATCTCAAAGTTCTATATGTATATATGGTTACAAGTCACATAATATCGAATTAAGAAAAATACTAAAAAAATTCAAAAAAAAACAATTTCTAAAAAACATTTAAGAAAAATACTAAATAATTCAAAAAAACAATTTCTATAAAAAAATCACTCTTTTTTTCTGCCATTGCTTTTTTTATTTATTTGAGAAATATATTTATCAAAAATAACACTTAATTATATATCTTACTTTAATCCACATTATAAAATTGGTGTGACTTTTCTCGTTTTGTTTAGTATTACTCGCACCAGAAAGATCAAAATAGATTTTGATATATAGAAAACATTTTTTTACCTGAAGGATGCAACCGCCGAAGAACCAGAAAGATCAAAATACATTTTTTTACAGTCTAGTTAGATGTAGTTGATTAGTTGTTTGAGTTCGATTGTAAGAGACAATTGTAAGAGATGTAGTATTCAATGCTTTCTCTCTAAGTTACTTTTGTTTTTTTCACTTAGAACAAAACCAAAACAAAGATTGAAAGAAACAGAGAATTAGAGAGATGAGAGAACTAACCTTTGAATGTGAAACAAAAGTTAGAATCTGAGATTGTCAACATAGTAACTCTCGTCCGAAGCCACCCTCAAACCTTAGAATAAAGGGAGCGCCTACAGCTTTTCTGAAGATTAACACAAAAACGGAACCACATCAACGAATAAATCCATTCCCGGTGGCACGGGAGCTTCTACAGGCAATCAGAGAAGCCACCTCTGACCGCCATTCTCGAGCTAGCGAAGCTACAAGAACCATCTCCCACGAAAATAGAAAAACCACCAAAACAGATCTGCTGCCTCTATTCTACACTGAGTCACCATCGAATCCTTAGACAGAACAGTCCCCTTTCGATATTGTAACTGCTCAAAACACCGTCAAAGCTATGCGAAAAGAGAGAAAACACGCTTTGGAGGAAATAGGAGTCACACCGAAAGTCAAAGTAAAAATGCGGACCGCCCTAGCCACATACGTCTTCGTTTTACAGAAAATTCTTTCCCCTTAGTAGTACAAAAAAGTTAGATAATTTAAACGAAATCTGAGATTGAAAATCACGAACAAAATCCAATTAAGAAAAGACGAAGACGCGGATGCGAGGTATGATCTCTTTCTCCCACAGTGTGGTGGTTAGATGAGACTCTGAATCTCAGGATACAATCGTGTTGAGACTATGATCACGACACTCGATTATAGAATTTGCGAACTATTATCTGCTATACTGTCGAGATTTACTTAGAAAGAGAAGAAAGAGATTGATGGAAGCTTTTGTTTTCGTTATTTAATTCAACTCAATCTGATCGTTTATCTGATTAATTGAGAGAATAACGTCTTTCAGTGCTTTTATCAGAGTTTATTTGATTTAGTTGTCCCTTTGAATCAACATCAAGGGATCTCCAATCTCGTAGGTATGATATCCATCAAACATCCTCTTTAAGTCACAGGCTTCAAACCCATTCCCTTTGATGATTTCAAAACTTGATCTCTTGCTAATCCTTTTGTAAAAGGATCTGCTAAGTTGTCGGCCGACTTGATATAATCCACAATGATTACACCCGTTGAGATTAAATGTCTAATGGTTTATTTTGTCTTCTTAAACACTTAACTAACCATTATACACAAAACTCAGTACCCGACCTATAGTCAATCGACTATCATAGTGTATACATGATGCCGGCACTAGTTTTTTTCTCTTTTCCCCATTGGACTACGACCCATAGGTATTGGTCTATTTGTGACTATTTTAGGAGGTGATACTGCAACTTTTGCGAGACACCTCCACATTTTTAGGTATTTATACAAAGGTACAATATCTTTCTAAAGTTCATACAACATCTTGACAATGACTTTAATTTGGTAAGCAATGCTTTCCCCCACATTCCATCTGATAACTCATTGTTTTGCAACAATTATTATAGGTTTAAGTGGTCATAAAGAATTACATCTTCTATTGCCACTTCTTAATCCCTTCTCACCAAAATTTTTTGGCATTAGACCTACGCTTACAAAGCTAGGCACTAACATATTAACATGTGGTAGACCACTCCCAAAATGATTTTAGGGTGTCAACTCACAAGACCCGATGTTATGAGAATTATCTCCAACAGTTCCATCAATGGCATTATCAACACTATTAGACATTCTAAATTTGTTCAAAATAGCAGAATTTAATCAGTGTTTTCAAACAAATTGTATTAGCGATTAAAATTAATTTTATTTTGCTACACAATGCGTTCTCTGAAATCTTTTTCAGAATTCACTTTGAGTTTCTGTGAAAATCACAAAAGGTTTCCAATAGACGTTCCCAGAAACCTATAAAGGTGTTCTTAAACGTTATTTTCAAATCACGTAGATCTTTTAAGAAATTTTTTTTTGTGAATCTGCCAAAGGCCTTTGCGGAAATTTTTATCTTTTTTGCATATTCGCTGTTCGTAAGATCCAATCCGTTTAAGGTTATAAGCAAAAAACGGATTTATTAAATTAAGATTGTAAGATTGCGAAATCTGAGATTGAAAATCATGAACAAAATCTAATTAAGGAAAGATGAATATGCGGAGGTGAGATATGATCTCTTTTTTTTAATTCAATAAATCTTCCATAGTGTGTCAGTTTGATAAGATTCTGAATCTCAGGATACAACCGTGTTGAGATTATAATTGCGACACCCGATTATAGAATATACGAACTAGATCTACGATATACTCTCGAGAATGACTTTTAAGAAAAGAAGAGAATGAGGTGAGATTTATTTTTAGGGAGGAGTAGCTTGATCTCCAAGCTAGGTATAAGTTTTGCGAGATTTAGCTTGATCCGCAAGTTTAAAATATTGACGTAATATTCTTCCTTATCGCGCAAAGATTCAGAAATATTTACTAAAATAATTTGGTCATAATCTAGAAACTTCTAGATCTATCCGAATATATGCAAAGATCTTTAAGGAAAATTAATTAAATTATTAATAAAAATTTGTCCCAAAAAGAATAGGCACTTGTGTCCCAAAGACCCATATTTACCAAGACCGAAGCCCAAGCCCAACTCGACACACCGGCTGCAGGTGTGCGTGGTTTTGTATAAAGGCCATCTCTCTCTCACTCTCTATCCAATATGGGACATTTGCTTATTTTGATACTTAGTCAAAATTACAAGTTTTATAAGCATTCCAAACTACCCATTTTAGACATTCATTTTTAATTCAAATTAACTTTGATTTTTATATATCTACACTATTTTATAGTGCTCATTATAAAAATTCTAAATATCCCAAGATCCAGTCACTTCAATTCTGAAAATTTGGTTTAAGACATTTTTGTCAAAATTTCAAACATTTGTATTAGAGAAAACGTAGTATGTCCAAACAACACAGCGTCATTTTAAATGGAGAAAAACCTCAAATAATATAGAGACTCATGTTATATAGTAATAGTTTTAACAATAGTTACAAATCATTCAAACAGTTGAAATTCAAATCAGAAATAGAAAAACTGTATAAATAATATTGACTGGAAATTCGTGTCAACCTATCCTCCATACATTTTAAATTACATGAAATCGAGAAAAGAGAAGTTTCTTTTGTTTTTGCTTACACTTGAAATCATTGAAAAAGCTGATCAATCTATCAATGTAAGTACCATTTTACCAATTGAAAACAATATATTGTGAAAGTTACAGTCATTTTCTGGTTTGGTAGCACATAGATTCACATAGTGCATAGTTCAAAATAAGACTTTCTAGTTTGGACTTTGGTGTATAGTATTAGATCTTTTTAAAATAAAAATTATCCCAAAAATTTAAAAGGAAATCCGAACATTTCCGAGAACTATCCTGAAATGAATATTTATGTTTTAAAATGAATATATTATTCGATATTTTAGAAAACTGTAGAAGGACACTTTCAGACGCGACTCTCAGCAGAAGCATCACCGACACTAACACACTATCTGCTGTTGGATGTTTCAGTTTTTTAATATAGCACTAGCTAGTAAATTTATTTATTTCTAGTACTGTATTTTATAATGAATGAATATGTTTTTCTTATTTTATCCGGTTTACTATATTGTATTAAAGTAAAAACCATAAAAAATTCAATATATGCAAAAAGCTTAGAAAAAAGAACTATCAAAGTTTTTTTTTTTTTTTTTTTTTTGTTAAAAAGAACTAGCAGAAGTTTGTATTTTTCTATTTTCATCAATTAAGTTTCTTCAAGTTAAACGTTAACAAAAGATAAACTTCTTTTAATAATTTTCTAGTATTTGTTTTAGTTCATCTAAACCATTTTAGAACTAAATAAAGTGTAAATATTAATTTAGTTTAATAGAGTAGACATATATGTGACATTAGACAAATATTTTTTTAACATGCTGTATTTTTAGAAATTTCAGTTTTTTTTAAAACAAAGAATACCTATTTAAACTATAAAAATAATTTTTTTTTAAAACAGACAACTTTCTCTTTAAAGCGTTATAAATCTTGAAATTTGGAACCAGACCAAAAGAAAATACTATATATAGATCATAATTTTGGTCATCACAGTATTATAAAGTTAATAAAGTCGGAGCTGTGATTTTCCGTCGTGCCCCTCTCTAAAAAATATTTTTCTTCAATCACCCTGTTATGTTTTTTATTTAATTTATAATTAATTTTAAATCAAAAAGTTAGTTAATTTCTTAAAAACAAGGAAAAATTACTTAAATTACAAAAATACCGTGACCTTCAAACAAAAATATGGGCCTTAAAGATATTAAGCCCATTGAAAAATGAAAATAGAAACTGAATTAAATCAAATATAATCCATTTTTTTCTCATTTTCATTTCTTCTTCCCGACACCCATGTCCTGTGTTCTTCCTCTTCTCTTCACCATAACCTTCATCCTTCTGTAACTCTGTTAAACCACCTCAAAAACCCTCGTTTCTCAGTTCGAAAACTCTGTTACTCCTCCGTCTTTAGTTTTCTCGGATTGTCGTTCAATCTTTTTCTTGGACTGTGTCTTCTCCGCCTTTGGTTTTCATTGCCAGATATCAGCCGCTATTTTTAAACTGTTGTTCATCATCCCCTCTAAAAGGTCAGTCTCTTGAACTGTGACTTCTCAATTTCAAAAACAGAGGATTTACATAAACGATTTATTGGGAATTTTTTTAGGATTTTAGGATCTGTCCGAATTGGGAAAATGGATTTCGTCTTAAACTAGAAATTTGGATGATTTGGATAAAATATTGTGAATGAATGTTGTGTTTGAGTTGTGATGTTGTGGAGTGAACTCTCTCCAGTTTGGTGTGTGAGAGGCCGAGATATGTAGAATAGAGTTTTACAAAAATCGTGTTTGAGTTAATTGATGTTGTGGAGTGTGTTTTTGTCTTGCAATGTAGATATGACGAGAACAAAAAACCTAGAAGTTCAAAGCATGACTGAGTCATCACCAGAAGAAGTAGAATCTTTATCCTCATCAACTGGAGAGGAAGATGAAATCTCAGACAGCTCAAAGAGATCATCCCGAGAAGCAGAAGAGGAGTGCTCGGATAATGGACATGATGAACCATTGAATCAGATAAAACCAGGACGACTGAGTAAACCTAGTAGGGAAATGTTTAATTGTATATGAAGTTTGGACTTCCCACATAATTGATGAAGTTTGAATTTGGTAAACTAGAATCGTTATGAATAGGTAATCTTGGATAGAAGAAAATGTTGTACCTAAAGAAAATGATGTACCTGATGAAGAAGAACATGCTGATCCTAAAACTCCACCACCATGTTCCACGCCTCTTCCAGAAGAAATATGGAAAGTAATGACATAAATGATGGAAAGTGGGTTCACATCTATTATGAGCCGGCAAGATATGTTTGATGGTAGGTTGGACAAGCTTGAAGATGAGGTGAAAATCTTATCGATGATGTTATGTTGTGAAACTTATGATGTGGTTGTTTTTTGGTTTTGGCATTGATGAATGTGAAACTCGTAGGTCTGAGACCACTTATTTTGTTTTGTGCCATTTTGTACAACTAGTATAACTAGGTTAATTTTAGTTTTATTGTTAATTTTAAATGTTAATTCTATTATTAATTGTTTAAGTCAAATTTATTAATTGCATAAGTATGTAGAATCCGACTAAACTAATCATTAAAAATACATAGGACAAAACCAATCATTAAAAGTACATAGGACAAAACCAATCATTGAAAGGACAAAATTAATCATTGAAAGTACTTACAATCTGACAAGAAAAAAATGGAAAATGATTTAACATAGGTGTACTCTAGTTGGACCCAATTTTCCAGTTATACTCTGCAATATACATAGTTGTATTTTGATGGATTATGGTTTAGTTAGTTGTACCATACTGAAACTTCATATTTTATAGTTGTACATATCACATTAGATCTATGGTCTACATTTACTATAGTTTTATAAAACCAAATATGTAATAAAAACATTTTTCACTATTTTGGTAATTTCTAGTGTTTCACATCTCAACAAACCTTAAGAGTATAAGGCATTTGTTGATAAAATATGATGTAATGTGACCAATAAACAAAATTCTATATTTTTCTTAAGTTCTAAATATGATGTTGATTTAAAATGAACAAAAGTTAACACAACTATTGTCTTTATATTACAATAACCAAACTTAAAATAATTAAAATAAAATTCAACATATATGCACCTTAGTTTTACCTAGTTGTGCATAGACAAAAATAAACACAAATCATGGTTTCAAATACAAACATCAGAACAATACATAAACAACAATACAAGCATATAAATGTTAAGAACCATTCTTCTGTATGTAGTAGAGTATGACACTTCAACATCAATTTTTCTATGAACCAAACCAATGAGAGCTTTCAGATCCGGGGTTTCAAGTCAACACCAATACTTTCACATTTATCATTAGAAAATGCCATCAAATAGCCAAAAAACTATTCATCATTCGAGATAAATGATGGTTTTCGCTTAGGATTTGCTTTGAATACATTTTATATAACCTTTGTTATTTGAATAATATATTCCATAATCAAAATATATGATTATGCATAGAATATTATTCATTTTATCCTAAAAAATTAACATTGGATTTTATTTTTGGGAAGTCTCAGTAGTACTACAGTTGTACCAGTTTTACTAAATCTACACAGTTGTATCATCATCTTCATGCATATGCTGTGAAACAACTCATAGTAAGTGACCTCCTCTATAAATTTTTTTATCACTAAAGTATAAATTTGATATTCACTTTGAATCCAATCTATATAACCTCCGTTATTAGAATAATATCCTCCATAATCAAAATGTATGATGACGCATCGAATATTATTCATTTTATCCTGAAACAAAAAAAAAAGCATTAAACATTTGGTTTCTTGGTGTCTCAGTAGTACGATAGTTGTACCAGTTTTACTAGTTATATATAGTCGTACCAGTTTTACTAAATGTTCACAGTTGTATTGGTTGTACTTGGTTGTACTAGTTCTGGATAATTTTGAGTTTAACAACGATTTTGATTACTAACTACTTTAGATTCACTATGATTTCACCACGAGAATCCTAACAATACCAAGTATAAACAATGTAAGACATTAATCTATCAACAAAACGAGTTTAATAGTCCACACAAAAAAAAAAAATACACAATATTTTCAAATTTCAATACCCATGAACATTGCTATTTTAACATCCCAAAAAGCTTCAAATGAAGATGGAAGAAGAAAGAAAAACAGAATACCTCAAATGAAGATGGAAGAAGAAAGAAAACAAAGAAGAACAAAGATGAAGAAAGAAGAAGATGGTGGGGATCGTGCAAACAACAAGAAGAAAGAACAAGATGAAACACATGCTTAATTCTTATTGGTTTAAAATTTATTATTTTCATTAATTCTTACCAATTTAAACCAACTACCCCTTCTAATTCTTCAATTCTCAACTGATTTTATTTTATTTTTTATCACAATTTTATTTAAATTAATTATTAGTTAAATGGGAGAAGGAGGATTAGTTTGGATAAATCACTTAAAGAGGGTGATGAGAGATTAAATAGGAGTATAGAGAAAAATTTGGTGGCTTGGGGGAGATTTAAGATAAAAACCCCTATTATAATCACTATTATTTGATGGTTTATCTAGGATGATTTTCTCTCGTGCTCCTCTCTAAAAACAATTATGCTCATATAAAAATAATAAAATTACGATTTTACCCTTAATAAAATCTGATTATTGACCAAATCGAGTTATATAGTTGTAATTGTAAAAGATACTAAGAAAAACACAGTAGTTCAGATGGTTTAAACTTACGACGTGTGCCCAAGCCTCCAAGGTTCGAATCTGATATTTGTAGTACAACCAGTACAACTGGTATTTTATTTGGTACTACTACCCCTATTTGTATTAATTGTACCCTAGTGTGTAGTACAAATGAGTATAACTAGGTACAATTTTAAACAATTGTTTGAGAAATCTAAGTACATATATTTGTAATTGTAAATGATACTAAGAAAAACACGATAGCTCAGATGGTTACGACTCTTGTAAAGAGGTTAAGAATTCGAATCTTATCTTTGCATTGGTACAACTATATTCAAATTTTAATTCTCCAATTGAGTGAAGGGTATTTTCGAAATATCACTTAAAAAAGGATATAATTGATTAAAGAGGGATACTCTGAATTTTTTCTTTTTCTTGAGGGACATTAGAGACAATTCTCCGTTTATCTACTTGTTCCAAAACTGACGTTATCTATGACGTCATCACATCACAGCAATCCACCAAAAGCCACGTCATATGCCGTTCGCATTTGCTCACGTCACTTTCGTCATCACATGTGACGGCTATTTGTTTTGTGTTTTTTTTTTTGAATTCGGGTATTTGTGACGTTAGGACTAAATTAATTATATTTATTTATTGACGTCAGAAAAAGTAAATTATCTTTTTTTTAATACAATGTTTTAACCACAAAAAAGTAAATTATCTTATAATCGTAAATAATATATGTAATTATAAAGGTTATTAGGTTAATCTGCTAAATAGCTAAATGGCTAAACTTGATACTAAAATTGTAGTTATAAAACAGTAAATAAGCTTGTTGTGTTTGTGTTATATATGTAATTTATATAAATAATATGATATTTGTTATAATTCAAATTTATGAAATTTAAAATAAATAATTTATGATTTAGTCATATGTCGTCTTTACCATTAACATAAATAAATTTTCACTATTTGTATATATTCAAAATATAATTTAAAACCTACAAAACACATAAAATGATTAAACCTACAATATGTTAAAACTATCAAATAATGGACATATATGTAAAAATAATAAAAATACACCTATAACATATTTAAAAAAGGACTTTAAACCCCTATATATAATAGGCTACTGTATTTGGGCATTAATTTATCAATCAACTCAAAACCAGATATGCTTTCACATAATGTCTACTTCTCTTGTTCTTTCTACAAAATAATTTAAAAATTTCATGATAAAGTCATAAAACCCCAAAATTATACTCTAGAAAAAATAATATCTCAATAGTTTTCAATTATGATGGAACTTATAAACATTCTAAACAAGAAAATTCCCATATTATTCAAAGATTAATCTAAAGATTTTGAGTTTTAGAATATCATAGCTATTTAAAAAAAACAAACTATATATAGTATTAAAAAGAACAAAAGATCGAGTAGCGTCATACACGGAACCTTTGGATACACGGATTTTCCAAGTCTTTGTTTTCTATTTGTCAACTTTCATCTGAGTCTTTCTTTATATAATTTTTGTTCGATCATGTTTTTTTTTTTAATTTATGCTTAAAGTCATTATTAAAATAATAAAATAAAAATTATTCTAATCTTTTTGGTTTCCTCTCATCTTCACATTGAAGCTGTCTCTTTCCTTTCGCCATCAGTTGCACCTGTTGTGTCCTGTTTGTTCTCCAACTCATCATCTTTTATATATATATATATATCTTCCTTCTTGACTTTCCCTAAAAAATTCTCTTCCTTTTTTTTTTACTTTGATAGATTCCAATTTGGTTCTTTCCTCCGCCCAAATTTGCCTTCTCTTTGATCTTATCTTCGACCTCAATTTTACGGTTTTGCTGATCTCAATCCTTGATTTTGTATCTTCAATCTCAATTTCTTCGTTTTTCAGATTCTTGTAGGGTTTATTTGTCTGAATCTTTCTCCAAAGTTTACCCCTTTCGTTTTGGTACATTGATTCGGAGGTGCAAGAGTTATGTTCTGTCTGAAAAATTCGATTTTGTCTTCATAACTCAAATTCTCAAGTTTACTTTTTTTTCCTCGTTTTGTTTCTGGGTTTGGTTGATTCTCTATTAGAAATGTAAATTTAGTGGTTGTGGAATCTGAAATCGATCTCGAGACTAGTAATCTTTGATCTACATGGAACAAAAACAGAGCTTTTGATTGATAATTTCAGCAAGAAAGAAAAAAAATGGCTACTTTGACTGAGCCATCATCATCTTTAAGTTTCACATCTTCTCATTTCTCTTATGGTTCTATTGGGTCTAATCATTTCTCATCAAACTCAGCTTCTAATCTTGAAGTTGTAAGTCTAAGCAAACTTAGCTCTAATCTTGAGCAGCTTCTTAGTAATCCAGATTGTGATTACAGTGATGCAGAGATCATTATTGATGGTGTTCCAGTTGGTGTTCATAGATGTATTTTAGCTGCAAGAAGCAAGTTTTTCCAGGAATTGTTCAAGAAAGAAAAGAAAAATTTGAAAACTGAGAAACCAAAGTATCAGTTGAAAGAGATGTTGCCTTATGGAGCTGTTGGTTATGAAGCTTTTTGTTATTTCTTGAGTTATATCTACACTGGAAGATTAAAGCCATTTCCTTTGGAGGTTTCAACTTGTGTTGATTCAGTTTGTGCTCATGATTCTTGTCGACCTGCCATTGATTTTGTTGTTGAATTGATGTATGCTTCATCTATTCTCCAAGTGCCCGAGCTAGTTTCTTCCTTTCAGGTATGGAAATATAAACTTTTTTTCTATCTTTTTGTTTCTTGATTCCATAGACCTCAATGAGAGCTTAAGGGTTTGTGTTTTATGTTTGCAGCGGCGGCTTTGTAACTTTGTGGAGAGGTCTTTGGTTGAGAATGTTCTTCCGATTCTTTTGGTTGCTTTCAATTGTAAGTTGACTCAGTTGCTTGATCAGTGTATAGAGAGAGTAGCGAGGTCAGATCTTTACAGGTTCTGTATCGAAAAGGAGGTTCCTGCAGAAGTAGCAGAGAAGATTAAACAGCTTCGTGTTAAGTCTCAACAAGATGAAGAAACCAGTCCCAAGATTTCGGATCAAATGCTCGAGAGAATCGGGAAAATTCTCAAGGCGTTGGATTCAGATGATGTTGAGCTTGTGAAGCTTCTTTTGACTGAGTCAGATATCACTCTAGATGAAGCCAATGGTCTGCATTATTCAGTGGTGTATAGTGATCCGAAAGTTGTTGCTGAGATTCTTGCTTTGAATATGGGTGATGTGAACTACAGAAATTCTCGGGGTTATACGGTTCTTCATTTTGCTGCAATGCGTAAGGAGCCATTGATCATTATATCGCTTCTCAAAAAAGGAGCCAATGCATCTGAGTTCACATGTGATGGACGAAGCGCGTTTACTATATTGAGAAGACTGACAAATCCAAAAGATTATCATACCAAAACAGCGAAAGGGCATGAATCTAGTAAAGCTCGATTATGCATCGATATTTTGGAAAGAGAAATGAGAAGGAACCCTATGGTTCTGGATACACCAATGTGTTCCCTTTCTATGCCTGAAGATCTCCAGATGAGACTGTTGTACCTAGAAAAGAGAGGTAACTGAACTGACTGAAAATTGCTAAATTCTCTTATGTATCTTTACGACATTTTTGTTAAAGCATCAATCAATCTTTTGCAGTGGGACTTGCTCAGTTGTTCTTTCCAATGGAAGCTAAAGTGGCTATGGACATTGCCAATGTAGAAGGTACGAGTGAGTTCACGGGTCTGCCACTGCCTTTGAAAGGGTTAGCTGGAAACTTGAGTCAGGTTGATTTAAACGAAACTCCTCATATGCAAACCAAAAGACTTCTTACTCGTATGGAGGCTCTAATGAAAACAGGTAAGAAACCTTTACTCTTTGTGAGTGTACTCTTCCTCTTCTGCTGCTCACTAACTTCAGTATCCATTTGACAATGCAGTTGAGACTGGTCGAAGGTATTTTCCATATGGCTCAGAGGTTCTGGATAAGTACATGGAAGAGTTCATAGATGAAGACATTCTCGATGAGAAGGGATCTGCACAGGAAAGAAGATTGAAAAGAATGAGATATAGAGAGCTTAAGGATGATGTACAAAAGGCATATAGCAAAGACAAAGAGTCTAAGATTGCGAGGTCTTGTCTTTCTGCATCATCTTCTCCTTCATCTTCCTTTTTAAGAGATGGCCTCAATAACACAACCTGAAACTGTATCATAAGTTAAATGTGATTAGATGTCTTTGTTAAAAGGGTTCTTCTTTTTGGGGTGCTATTTAGATTTTAATCATTTTATACAGATGCTCTGGTTCAGTTTCAATAAAGAGGGATGGATAGTTAAATGTACAACAGTAGCATTAGGAATGCTAATTAACCCAAAACATTCTAACTATACGTCATCTTTTGTTTACAATACACAAATCTAACATTTTGGTATTATAGATCTCTAATCTACAAGATATTCTCAGATACCTTAAAGACAAAGACACTCGCACAAAAAAAAAAAAGAAAGAACATGATCATTTGTCATAGCTATATTTACATTGCTACTGGAGATAAGACTAATGATTGCCAAGAGTGAAGGACAAAACCCATTGTAATATACTAATAATGCATTCTGAACAAGAACTGTCACAGGTATGTCCCAGTAAATAGATGTTAGCTGAATCTACTTGGTATCAGGCCGGGGCTTGTCTGATCAATAATACTCTGTCTCCTTTGACAAACAAGTTGCATGATAATATCACAAAGTCTGTCAAGTGTGCCTTTCCTCCTTTGGGAAGCAATAGAAGAAAATGATATCCAAGAAAGACTAACCGATACCAATTTGTCAATCTTTTCAGTCCAGTCTAAGAATCAATTCGTTGATTTCAATAGACAGTAGCGTATCAACATTACGGAGAGTCTCTGTTCTTTCAGCATTTCCCTAGTCATTCCTTGTTCCATTTGTTGGCATTCATATCACTATACTGAGGAACAGAAATTCAAAGGCGAAAATACTTCACGATGCATCGATAAATTCTCTGACCCTCTCCATCGCAATTTTAAATAATGTTATATAGTTGAACTGACCAGTAAACTTTACCTCAGGTAGATGCTTTCTTTATATTTTCCCAAGTAGCTGGACCTTCAGGGTGGGTAATGACAAAGTATGACACAAACCGGGTATTAGAAATACCGACAATAGTGCCTAGTGTCAGCCTCGGCATTACTGCCTCTCTATCCTTTAACCATATATACGTTGTGAATCTCTGATGTATTCTCTCCATACTATAAGAAAAATATGTAGGTGATTCTACAAGAGATTCAACTGGATAACCCAAACAATCTGTTAGAATATTGATCTTCTTTTCTATGATATCTCTAGGCCGGTTAAGTATATGAGGAGTTCGCTTAACAAGCTCGGTAACCACATTATTGTCCAAACCAGCTTTCACAAGGCAATCAAATCTCTCTTGTAGCTCATCTCCCCTCCCTTGGAAATTTTTCATAATTCTCACCATCTCATCAGAATTCTCTATATACCCTAGCCTCAACAAGAATGCCGTCTTCTCTGCATTCCTCAAATCCAGTGTACCGTATTCAATTCTATTATATTTTGTTTTAGAAGCCAAACTGAACAATTTCAAAGGCTCTTCCTTTACAATCTGACGTAACTCGTCTCTTCCGATTTTCATTCTATTCCAAACAGCTGAAGGTCCTAGCAGAGAGGATGAACAGATAAGCTTCATGTGATGCAGTAAAACTCAACGATAAACTGCTTTTCCATTCTGATAAGTCTCAAGAATTTCAACGCCTCCAAAATTCTTTTTACAGATTTCTCTAATAGCATCTCAGGATTGTCTACCACTAATTTATCGATTTCATTCATCTGAAGCCCCACTTTATGAAACTTTTCAAACATAATATAAGCTTTATTCCCAGAAGATTCACCCACCAAATCTGGATATGTTTTCAAAAGACCACTCAACTTCTCCACTTTAAATCCCACCTTATCAAGGATCTCCATCGTCTCAATACTCCGTTGTTTTTCTATCCGACAAATACCGTGCAAGCCAATCACATCCTATGTTTAATCCCTTCAACTTATTGACCAATAGAAACAAACTCACTATCAATGCCACCAACCAGAAGCAACGGGGAACAAGTAACAAGCTTAATGACTGTAGGCTTGCTAAGAACCAAGCTCTCATAAGCTTCAAGTCTCGATGCCAAAACTCCATTCTCATATCCGAAAATTTCTCTTGCTTCTTTATACATATGGCCAATCTTGCCACGCGGAATCCCATAATAGCAAAGAACATGAAAATTCTCAAACATGATACTATCATCACTCAAAAGCACCAAGTCCCGTTGAAGGAAATGCGAAACCTCAGATGGACGCAAACCCAAAATCTCGAAAAACGGTTCAAACTCATTGATGGGATTGTACCTTAGAAACTTAGTCAATGACCAGGATATATCCTCCTTCCGAGTATCATCAATCTTGGCCAATAAAGCCAAAATAAAACGAGGTGAATTCTTACTTATATGCTCTGCATCAACAAAACTAAGAGTTCTAGTATAATGCAAGTAATCAAAGAGAGCTTTTTGAGCTTCATTCTTCATAGTTTTCGAAACCCGATTTCCAAAAACCCGAGTCGGTGACTGAGACCAATGTAATGAAGACGATTTATCCCCACAGAAAAATCTACAACTCTGAAAACATCTCACTGAACTATAAACATGAGAAGGTTTCGACCTTGAAACTTGGGTTTGATGAGCAATGGAGGAGAAAGCAATGCAGATATTGAATTGAGCAATCCTTTCTACTTTTTTCAGAAATCTTGAAAACATCATTGCAAATCTAAGAACTAAGGCAAACACCAACTTAAAAACTTCAGGGCAAAATCCAGAGCTATGGAAGATTCATCAAATTGTTTCTTTTCTTAACAATTCATCAAAAGAATTGAAATTTACCAGAAATTGTGGACTCTTACGCGATTGAATCATCCATCTTCACCTGAATTTTTCTGAGGTTTCATCACTCAGAATCTCTCGTCTCTCTGCTAAAACCTCCTTGTTAGAGCTTTTTACTTCTTCAGCCTATGATTTTCAGGCGACCCGGAGATGTAAATTATTAATAGGCCCCTGAACGTTTTCTTTCTTACAAATATGGCAATGTATGTTTTAGTTCTTACAAATATGACCATGTTATTTTTGTTTCTCAAGTTTTCTATTTTTGTCAGATTTTGTTCGGTTAATCTTGTGGCTCTTTAGTGTGTGTGTTTGGTCTAATGGTTGATCCATGGTTTAATGATTATACATTAGATATTGCTGTATTGGGTTTGATAATTTCTTTTTGTAGATTATGAGTGTAATATTTATTGGAGATTTCAACGTGTTCTAAATAAAGTTGTATTTTCGTGATTTCATACGGATTTAGTTGTCTACTACAAATCCAATGTATGTTGAACGGTTCATCGTGGATTTGTGTATTGCAGAATTTTGTTGTCGTTGTTTAGATCATTTTTAAATCCGTTTGTTGTGATCTCGTATAAATGTGCTACATGTAGTTAAATTCAATAGATAAAACATCATTTATAATAGGATAAGATCAAATAATTATGATGTTGTAACATAAGACTAAAAATGGTATAGTTGATTAAAGAGTGTTTAACATTCTGGAATGTGGCTAAATGTTTTCCAGCTATCTTTTGCAATTTGCAGCATCATTGAGGCCTTTTTTGACACTGTTTTTATTAATCTTAAACCAAACCAATGTTTCAAACTTGATGAACTGCCATCAACAAAAGCAAAGTTTTGTTTAAGAATAATTATAGTCAGAGGGATGTAAATTCAGTAAAACAATAAAAAGTGAAAAAATGACAAAAAGTTATAAGAAACTTTCTGTGATCAAACTAATATTTATGGTATGAACGTTTCAAAAGCCCAAAAGTACAGTAGTTTTAACCTCTATAAATTAATAAATTTGTTCGATTTGAAGTTAGAGTAGTTGAATAATTAATATAATTTGATAAAATAATAAGATAATAATATTTTAAAAATTATATGTAAATATATAGTCTTTTCAGTATCATAGATTAATAATCATCTAAACTTATAAAATAAAATTAATAGAATTTAGTGAAATATGACTCTAATATTGTTTGTTTATTTATAAATTTATATTTTTTTTTGTTGAAACTCATATATAATTTTTTAATGCATCAAAAACTGCTTATATTATCTTTTAAAATTGCCCCAAAAAATTATGAAGCATTTTAGATGTACAACAATTCTAAAGGTATCAAAATATTTTCTTCTACTTCTTACTTTAAATATATATATTTTAAAAAATTATGCAAATCTCTCTATAAATTAATAATTATTAATTTATAGAGAGGTTACTGTATTAATTTATAGAAAGAATGATATTTTCTTGCAACTAATTAACTTAAAAGTTACTTCAACTCACTATTTTCCCTTGCATATCGAAGCCAATGGTCCATTGTGATAGAATATCACCATTGTTCTTGTTCATTGTAAATAAGATTTCGTTGCTAAATAAAATAATTTCTGTCAAAATTGGTTGAAAATGTGGTGACAATTAATAGTAGCATATGATTTTTTTTAAAACATATTCCTTTTTTTAATGCACAAAAATCTATGTTGTTAAAAATAATACATGTGATAAATGAACTAACTTATTTACGATTTTGTAATTCATTTTAAGAAATTTAAAATATAAATTTGCTATCTAATGCATATACTCTGTAAATATTCAACCGAGTGAGAAAATACCTAAATTAGTGTAGACTGTAAAGTGTAGACAGTAAAGTATAGACTTTAAAACGGAATCATATCTGTAAATAGTTTTTTGATAAGCTATATAAAAATGTTGTTATGACAATTAATCAAAAGACAACAAAAGTGCGAATATAATGTGTTTATTTTTGTATTTTTTGTGTATTTACATAATTTTTGTGTATAAATACATTGGTTTGGCAAAGAAGACAATATATGGTGGGGCTTACGTGTGACGCTCCATAGATATACATTTTAATTGGACGACATGCAAACTAAAATACAACGAAGTACATATTTTCTGGTGCACTCATTGGTAAGTCATAAAGAAACCAATATTATATGTATATTATTGCCTTTAAATTAATAAATTATTTGATTATTCTTTAATTTATGGAGAAAAGGCTGATGCATTGTATAACTACCTTTTTTTGGGTCAAAGGTTGCATAATTACTTTCATTGGTGATCTATTTGTATAATTAGTTAGTTTCCTTTTTTATGTTAAAGTATTTAGCTTCCTTTTAAAATTATAAATAAATACATTTTAATTGGATGATATGAGAGAAGTAGTTTTAGATAAGTGATTAACAGTTTATCTTTGTAGCTTTTCTATTGGAATTCGACTCCAAGAGTTGTGTTACATGCACAGTAGAGCTTAAATTATGGATCGGATTTTGGGTTTAAAACAAATTAGACGATATGTGAAGACTCATAATGTAAAGTCTTTCCCACTAGGAAAACTTCTTAGAATTTTTTTTTTGGAAAATATGCAAATTAATGGTGCACTCATTGGTACGTCGAAGAGGAAAAAATATTATTTTGTATCTTTAAATGATTTGATTACTCTTTAATTTTCATGGAGAAGAGGCTGATTCATCTCATTTGTATAACTCTACCTTTCTTGGTCATCTACACAACAACAAAATTAGCGGGAAACTAACGGTTAGACAGTTAAGTGGATGAGTCGTGTACACCTCAGCAGCTGCATCATTTTGTATTCATTCTCGTCTCTTCCTTAATTTCTGCATCTATTTCTGCATTATTACACATAATTGCATTAATATACTAATTATCTAGTATTTCCACCTTTTTTAAAGACGAGGATATATAGGAATATAGGATACTAGTATTATTTATTATTTATGTTCAAACCAGCATATATAATACATGTGGTAGGTCAACTAGTTTAGAACTCTATTTGTTTAACTGAGCTAATTTTTTGAGTATAAACACATTAATTTGTTCATAATGGCATTTTTTTAATATACAATAGTTCTTTTATCCCAAACTATATATAAGACTTAAAAATTTCTCGGACCTAGGATTTTTTTTAAAGTTTTTTTTTTTTTTTGAAATTGTTAAAGTTTTTTAAATTGTCTAGAAAAACAAACTAATGGTAAAAGAACGGTGTAATTTCGTTTGATGATGTTGCGTAACAAAATATTTTCTTGCGTAACTAATTAATTATCATGTAAGTTCTCAAAACTTAGATTAGTACTAATCGTTGATAAAAAAAAGGTTAGTAGTAATCATTGACCACTTTATTCCACGTGCGAGACTGCGAGGAAATGCGGTCCATTAGAAGCTTATGATATATAATTTAAAATGACGTAATCTCAAATATCACATGGAAACATATAAAGCTTAGTTTATCAAATACTTTATAAAGTACATAACAACTATTTTAATAAGGGTTTTAAAACCCTAATTTGTCTCTACAAATACCAAGACAAAAACATAATACAAAATCAAACATTTCATTTTAGATTTCTTTTCTTCTTCATCATCATCTTGTAGACTAAGTGATGGAAAGCAAGACCAATTTTTTGTTTCTATTCCTACTCATCACAATATTGTTAAACACCACCAACAAAATTCAAGCAAGACAACCTAAAAACCCTAGTTCCTCCTCATCATCTTCCTTTCTTGTTCTTGCCTTGACCAAATCAAGCGTTTCTCTTCCCACACCAAAGTCTCAAACCCAAGAAAGGATCAAAAAGCCATTAGAATCATCAGTAATGGAGCCATTGAGAGAAGTGAGAGATGGTTATCTGATAACCTTAAACATTGGAACACCTCCACAAGCAGTCCAAGTGTACATGGACACAGGAAGTGATCTCACTTGGGTCCCATGTGGGAATCTAAGTTTTGATTGCATAGAATGTTATGATCTTAAGAACAACAATCTAAATTCATCATCAATCTTCTCTCCTCTTCACTCAGCTTCATCCTTTAGAGCCTCTTGTGCTAGTTCCTTTTGCGTCGAGATCCATAGCTCAGACAATCCTTTTGACTCTTGCGCAATCGCTGGCTGCTCTGTGAGTATGCTTCTCAAGTCTACTTGCTTAAGGCCTTGTCCTTCCTTTGCTTATACTTATGGGGAAGGTGGTCTTGTCTCTGGGATACTAGCCAGAGATATACTGAAGGCTCGAACCAAGGATGTCCCAAGGTTCTCTTTTGGCTGCGTAACGTCCACTTACCACGAACCTATTGGCATTGCCGGATTTGGAAGAGGTTTACTTTCTCTACCCTCACAGTTAGGCTTTGTTGAAAAGGGATTTTCTCATTGTTTCTTGCCTTTCAAGTTTGTCGATAACCCTAACATTTCAAGCCCTTTGATCCTAGGAGATTCCGCTTTATCGATCAATCTCACAAACTCTTTGCAGTTTACTCCCATGTTAAATACTCCAATGTACCCCAACAGCTACTACATCGGCTTAGAATCCATTACTATAGGCACAAATGTCACTCCCACACAAGTTCCCTTACCCTTAAGACAATTTGATTCACAAGGAAATGGAGGAATGTTGATCGATTCGGGTACGACTTACACACATTTACCTGATCCTTTCTACTCACAACTCCTCACAACTCTCCAATCAACCATCACATACCCTAGAGCCACGGGAACGGAATCAAGAACAGGCTTTGATCTCTGCTACAAAGTCCCATGTCCTAACAATAATCTCACTAGTCTCGAAAACGATGAAAAGATGATCTTCCCTTCAATTACATTCCATTTCTTAAACAATGCAACCTTAATTCTCCCACAAGGCAACTCCTTTTACGCAATGAGCGCGCCTAGCGACGGCTCGGTGGTGAAATGCTTGCTATTTCAGAACATGGAAGATGGAGACTACGGTCCAGCAGGAGTTTTTGGGAGTTTTCAGCAACAGAATGTGAAGATTGTGTATGATTTGGAGAAAGAGAGAATAGGGTTTCAAGCTATGGACTGTGTCTTAGAAGCTGCATCACATGGACTTAACCAAGGCTCATGAAAAAAAAAAATCATCAATCTTTGGAGTTGAGTTTGGCTTCTTTTTGTTGTTGTTGTCAATTATGTTTTCGTTGATGTCTCTTTGTATTTGTTGGGAGTTTTATTTTGATTAAATTAATGTTTTTGAGTTTATATATAATTAAGTGTCTTATTTTGGATTAATGAATAGAGTTAATTGAGCTGGAGAACGGAGACTTTAGCTATATATAGATAATGAGTTGGAAGATGGAACTTAGGAACATCTCGTCGTGGAATACAAGTTGTATACATTGAAATGTATAAAAGGACAAAAGAATATGATCTGTTAAAATTTTAATAGTTTATATATCACAAAAAGCATACAAGTGTGTACACTGATATATATTGTCTAAACATTTAAAGTTTTAAGCGATTGAGAACTGATTTTTTTTTTTAGTCATATTTTTGTTTATAACGATTTTGATGTATTTAGAGTGCAAATGGATGACTTATTAGAAGGATAAAATGTTGTTGGATGAAAATTTTCGTAATCTTTCACTAAATTTTACCATTTATGTTAAATGTAATAGAATGAAAATTAAATGAACATTCCACTTATAAATAAAAATAAACTTCAAAGGAAAAGGAGAGGATTAGAGGAATGAGTATTGACTATTGAGTGGCATAAATTTATTCATTTATTTTTTACATCTATTTACCTACATCATATTCATTTTTCTTTTTTTTCATCTACTATTTTTAGTGTCTATTATTCAGAATCCGTACTTATATCAATTTTTTATTCCATATGCATGATGCACATAATAATTAAAAAATATAAATTTTAATACTCTAAAACTGATTTGTTTCTTAAAATTTATAATTTATAATTCCTTTTTACTAACATCTTAACTATCTTTCAAAAATGGTATTGAGCTATTACGTTTCCACTATACTTACGTCCCAGTATTTCAGTATTTTAGATGATAAATGAAGATGGTTAAAAGTTAAAAGAATTTCTTAAACAAAAACAAAAAAAAATAATAATTATTATCCATTTTTTTTCTTCAAAATAAAAATAAAAAAATGAATTTTCAACAACAAATAACTGAGTCCACTGTGTGAGTTTTCTGAAGCAAGAAAGATTCACTTTTTTTTTTTAATTACCAGATAGATAGAAAAATTAGAAATTGTAGCTCATTGAGCTTTTTATTTAGATGCAATAAAAGTAAAAAGAAAAAAATGCTTAATTTAGAGAAACCAAAATCAAATGACTTTTAGATTGATATCATGAAATTGGGAAGAAGGAAAGTTGTTTTGTGGCAACCCTCAAAGTTACAAGACATTGTTCTCATATCAAATTATATAGATATATGAAATTACTTAGTTGAAACCCTAAAACACATGGGCTTGTGGGTTTACATTGGATTAGTTTTAAAGATGTTCTAATAGTTTTAGAGATGATATTCTGATGACAATCCACAAGAAAAAGTTGAAAAACGTGCTTGTGTATATAGAAAATGATATTATTATTTTCGAAAGCAAAGAAGTTTAATGACTTTGATTTACACTTCCTTTCAATTGGGTACCAAAACATGTAAAATAATCTGGTCTTAATTATTCACTCAATTCCACAACGTAGAATGTTTTAGATTTTTTTGTTTATATACATTTTAAATATAAATTTAAATAACCAAATACACCTTCATTATAGTGTTACTAGTTTAAAATTATTATATTTTATTATATTTAATTAATAAAAATAAAATCAGTAAAAAACAAAAAATTTTACTTTATAGAAAAATAAAATTTAAACATCATACTTTGTGAAACAGAGTGGGTAGCGTGACTAGAGTGGAATACAAATTCATGACCAATTGTTATTGGGGCTTTTCAGTAATTTAGATAAATGTAGGGCCTTCTCGTAATTTCGATATATTTAGTGGGGTTTTACCCAAAAGTCTCGTGTCATAATCACGAGCCGTATAAAATTTATATTTTGATTTCGTCTTCGTGGGAGAGAGAAATATTTGATTCTTTGCCGACGAAGCTTCGTCGGTGTCTCTTCTCGTCTTTTAGAATTTTTTCCGTCTTCGATCGTCAACGCGTTTCTTCTGCAATTTATTTCTGTTTGAGCAGAAGATTACGAGCTTTAATACTAATTCAGATCAATCATCATGGCTAGCGCTGGAAACAAGAACATCAACGCGAAATTGGTCAGTTTTTTTTTTTTGTTTTGCTGATTCGTATTAGCTTTGATTCTTTTACCCTTTGATTGATAATCGTGAATTCGAGTTTTGTAGTTTGAGAATTTTGATTGGATCGTCGATTTTACGATGTGGTTCTGTTTCCAATTTGGGGAATTTTAATCGAATTTTCTGATCCCAAATTGGACAATTCTAATCGTTATATGAATCTTCTTCCAATTTCATAGTTTTAGAAAATTGAAGGTTTAATCAGTATATAAAGCTAGGGTTTGAAGTAAAGGTTGTAGATTCCTTGATCTGGTAGTTTTGTTTTAGGGTTCTAACAATTCAGCTAATTAATGGGTTTATTAAGATCGAATTAGGTTTAGTAGCTAAGGTCATTGTTAAGTAAGGTCTCTTTGTTAGCTATTTGTAGCACAAGACGATTCTGTTTGATTCCTTTATTTTTTTTGGTTTGGTGCTTAACTTGGTTTAAGTGCTTCTCAGGTATTACTTGGAGATGTTGGAGCTGGAAAATCAAGTCTTGTGTTGCGTTTCGTCAAAGATCAGTTTGTTGAATTCCAGGTTTGTTGGCATTTTTTTGTCCTGTGATCTATAGCTAGATATGTTGTTCTCATTTATGTGGTTTGTTTTGATTTTTGATACTTGTTGTGTTACAGGAATCAACCATAGGTGCAGCTTTTTTCTCTCAAACATTGGCTGTGAATGATGCAACTGTCAAGTTTGAGATTTGGGATACAGCTGGTCAAGAACGATACCATAGCTTAGCTCCAATGTACTACAGGGGTGCAGCTGCTGCAATTATTGTCTTTGACATTACAAATCAAGTACGAACTCACAATCCCGTGCTTTTTTAGTTAAGAATGCTCTAAACTACTGATGAGCAGTGGACTTTAATGACATCTTATGACTTTCTGCAAAGTTTGGTTTGTTTGACTTTTTTCTTCTCTATTGTCACAGGCGTCGTTTGAGAGGGCGAAGAAATGGGTTCAGGAACTGCAGGCACAAGGTATGGAATAGCTAACTTTGGTTTACCTAGTTTATGACTCCTAGTTTCTGATGGTTGGTGTGGTTTATTTGGTATTCATGATTCATGTGTTAATGTGGGTTTTGGTTTCTTTGTGAATAGGTAACCCTAATATGGTGATGGCACTTGCTGGAAACAAAGCGGATTTATTAGATGCAAGGAAGGTGACTCCAGAGGTAAACCTTTCCTCTCCTGTTTGATTTTGCTCTGTTAATGCCAAAATCCTTTGAGATGAAACTCGACTGGTGCCTGTGAAATCAGCTCTTACAATCCCTACAGATGTTTTTTGTTTGGTTTCTGAACTTGATATTGTTATTTGCAGGAGGCAGAGATATATGCTCAAGAGAACAGTCTTTTCTTCATGGAAACCTCAGCGAAGACTGCAACTAATGTCAAAGACATATTCTACGAAATCGGTGAGTCATTCTTACATTCTAGATAGCAATTTCCAACAAATTTGTTGTTTTCAATTAAATCCGTATTCACTTTTTCTTTTCCTTTTGTTCAAACCGCTACAGCGAAAAGACTACCGCGTGTACAGCCAGCAGAAAACCCAATTGGAGTGGTTCTCCCAAACGGGCCAGGGGCTACAGCAGTGAGTTCATCGTGTTGTGCTTAGAGTCGTACTTTAAGAGAGCTCTCTCTCTTGGTTTAGTCACATAGTAGAGAAATATCGAGACTTTAATGCGTTGCTTCTTCTTCTTCTTTGCATTGACAACAACATTGTATATCATATGATGATACTTCTTCCTTTGTGCTATCTCAAGATATTTGTACTTGAAGAGATTTATTTGGATCTCTTTTGTAATTAGATATCATAACTTAATGTGTTTGCTTCTATATTTTGTGGATCGCATCCGCTTCATCGTGTGTGAATGTACCGGAGATTAAAAAATATTTAATATTAAAATACCAAAGTAAATTACAATATTGGTACTATTATAATGTCAAAATTGTACTCCCTCCGTATTTCCTGAGGTTTTCACCAAGATTAAGAAAAATAATAAATACTTAATAATAAATACATTAATTTTTTACTTTAAACACTTTCTCATATATATTATCCAATAAAAATTAAACAATTCAAACATTCTCAATTAATATTTCTTGAAGTTTACAATTTGCTAATAAAAATAAATTAAAAAGTTTAGAAAATCAATCTTTAAGAAACAAAAAAACAAATTAAAAAAGTTTAGAAAATCAATCTTTAAGAAACAAGAAAACAAAGCTAAAAAATCAATCTTTTAAATACGGAGGGAATATATATCATGTATGTACAATTACAATTTACAGGTATATGAGAGAACATAAAAGGAGATAACATTATAGCAATTATGCACATGAGAAATTCTCTTTTAAGTATTGACTTATTTGTCTCTCAATTACAACAGAAAACAAATATACAGATCAAACTCTGATTTCATTGATACCCATAAACAAAAGAAAAAATACGCTAACTTGAACAACACACAAAGAGATTATGAAAAAAAAATTCTGATATATTCACAATTCACAACGATCTAGGGTTTAGAAGAGAAGATTAAAGTGGCGACAACAATTACTACTCTAATTGATCAAATCATAATCCTAGTAATTTCTACAGATTCGTTTGACATGTTAGGGTTGTTGATCTCTAATGCTCTGAGTCCAATGTTGATGAAGTGATGATGCGGACTTGCAGATCTTGCGATCTTTGTGTTTAGTAAGACGATGGAGCTTCTCCATGACCAGCCGTGTTTCTTTAGCGGTTGAACATATTGGGTAGCTGATGTGTAAAGAGAGAATCTCTACACAGATACAAGTCTCTTCTTTAGCCGCAAGAATCCCTTTTGCGTTTGCAACATCTGCTGATTTTTTAGCGAGATGGAACAACTCCAACATCTCTGCCATGTTCTTCTTTGAAGGGGTTTGCTTCTTCATCTGGAGAGGTGTCGATATTGGTCTAACAGACTTGTAAACACCAGATTTCTTCAAGCTTTCCATTGCATTAGCAATCTTCACCATCTTCTTCTTCAGATGATAATATTAGTTCTTAATTTGGAAAGATGAAAAACAGATAGGGTTACTACTACTCTCAACGTTGGATATCAAAATAACAGATAGTATCATATATTTATATTAGAGAGACCCAGAAAAAAAAAAGGAAATAAAACCATTGTTTTAACCATGTTTCCTTTTAATTTGACCTTCACCGAAACAAACATTCTTCTATTTCCATTTTTCTTCTCAAATCCGACGAGGGTAAATCTGTCAGATCATGTATTTCAACGTTGAAACACTCATGATCAACTAGGGTAGTTTCGTCAAATACAGTATTCCAACGGAAATAAATTCCTTAACCCAATCAAAATCTGCCTTCATTCTCCTTTTCCTTCTTTTGTTATTTTTTTTATAAATCTCAATTTCATTTAAATAAATCCCTTTTTCGTTATCTGTTAATCTCATGCTCTGTTTCTTGTAGTTAAGAGGCAGGGTTTGTTTCTCTGCAACAGTAACATGAACTAAAAGCAAGAATTGGTCTTTTCAACATAAATTTACATTAATCAAATTTACTTTTACGAAAAAAAAAATATAAATTGAAAAATCCTCTCCAAATTTAAACAGAGATTCCTCCACTACCACCTGAAACATCATCTGGAGGAATAAATATCGCACATTAAAACAAGTCGATAATCTTCATCAAACCAACTTAATGACTCGATTTCAGATTAACATGATAAAGAAAATCACACAATCTCAATTTTATTCATAAATCGACTCGATGTTCGTTACAAACAACCACTCGAATCTTTACAAGAACAATCTGATTACAAATAAATGAGAAATGAAGAAAGAAGATACAAAAATCTATCAAATGATTTCAATGAATGATCTAACAAGCTTCTTCTTCTCACTTATATCAGTCCAAACTCGCAACAGACTGTCATCTCCTCCACCGTACACGTGTCTTCTATCCAACGGTTCCTTCCTTACTTGAAACTCTCTGTAACAAAGAAAACCTTCTAACTCTTCTCTTTCCTGAAACCGTCTGTTACAAATAGTCTTCTTTTACTTCCCAACTTCACTTCAACTCACTCGATCAACTCCTACATTTACTCTTACTCTGCTACAATACTTCCAATTTCTTGTAACAAAACAAATTGAAGATTTATGTTTGTTTCTTCGAGTTAAATTCTTAAGGTTTCAAAATTTCTCAAATCAAAGAGTTAGTTATT
>CM051383.1:1737800-1887800 GCA_028015245.1 Cardamine occulta | reverse complement strand
TGTTTCTCTCGTCTTTGTTCAAATCGTTTTTTTTTGTAGTTGAAGGTTGTATTTTGGATAAGAAGATAGAGAAAGCATCATCTCATTGTATTTTGGATAACTCTTTTTTGGTTATCTATAGATCGTTTAGACCCAAAGCTTAAACATAACCCAAGGCTCTATATAATTAGAGAAGTCTAATGAGAGTTGCCTAGATTGATAATCCGAAGCCAATGTGGCTCAAATCTCTAAAGGGGGCATGAGAATTGTAAAAGCCCCTAAATCTCTAAAGTTATAACAATCCGAAGCCACTGTGGCTCAAATCTCTAAAGGGGGCATGCGGATTGTAAAAGCCCCTAAATCTCTGAAGTTATAACAATCCAAAGCCAATGTGGCTTAAATGTATAAAAGGGCATTGGACTTGTAAAAGCCCCTAAATCTCTAATGTTATAACAATCCAAAGCCAATGTGGCTTAAATCTCTAGACTCTAAAGGTGGCACGGGAATTGTATAAGCCCCTAATCTCTAAAGTTAGTGTCCCTAAAGGTTAAGAAGTTTTGGAGCTCGACTAGAGGTGTCTGATGGGAATGGCTTAAAACCGATCTTTCGGTTCAATAATAAAGGGCTATCATTATCAATGTGATTAGCAAAAGCCTTCAAAGCTCTAAAATTAGAACAGCTCAATGGGAGTTGCCTAATTATATTGAAACAAATTGGGTATAAGAATTGAAAACCCCTTCAAGCTTAACACAAACTTGTAGCTGCTTGGTCTGAGTATGTGAGCTAAATACTAAAACAGGCCCCTAAAAATCTCTTAAGTTATAACATTCTCATGAGGGTTGCTGCCTAATGATATCACAAAGCTCTCGACTTAACTTGATGATATAAAACCAATGCCTTAAAACCAATATTTTTGTTGGTTCAATAATAAAGGGGTATAGGAATTGCAAAAGAGGGTACGTTAAAAGAGTCCGATCTGAGCTGCCTAATGATAACACAAAGGAGAAACGGGAATAGAAAACTCTCCTAAAGGTTCAGGTTTTATAGCTCTATAATTAGAGGTGTCTAATGGGAATGTCTTAAAACCGATCTTTCGGTTCAGTAACAAAAGTGTATGCGATTAGCAAAAGCCCTTAAAGCTCTAAAATTAGTAAAGATTAATGGGAGTTGCCTATATGGCTATATTGAAACAGATTGGGAGTAAGAACCCTAACGCTGAACACAAACTAGCAGCTGCTTAGTCTGAATACATGAGCTATAAAACTAAAACAACCCCACAAAAGTTGCCTAATAATAACACAATTAGCGGCTGCTTAGTCCAAAAGTTGGAAGTTTCAGAGTTCATACACACTACTAACTCGTCTGAATTTTGAACTCTCCTGGGTTTATGATTACATAATTGATTTGAGTTTCAGAGCTGTGCACACTGAATGTCTGAATGTGTGAGCTCTTCAATTAAAATAGTCCCACGGTAGTTACCTAAATAAACACAAACCAATGAGAATAGCATTCTTCTTGTTGGTCGCAGATGTTAAATCTATAAATTGTGGTATCCTATGGGAGTTGCCTAAAGCTTAAATGTGTAAGCTCTAATAACAAAAATAGTCCCGTAAGAGTTTACTAATTGATAACACAACCTATATGGATTAAATGGGAATAGCATAAGCCCCATTTGGAGTTGCCTAATGAGAAGAATATAAAACCTATATGGCTTAAAATAATGTCTCTGTTGGTGCTTGGTCTTTGAGAAACCTAAAGCCAGGTTCTAGTTGTTGAGATTATACACACTAAGTTCACAAAAGATCATGAGATGTCCCTCAATGTATAGCACAAACCAAAGAAAGGGAAAACGTTGGGTCTTTGATTAAAGCAAGTCATGTGGGTTCCTAAATTGATAACACAAAACATGTTAAAATGGGAATAGCAAAAGCCCCTCTAATGAGTTCATACACATTCCATCAGAAGTTGCCTAATGACTAGTCTTTATCTTCGAAAAAGGGGAAATGAGAAGGCTCAAGCCAGCTACTAGATTACGAGATTATAAGTACACTAGAACTCTAATAAAAGAAGTCATCATGAGAACTTGGCTACTCCTTAGCCTAAAAAGCTTCGAGTTACAAAAAATCCTCTAGTCTAGTGTCAGAGCTCATACACACGAACATATATTATAACACAAAATGTTTTAACGATGAGAGAATGTATGATGAGAGAGTTGCCTAAATTGATAAGACAAACCAAGGGCTGAAAACTGATTCTTAAGGTTTCAAAACCAAGGGGAAATGGGAATATTAAAAGCCTCGAGCCATCTTCGAGATTTTGAGCTCATACACTCTGAGATCACAAAAGCTCTAATAAATGCAGTCCCGTGCGACTTAAAATGATTTTTCTTCAGCTAATGAAACAAAGGGGAACTGAGATATGCTAAAGCTTCTAAAAAGGTTCAAAGTCTTAGAGCTTACAACACTAAAACAACATGAATATGTGAGCCTTTAATTAAAATAAATCACATGGGAATTTCCTAAATTGATAACAGTACACACACCAGAAATTTACAAAACAAAGAGGATATGGAAAGTACAAGACTCTAAAAGCCACTAGTGGTAGTAGAGCTCATGCAGGAATGTGATAGCTCTTTTGATGGGAAAGTTGCCTAAATAGATAAAAACAAACTGTATCCAAATAAGGGATAAAGGAATTGTAAAAGCCCCTAAATCTCTAAAGTTATAACATGCTCATAAGATTTGCCTAATGATATCACAAAACTGTTGGCTTAAAATCGATTTTTCGGTTAAAAAACAGAGTTGATCTGAGTTGCCTAATGATATAAAAATAGGAAATGGGAATAGAAAAAGGCCCTAAAGGTTAAGGTTTTGGAGCTGTATTAGAGCTGTCCGATGGGAATGGCGTAAAACTGATATTTCGGTTCAATAACAAGCCCCCTGAAAGCTCTAAAATTACAACAGTTCAATGGGAGTTGCCTATATTGAAATAAATTAGGTATAAGAATTGAAACCCCCCTAAAGCTTAACACAAACTACAAGTTGTCCGGTCTACTAAATATGTGAGCTATAAAACTAAAAGAGTGCCTAATAATAACACAAACAAGAAGCTGCTTGGTCTGAATATTTGAGCTATAAAACTGAATCAGTCCTATAAGAGTTGTCTAATAATAACACAATCAGCAGCTGCTTCAGAGTTCATATACTAAGTGATTTGAGTTTTAGAGCTTATGCACTCTGACATGTCTGAATGTATGAGCTCTTTAATTAAATAGTCCCAAAGCAGTTACCTAAATAAACACAAACCAACGACTTACAACAAATTAAAAAGCTCCTTAAAGATTAAAAAAAAACCAGCATCTACTTGGTCTGAATGTGTGAGCTACAGAAATTTTAAAAGTCCCATAAGAGTTACCTAATGATAATATAAACCACCAGCTACTTGGTCTACAAAAGGGAATTGGGAATTAAAGTTTCCTATGGGAGTTGCCTGAATTGGAACTAATCGGGTATGAATATTTCAAAAGCCCTATAAAACTTAACACCAACACTTAAAATGTGTCAGGTCTACGAGTTATCTAGTGATACCACACACACCAGCTTAAAATGGGAATAGCATAAGCCCTTAAATTCACTCTACTAGGAGTTGCTTAATGAGAATATAAAACCTAGGACTGAAAATTAATGTCTCTGTGGAAATGAGAAGCCTAAAACCAGGTTCTTGTAGTTGTTGAGATTATACACACTGAGTTCCCTAAATTTATGGCACAAACCAATGGCTTTGGAAACAAAGGAAAAATGTGAATATCTGAAGCCCCTAAAACACTTTGAGGTGTAGAGTGTATACACACAAATACAGCTGAATGTGTGCTCTTTCTTTAAAGCAAGTCATGTGGGTTCCTAAATTGATAACGCTTGAAGTTTATCCTTGGGTTAAAAAAAAAAGGCTTCTAGTGTTAGAGCTAATACACACACACACATACATGAATGTCTTGATGGCCTAAAATTGATAACACAAACCAAACAGATTAGACATAAGTATTCTTGTTGCGTCCTGTCCAAATAATTAGTGATCTAAAGATTGCTAGACCAGAAAGAAATGTCCTAAAATTTGAAAACTAAATGGATATGAGTTCATACACACTGTCACACTGTGAGCTCTATCTATATTAGAATTGTCCGATGGAAGTTGCCTAAACTAAAACAAATGGGGTATGAAAGTACACTTAAATGTGTGAGCTATAAGAATTAAAAAAGTCCCCAAACAATGATACAAACAAGGTTAAAGTGGGAATAGCAAAAGCTCCTCTAATGTGTAGATTTGACCAATGAAGATTTGTTCTAAGACTTAACTACTCAGAAACCCCTACAGAAGAAATACCTCACATCAAAACCTCTACTTATCATCACTAAGCAAGCAAGATAATTCTAAGGACAATCTTCAAGTTTGCCATATATTCTATGCCCTGGGTTAGTATTAGTCTAATTTTTGAAGTATCAACGCAATAACCAATAGATTCAAGCCGTCGGTTTAAACTTTAAACCATAGACTACACAAGCAACCAACATGTTTAATACCAAAGAGTTAATTCCACCACAGAGACCCTTGTCAGAAGAGAGAGTGACGACCACACTCAATGCCTGGTTTTGCCGTTTAGTAATGCTACAAATCAGAAACAAATCCAAGCTGTGTATTGTATATTCTTAAATCAGAGCTATGTGATCTCTCCAAGGCATTACAAATGAATGAACAAATCATCAAATAGATCAAGAAGACAAAATAAAAGGTGATAACATTATAACAATTATGCACATGAGAAACTCACTTAAGTATTGACTTATTGTCTCTCAATTACAACAGAAAACAAATATACATATCAAACTCCAATTTCATTGATACCCATAAACAGAAGAAAAAACACACGCTTAACTTAACAAACACACAGAGAGATTATGAAAATTCTGATATATTCACAATTCAAAACGATCCTTACTGATAGCTTTTCGAGTAAAGAAGAGAAAATTTATCAAAAGAATATTAAACAGATGCATTATTGTTGCATTATGCCCAAATCTCTAATCTAGAAAAAAAATTCCCCTGTTTTTGGTTATCTATAGATCGTTTAGACCCAAAGCTTAAACATAACCCAAGGCTCTATATAATTAGAGAAGTCTAATGAGAGTTGCCTAGGTTGATAATCCGAAGCCAATGTGGCTCAAATCTCTAAAGGGGGCATGAGAATTGTAAAAGCCCCTAAATCTCTAAAGTTATAACAATCCGAAGCCACTGTGGCTCAAATCTCTAAAAGGGGCATGAGGATTGTAAAAGCCCCTAAATCTCTGAAGTTATAACAATCCAAAGCCAATGTGGCTTAAATGTATAAAGGGGCTTTGGAATTGTAAAAGCCCCTAAATTCATAATGTTATAACAATCCAAAGCCAATGTGGCTTAAATCTCTAGACTCTAAAGGGGGGCAAGGGAATTGTAAAAGCTCCTAATCTCGAAAGTTAGAAAAGAATGTGTAAAAAAGTCCGATCTGTATTATCCCTAAATGTTAAGAGGTTTTGGAGCTCTATTAGAGGTGTCTGATGGGAATGTCTTAAAACCGATCTTTCGGCTAAAATAATGTCTCTGTTAGTGCCTGTTCTACTACTTAATCTACAAGAAGGTAATCTCTGTATTTGAAAAGGGTGGAATGAGAAGCCTAAAGCCAGGTTCTAGTTGTTGAGATTATACATACTAAGTTCACAAAACCTCTAATAGAAGCAGTCATCATGTTAGCTAATACACACAAATATGTGCATGAATATACTGATGCCTAAAATCGGGAACAAACTGATGACTCGTTCAAAAACAAAATGGATATGAGTTCATACACACTGTGAGCTCTATATTAGAATTGTCCGATGGAAGTTGCCTAAACTAAAACAAATGGGGTATGAAACTTAAAATGTGTGAGCTCTAAGAATGAAAACAGTCCCTAATATGTACTGAGTCATCTAATGATAACACAAAACAGGTTAAAATGGGACTAGCAAAAGCTCCTCTAATGAGTTCATACACATTCCATCACAAGTTTTTGAGGTTGTAGTTCATTTCACTATAGTTCTAATAAAAGAAGTCATCCTCAATTGATAGCTCAAACCAACGACTTAAATCGATTTCTTGGGGGAAAATATGAGTTTCTAAATAGCCTAAAAAGCATCGAAAACCTCTAAAAGCCTATACACACAGAAACATATTATAACACAAAATGTTAAAGATGGGAGAGTTGCTTAAATTGATAACAGAAACCAAGTTAACCTACGGCTTAAAACTTGATTCTTTAGGTTTCAAAACAAAGGGGGAAATGGGAATTACAAAAGCCTCAAGCCATTTTCTAGGTTTTGAGCTCTAATAAACAAAGGGATAATGAAATCTGCTAAAGCTTTTAAAAAAGATTCAAAGAGGATATGGAAATTAAAAAGACTCTAAAAGCAGAATTACAAAAGACGATATTTAGTTTTAACGACTCGATTTCAGATAAACATGATAAAGACCATATCTTTGGTAAACTAAACATGATCAAGAAACACACGTCGATAATCTGAAACCCTAATAAGTTGGTTTGATGAATGAAACATAAATCTTTGGTTAATTTTACTCTAATCGAGAAACAGAACTGAAAACGCGATTCTATTTGAAACATCTGAAGAACGATTAAGGAAATTACTAACCGATGAGAAATAAAATCATCGATTTCGCAAACAAAAAAATATCAACGAAATCGTTTGAAGGTTCTTCGGAAACTTACAAAAGGGATCATCGCCGTTAAGGAGTCGCAGAGAAAATTGCTCTCCGGCGGAGAAATCGTAAAGAAAGAAATAAAGAAAACTTTCAATGAGTAAACCAAGTTATATAAGTGGGCCCACGGATACTTCAAGTATCCACGTGGCGTTTTTTAAAAATTGGTTTTTCACACACTTTCCTAATTCCATTTTAATAGAATTTATTTTAACTTTTATCTCTTTTTTCCAACATATTTATGCATTGATACTTCTATAGTTTTTTATTTTTTTACGACAAAACAACAGTTAATTAAAAACAAATTAGGATTACAAAGTCAATATACAAAAACTTCCAAAAAACAAATTATTACATAATCAGATATATATGCCATATATTGAAGACGATAACAACATGATAAATGAATTTGACGATACTTTCCGAAGTAAAGGCTTATTCGCTAATAGTATATTACGTCCGTTATTTTCATTTTCTGTATTCAATCTTCTTCTAATGCAAAGTGTGTGGCTGGCTAGCCACTTTTGGCTAAACATCATAGTTACACACAACATCATAAAACCCAATACTTCCATATGAAGTTTTGTTTCTACAATTAGTTAGCAATGCTTTCGTATCCAAAACTTTCTAACAGGGTTTGGCTTTGATTTTGTTCCCCCCGTCATATTCGTCATTTGTCTTTCGCGTCCTCCATGGTTGATCCCATAATCCCCATTTCATCATCAATGTTTTATGTGAGACATGAACCATCTACATTGATATTATCTCTGATGAAATAGGTATATGGTACTCATGGGAAATAGGTACATTTCCCTGAGATCAAGCCTCTGTGAGTACCAGACGAGGAACAACATTCATTGACTAGAGTTCCTGTTAACCAACCACGTAATGCGCAATAATGAAAGAGGAAACGAGTTAAGAAATAACCAAAACAAGCCAGAGAAAAACTATAACAATTCTTTAAATAGTGTCATTAAACACCACCACAAACCAGTAAAACAAAATTTCTATCCAAGGACTAAGTAGTGTTTTTGCAATTGCTACTTCGAAATTAAGATTTTTTTTGTTGGAATAAAGATATCTTGACGATCATTTTGCACTTTCTCTCACTTTCTTACCAGTGGTGAGGGCGGTGTCATCAATGGAATTGTGGAGAACGTACTAAACATGTTAGGGTTCACTTCAGACGCTACAACAAATGCCAATTTAATTGAGAGGTGACCTACGGTGCCACTTTGGTTTTCTAAAACTTAAAAAAAAAAAAAATTAACCATATTAATGTTATCTCTTTTGGTGTAGTGGAGCTTGATTTCGTTGCAACTATCGTCAAGGAGGTCTTGAAAATGCTTCAAGCCATTTCCACAGTGGAAAGCGGCCAATCCTCTCGCTAACCTTTTTCATGTGGAGAAAACCAAGCTGAAGCTCAATTTTGATGGTAACGAATCACACTCATAGAACTTTCACCAAAAAGATTTCAAAAAATTTATTGTCATTCTCTTATACAATGATTTGGTAATGTCTCTTAGTAAAACTGTTTCTATATATGCAGAAATTTAAGAGCTGTTTCAATGGACGTCCACACTACTGCTCAGTTGCATTTAATGAAGCATCAGATGTTTGTTAATTTCTGAGAATAGGAGCTACAGTGTGGTTTCGACAGCCATCTCCCGTAAGCTCTCCATAGACACCAGATCATGTTGGATTAAGCTTGATAGCTTGATCTACAAGTTATCCTAATCCTACCGAGTTATGGTTTCTAAAGAGATTAGGATTAGGGAGATTAATATTAGGAGTTATCTAATATTATTATATGTGTTTTATTAGGAGCTAAATCTAATAGAATTAGGATTGCTCTCACACTATATAAGGAGTTATCAACTTGTGGTAACATTTATGAGTTTTAGAGAGACAAAAATTTTAAACTACGTGTTTGGCTTGATCCCTTCTAAAGGGTACGTAGGAAATCTTCTTTAGAAGGTGCAGCCATTCAATATCATCAAACATAAGAGTTTTGAGAGTTTAGTTTTGAGTTATTTTCTAAACCTAATAAAGAGAGTTATTCTTTATACAAAACTAAGAAGTGTTTGATTGAGAAACTTTATTTGGTAGCAGAGCAAACCACGTTGTTGATCCGAGACAAGGGAGAGACAACGACAAGAGTATTCCCGAGCCATGGGTGATATTGAAAATACAACAAGGACGAAGAACCTTGTTCCATGGGTGGTGATCTATCCAATGTTAAACTCATCGAACTACACAGTGTGGTCGATGAGGATGAAGGTGAACTTGCGAGTTCACAAGGTCAGGGAGACGATCGAGCCCGGTTCAACCAAAGATGATAAGAACAACTTAGCGACAGCTTTGTTGTTTCAATCCATACCCGGAAGTCTCATATTGCAAGTTGGTGATCTAGATTCACCGAAGGGGATATGGGAAGCGATTAAATCAATGCATCTTGGAGCAGAACGAGTTAAAGAGGCAGCTAAACAGGCAATATGGCTTCAAGATCATTTGAGTGAAATCACCGGATGGAAGAACGAGCAGGTTCTCATCAATACTGATAACAAGTCAGCAATATCACTCACAAGAAATCCAGTGTTTCATGGGAAGAGCAAGCACATCCACAAACACTATAATTTCATACAGAATATATTGAAAAGGAGCTGGTTGACGTGGAGCTTGTACCGGGAATGGAGCAGAAGGCCGATATCTTGATAAAGGCATTGGCAAGAATCAAGTTCATCGAGATGAGAAGCTTGATTGGTATGCAAGACGTGTCCGAAACAAGATTGAAGCTTAAGAGGGAGATTGTTGGATAAGCTTCAAAGAGATAAGCTTATGATGTCCTTAATCAAGTCGGATTAGGAATAAGATAAGCTTAATGTAATCCAAAGAGAATTAGGAGCTATCTAATTCTAATAGATTTAGGAAAAAGAAGTTTTCTATTAGCAATAGGAATAGGTTTAGCAAAGGAGGTGCTAAATCCCTATAAATATCAAAAAGAGGCGCGACTACAAACCCTTATGTCTGAATTCGAGAGGATCAAGATGATGGATTCAGAAACAATAGATAACTTCGTGGGCAAGTTATTCGATATGACTACGAGGGCATTCTAACATCAACGAGGAGGTTTTTTTTAAAGAGCCAAAGATAGTCTCGAGAAGCAATAAAAGAGTGAGTCTTTTATAATCTCGTGTTCTTAAATGATGGTCACAGTGATGGTGCAGAACACACTTGGAAGGATCAAGTTCAAGAAGATGAGAGATCTCATGGGAGTTCATGATGTGTCTAAGTGCAGCTTCAAGCTTAAGGGGGACAATGTTGGATTAAGCTTGATAGCTTGATCTACAAGTTATCCTAATCCTACCGAGTTATGGTTTCTAAAGAGATTAGGATTAGGGAGATTAATATTATTATATATGTTTTATTAGGAGCTAAATCTTATAGAATTAGGATTGGTCTCACACTATATAAGGAGTTATCGACTTGTGGTATTGTGGTAACACTTATAAGTTTTAGAGAGATAAAAATTTAGAACTACATATTTGGCTTGATCCCTTCTAAAGAGTACGTAGACAATCTTCTTTAGAAGGTGCAGCCATTCAATATCATCAAACATAAGAGTTTTGAGAGTTTAGTTTTGAGTTATTTTCTAAACCTAATAAAAAGAGTTATTCTTTATACAAAACTAAGAAGTGTTTGATTGAGAAACTTTAGATCAACGTTTTTATTGACAAACTTGAGAAAGTTGGTGAAGATCTCACCAATCTCTTCGTGAGAATCGAAGAATCAAAGATCGTGTTGGTCATATTCTCCAAGAGGTACAAGTAATTGCGATGGTGTTTAAACGAGCTTTGTTAAGATGAAGCAACACAATGATCGGATGCTCAAAAGGCGTTTATGTAAGAATAGGTCTAGTTACATTATATGTTACTAATTTCTTCATTCCAGATAATACTTAACAGTGCATCGAGGTCAAATTTTGCATGGTAAATGGAAACTCCGTTATTTTTTTTTCTTACAACAAAGTTGAAAATTTTACCTGGGCATTTGATGAAATTGTCGATTTTTTTGGTATTTTACCAAAAGTCTTATCACTGATTGTTTAAATGATATTGGAATTAACTTCATTTGGATATACCACAAGTTTATCAAATAGTGTTTGTCGGCCATATATTCTTTTGCTACTTTGGTATTTTCTCGGTAACAAAAGTGAATTTGTTAGGATAATTGTTAAGGAAGTTAAGGAAATGCTACAACTAGAAGGAAATTCTACCGGTTGTCGGTGATTGGACTAGCTTCAAGTGTTGTCTTGTTTCTAAGAACTAGAAGAGCCTATCAACGTTTTGAACAAGATAGGATAACTTCAACTTCAAGCATGCTCGATTTTTAGATTTTTCTCTAATGAATTGGGGGAAAAGTTGAAAATGACGACTCAAACTTGTGCAGAGATGTTATTATTGCACAGAAGTTATGATAATTGTTTTTTTGCAGAAATAAGAAGAAAGAGGGAATCTTATAGTCACGGTTTAGTGACCTGAACCGGGGAAATGAATGAATCACGGGACATTAGAGTCACGGTTTAGTGACCTGGAATTATCCTACCAAACCAGCCGTAGTGGGTTAAGACTTGAGAGTTTGTTTTGTTTTGTTTTAGAATTGTGACATTTTGAATGAATTATTGGTGTTAACGACTTAGCTTTACCAGTTTCTCGATAAAGTTTGAAATGATGACTTATCAACATTTTATTTATTGATTAGAGTTGCTGAAAGTTGAGTCTATTAAGTTCGACGAAAGTGGATCTATCTACTTGCCCCAGAAAGGAACTATTTTGGCATTTAATGCAAAAAAATATGAATCTATCGAAATTGCGTGGTGGTCAGTGGTCAACGATCGTTGACGAAGATGTTGCTCTTGTTCTTCTTGACAAAGATGTTGCTCTTGTTCTTCACAAACTCATTCACCAAAATTTTCGCTTGAAAATTCGGTGCCAACTTTAGGGTTCTCGCGGAAGATATTTCTGATGACAAGCTCGAGAAATCGAAGGAAGCTTTGGATTTCGTTTCGCAAAGGACTGGGTTTGTGTATCCAAGGTATGGATTCTACCTTGCCTACTTTACTAGATACATTTTTGGTTGTAACATTAAAAAAGAAAATAGCAATGGTCTCATCGTTTTCCCTATGCATTGATAAGAGGAAAAAATGTAGCAATTATTAGAGGTCTCATTGTTTCTCTTTTGCTCCGTTGACACTGATAATAAGGCCTGCGTTATCAATAAGATCGTGTAGCAGGTCAAGATTGAAATTACCCGGATTTCACCTAAGCAAATAGACAAGTCACATGACTACTGTCTGAGTGAGCTGCAGGAAGATTCCTCTATGGAATCTACCAGATCAGAGGATCTGAAAGGCGTCGCTAGGGAATTAGATGGTATTCTCTTGGATACAAAGACAGATAGAGATCCAATGGAGGCTGACATTGTCCAACCTGAAGCAAATTCAAGAAGTGATGATGATGGTTTCAATCTCACCAAAGATGACAATTTCCTTGGTGAAACCAACTCCAGTTCAACAGTTGTAAAACTGCCACCGAACCATCAAATGTTACGCTATGGATTCCTCAGCCATCTCGTCAAGATATTTGAAAGTTATAAAATTACAAGTCATCTAGGAATTATAATAAGTTGCCTTCTGCTTCTCTTTTTTGTCTCCAACAAGTTGCTCATATGAGCACACCTTTCACGTAAGCATTTTTTTTGTTTTTGCAATTGCTACTTCGAAATTAAGATTTTTTTGTTGGAATAGAGATATCTTGAGATAACTTTGCACTTTCTCTCACTTTCTTACCAGTGGTGAGGGCGGTGCCATCAATGGAGTTGTAGAGAACGTACTAAACATGTTAGAGTTCACTTCAGACGCTACAACAAATGCCAATTTAATTGAGAGGTGACCTACGGTGCCACTTTGGTTTTCTAAAACTTTTTACAAAAACAAATTAACCATATTAATGTTATCTCTTTTGGTGTAAAGAACTTGCTCCAGTTCTCCAATGGACGGCAAAGTCAAGCCACCAAATATTCAAGTTTTCATCAATTTTCGAGGAGAGCAGCTGCGCACCAATTTTGTTGGCCATCTAGTGGCTGCACTTTGGGGAAGTGGGATTAACGTCCTCATAGACAACCATGAGCAAAGAGGTTAAGACCTCAACACTCTTTTCAAGAGGATCGAGGATTCTCGGATTGCCATAGTTGTGTTTTCGAGCAGGTACTCAGAATCAAAATGGTGCTTGGACGAGCTTGTGAAGATTAAAGAACGTGTGCACCAACGCCGGCTCAAGATGTGATGATAAACATTAAACATGCATATATATAGTATCTAGGGAGCTAAAGTGAGTTAAAATCTAGACCAATATTGTTATTAAATCTATTGAAGGTGTAGATATAATACTAACTTTGGGAATATACCTTTACTCTTTATCACTAGGTGCTTCCCATCTTCTATAAGGTGCCTCCAGGCAATGTGAATAGGCTCAAGGGAGAGTTTGGTGACAACTTCAGAGATAAAGAGTACATGTTTGCGTCTGATGAACCTAAGATAATGCGATGGAAAGAGGCAATTAGGGTTGTATCCCATAAGTTTGCCCTGACTTTGGATGATAAAAGGTACTAATGGTCTACATCATACTTTTAATTCTACATGTTTTTGTTGAGAAGCTAAATATATCTCTCATAACTAAACAAAAATTTGACATATTTCAAACTTAACTAGTTCCTTAGAAATGTTAATCTATCAAAAATGTATTGTATTAGTTTTCATTAGATCTGACAAAATTCATTGAAGTCTTCTTTTATATTTGCATGTATGCTTAGACGCTCGTGTGTGAACTTTTAAAATGGTAAGTTGGACCGGGGAATTGAATCACTGGGACATTAGAATTTAGAAGTCACGGTTTAGTGACCTAGAATTCTCCTACCTAACTGTGTTAAAGAGTTTGTTTTGTTTTTAGACTTGTGACATATTGAACGAATTCTCCAATATGGTCTTTAGGCAAGGATGACACTAAAAAAATACCAAATCTGATATATTATTTCTGAAAAGGTTATTGCGTGACTGTAAAACAAATTTTAGTTGTTTATTGAAGGATCCAAATGCGCTTCAGTCCGCAAGTATGACTCAAATTGATGCCCTTAATGTTTTTAATAACTTGATGTCTAAGGGCCTATAAGAAAGCATATATATTAAAAATTTTGTGTGTGTTTTTTTCAAATAAAAGATAAAAGATGCATATGTATGTATATCGCATTTAAATTTAATGTGGAAACTACCAATCTGATAAGCTGTTACGTGCGTAAGAAACAGAGGAGTGGAAGGTTGGAGAAGAAAAGACCCAAGTCGCAAGAAGACACTAAATGACATAGAGGGTTTGGCTCTTTTGTCTTATTTTAAAACGATGTCGTCTCAGTATTGAAGCTATGTATTTAATGGAGAGTCGGACACCTTTTCTTTTGACGAATATGTTATTCTCTTCCCAAATTCAATTTCCCAAACTTTTCGAATTCTAATCCCTTGATACATTCGTCAATGGAGACCTCCGGAAGAACCCCGCCTGGGCATCCATGGAGGAGACTTTTGGATTCATGTTCGCAAAGTGTTGGGTTGGTGTTTAGTGAGACGAGGTATGGATTCTACAGCCTGCTTACTTACTATATAAAATTTTCCAATTATCATTTTCACGATCGGATGGTCTCATTGTTTCTCTTAATCTCCTTTGACAGAGATGATATCCAGTTTATCACAAGTATCCCAGAGCGGTTCACGAATATTAGATTGTCACTTAAGAAATGTGACTGGGTGAGTAAGCTACCTGGTATTCTCTGGGATACAAATTCAGATAGAAATCCAAAGGAGGCTGAGATTGTCCAACCTGACGAAGTATCAAGCAACGATGATGGTCTAAGTCCAAGCAACGATGACAATTTCCTTGGTGAAGCAAACTCTCATTCCACAGTTGTAGAACTGCCACCGAATCTTCAAGTTTCACGCTATGGATTCCTCTGAAATCTCGTCAAGGCCTTGGAAAGTTATGAAATTATAATTCTGCGTGGAATGATAATAGGTGGTCTTCTGCTTCTCTCATTTCGTGGCCTCGCTTATATGAGCACACCTTTAACGTAAGTATTTCTTTTTGCAAACACATATAATTTTCAATTGCTGCATCAAAATATAAGGTTTATTTGTTGGAATAGAGATATCTTGATGATCATTTAAAATTCTCTCACTTTGTTACCAGTTCTGAGGGCAGCGCCATTAATGGAATTGTGGAGAACGTATCAAAAGTGCTAGAGTACGTTCCTACTGAGCGGACAGAAAATTCAACAGACAAATTTACTGAATTCCCCAGAGGAGCAAATCCTGAGAGTTCTTCTTCAGACGCTAAAACGAATTCCGATTTACTTGAGAGGTGACCGACGGTGATACTTTGGTTTTTCTAAACCTTTTTATCTTTAAGCAAATTAACCATATTTTTCTCTCTTTTGGTGTAAAGAAATTGCTCCTGTTCTCCAATGGACGGCAAAGCCAAGCCACCAAATATTCAAGTTTTTATCAATTTTCGAGGCGATCAGCTACGCAACAATTTCATTGGCTATCTAGTGGATGCACTTCAGAGAAGTGAGATCAACGTCTTCATAGACAATCATGAGCAAAGAGGTGAAGAACTGAACAATCTTTTCAAGAGGAACGAGGATTCTGGGATTGCCATAGTTGTGTTTTCGAGCAGGTACACAGAATCAATATGGTGCTTGGACGAGCTTGTGAAGATTAAAGAACGTGTGCACCAAGGCCTGCTCAAGGTATGATGATAAACATGTACATATCTCTATATATGTCATATCTAGGGAACTAAAGTGAATTATTACCTTCTTTTGAAGGTGTAGATTATACAACTTTTGATACATATTTTTAACTTTGGGATTACCTTTACTCTCTCTATCACAAGGTGCTTCCCGTCTACTACAAGGTGACTCCAACCAATGTGAAAAGACTTAAGGGAGAGTTTGGTGACCATTTCAGAGATAAAGAGTACATTTACGGGTCTGAGGAACCTAAGATAAAGCGATGGAACGAGGCAATTGTGTTTGTCTCACGTAGGTTTGCCCTGGCTTACGATGAGAAAAGGTACTAATGCTCTAAATCATACTTTTAATTCTATGTTTTGTTGAGAAGCCAAAGAAATCTCTAATCTCTTAACAAAAAGTTAAGACATATTTCAGTCTTAAATAACTAGTTCCTTGGAAATGTTATTGTATCAAATGTATTGTATTATTTTTCATTAGATGTAATAGAATTCACCGAAGTCTTCTTTTATATTAGCAACCTTTTTATGTATGCATGCAACCTCTTGCATGAATTTTAAAAGAACTCATCTCGGCCTTTTTCTTAACAAGTAGCAGCACATTGGAGATTGATTTCCTTGCAACTATCATCAAGGAGGTCTTGAAAATGCTTCAAGACATTTCTACAGCGGAAAGCAGCCAAGCTGAAGCTCAGTTTTGATGGTAAATAGTCACACGTGAAGAGCTTTCACCGAAAATTTTCAAAATTTACAAAAACAAAAATAATGTAATTAGTAATGAGTACAATGGTTTTTTGACTAATGAGTTAAGGATTTTGGTTATCGTCTCTGAGCATAACTGTTTGTATATAAGTAGAATTGTAGAAAGGTAAGAGATCTTTCAGTGGACGTCCAGACTAGTCAGTTGCATAGGATGCAGCATCAGGTGTTCTTTAATTCCCGAGGATAGAAGCTATGGTGTGGTTTCAACAGCCATCTCGTTGTAAGTTCTCCAGAGATACCGGATCAACATTTTAACTGACAAACTTAAGATAATTGGTGAAGATCTCACCAATCTCTTCGTGAGAATCGTAGAGTCAAAGATTGCGTTGGTCATATTCTCCAGGAGGTACATGGAATCGAGATGGTGTTTAGATGAGCTTGTTAAGATCAAGCAACGCAATGATCAAGGATTGCTCAAGATGCGTTTATGTAAGCATAGAACGAGTCACATTAGATTTTACTGATTTCTTCGTTCCAGATCAACGTTAACAGTGCATCGAGGTCCAATTTTGCGTGGTAAACGAAAACTTGGGTATTTATTTTTCTATCAACAAAGTTGAAAATCTTTCCGAGGCATTTGATGCATGAAGTTGGAGATTTGTTTTGGTCGTTTAACCAAATGTCTTATCATTTATTGGAGTTAGCTTCATTACCAAATGTCTTATCATTGATTCTTTAAATCTATGTCTGTCGACCACAGATTCTCTTGCTACTTTGGTTTTTTCGCTGTAATGAAAGTGAATTCGGTAGGATAACTGTTAAGGAAGTCAAGAAAATGCTACAACTACAATGAATTTCTGCCGCTTTTCCATTTCCAGGAAGAAGAAGAAGAGATGATTCTTCTCTTGAGAGGCAGTGTAAGAACATCCTTGCATCCACTAAAGTGTAAATAAAGCTATTCCCTAGGTCCAAATTTACTGCAATTCCCTAGGTCCAAATTTACTGCAATTCCCTAGGTCCAACTTTACTAGCCTTGAGAGTGTCTCGATGGATGCAGGTATTTCGCTTATACCAGTCACCTTGAATCACAGTTCTTTTCGTTGCACAATATCAACACCAGTTACTTAACGACTGTACTGCGAAACATCATTACTCCTGATCAGAAAATTTTCATTGAAGATGACGAAGGCTGTTGTTGCAATAAGCTCATTACAAGAAATCAGCTTGAAATGCTTGGAGAGGAACATCCTCTATCTTTGCTCTTATGCAGATCAGATTTCTGGCTTTACTATATAGCGTATTTTTGCGGTGGCACAATTGGACTTGTCTATAGCAACAACTTGGGACAGATTTCACAATCTTTAGGACAAAGCGCTGACACAACAACTCTTGTCACGCTTTATTCGTCGATTGCTTTTAGCAACACCAGACTATATCAGAGCGTAAGTCCTTTACACATGCCTTTGTACGCCTCTGGTTCTAGCATCATGATGTTTATTGTAATGTGAATTGTGCAGGAAGTTTTATTTTGCTAGAAACAGGTGGCTAGCCGTTGCTCCTTTCCCAACCACAATCACACTTTTCTTGTTGGCATCATCAGGAAGTTTATAAGCATTACAAGCAGGAACAGCTTTAATCGGTTTAAGCTCAGGTTTCATATTTGCAGCAGCGGTTTCTATCACATCTGAGCTTTTTGGACCCAACAGCGTCGGGGTTAACCACAACATTCTTATCACAAACATACCTATACGATCGTTGGTTTATGGTTTCTTAGCTGCTTTGGTGTATGAATCCCATAGCGTGGCTGGATCGACGAACGAGTCGGTTATATGTATGGGACGAGATTTTTATCTACTAACGTGTGTGTGGTGGGGATGCTTGTCGGTGATTGGACTAGCTTCAAGTGTTGTCTTGTTTCTGAGAACTAGAAGAGCCTATCAACGTTTTGAACAAGATAGGATAACTTCAAGCATGCTCTATTCTTAGAATTTTTCTCTAATGAATTGGGGGAAAAGTTGAAAATGACGACAAAAATTTGTGCAGAAATGTTATTAGTGCACATAAGTTTTTTTTTTTTTTTTTTTTTTTGCAGAAATAAGAAGAAAGAGGGAATCTTGTAGGACATAAGTTTGCTCAGATTTTACCAAAAAAAAAAAAAAGTTTGCTCAGAAGAAGAGTTTAGATTTGCTTTTTGCGGCAATGGATCCATGGATGCGTTGAACGAAATATTTTGTAGAAATCTGATTTATTAACATACATAGAGGATTGTATTTATACATGAAGATAGACTGTCTAAGCTAATCCTAAAGCTATTAGAGATGGAGACTAAGAGTTCCTTAAAGAGATAGAGTTTAGAGTATTAACATCATTATTCATTATCCTAATCTAACTTGGAGTTATCTCATTATTGAACCAGGGAAATGAATGAATCACGGGGACATGGACTTGGCGTTAGCAGTTTCTCGATAAAATTTGTAATGATGACTTCTCAACATTTTTATTGACTAGAGTTTCTGAAAGTTGAGTCTATTTCGTCAAAAGTTGAGTATATTTCTGAAAGTTGATCTATCTACTTGCCCGAGAAGGAACTACTAGGCAACGGAAAAACTAATAAGTGTATTGGACTAAGTATTTGAAAAGATTTGAATTTAAATGACAAATAATGTGTTATTAAAACATAAATTTTAAAATTTAATATTATTGGATTAATGATTTTAAATTATACACTCAAATCCACTGTTATTAGAAAAATTATTAGAATTTGATGTAAAAATTTCAGATGAGATTTGATGGGATTTTTTGGTTAAAAATACAAAAACTAAAATCTGACAATTTTAAGTGAGATTTTAGATAATTTATCTCTCTGTCCCCTTTTGATAGATGTTTAAGATTATTTTGTTTGTTCTATTTTATTAGATTTTTCCAAATATCTATGCAGTTTTTTATTTTATTTTAATTCCTTGATAATTGCAAAAACAAAAATCAGTTTACACTCTTTTTTTTTTTTTAATTGTTTTACTACTTTACTTTTAATGATGATTTTGATTAAAAAAATAATTTTTTTAATAACTGTGTTTTTAATCAAAACATCTATCAAAATGATATTGAGAGAGTAAGGAATTCGTAGTTTATCAAAATTTTATTAAATCATTTCAAAACTCATTAAAATACAAATCTCTCTAAATATTGTGACCAATACACCCCCTCCAACAAAAACAACAAAAACAAAAGTAGATGGATCGATAGCCCAGCAATTCGTTTGGGCCTTTGCAAAGAGGAAGTCCAAAGTAAAAGAGAAGGATGCATATTTAATATTTACTATTTTGGCATTTAATTTGGAAAATATCAATCTTTCGAAATTGCGTGGTGGTCAACTATTGTTGACGAAGATGTTACTCTTATTCTTCCCAAACTCATTAACCCAACTTTTCGAATTCTTCTCTGGAAAACAAATTCCTTGAGAAATTCTTCTATGGCGACCCAGGAAGAAGTTTTTCCGCAGGATCTACAAGTGTTCATCAATTATCGAGGAGCAGAGCTGCAGTCTGGCTTTGTCTCTCACCTAGAACGGGCCTTGAAACTGAACGGAGTCAACGTAAATTTTTTAGAATATCTTTTCAAAAGGATCGAAGAGTCGAGAATCGCGATTGTAATCTTCTCGAGCAGGTACACTGAATCAAGATGGTGCTTGAAAGAGCTTGTGAGGATCAAAGAACTAGTGGAGGAAGGCAAGCTCGTGGTTATTCCAACCTAATGACATCTGAAGTGAAAAAAGACCTAAAGGGAAAATTCGGTGACAACTTTAGGGATCTCGCGAAAGGTACTTCTGGTGACAGGATCAAGAAATGGAAGGAAGCTTTGGATTTCGTTTCGCACAAGACGGAGTTGGTGTTTAATGAGAGGAGGTATGGATTCTACCCTGCCTACTTAGTACATAAATTTTTGGTTGTTAATAAAAAAAAAACAAATAGCAATGGATTCGATTGTCTCATCGTTTTCCCCTATCCATTGATAGGAAGAAAAATGTAGCAATGATTAGGGTTAATTTGAATTAAATTATCAGATTGAGTGTAAGCCTACAGCTAATTAGGCCTTTCACGATCGGAGGGTCTCATTGTTTCTCTTTTGCTCCGCTCCGTTGACAGTGATAATGAGGCCAACTTTATTAATTGCATCGTGGAGCATGTCAAGATTGTAATTACCCAGATTTCACCGAAGCAAATAGAGTTGGTCAAGCCATCAAAAATTCAAGTTTTTATCAGTTTTCGAGGAGAGCAGCTATGCAACTCTTTCATCGGCGATCTAGTGGCTGCACTTCGGGGAAGTGGGATCAACATATTCATAGACAACCAAGACCAAAGAGGTGAAGACCTCAACACTCTTTTCAAGAGGATCGAGGATTCTGGGATTGCCATAGTTGTGTTTTCGAGCAGGTACACGGAATCACAATGGTGCTTGAATGAGCTTGTGAAGATTAAGGAACGTGCGCACCAAGGCCTGCTCAAGGTATGATGATAAACATGTACATATCTCTATATATACATTCCCTATATATAATTGAATATCGTATCTAGGGAAAAATGTTATTACTTATTGAAGGTGTAGATTATACATCTTTTGACACATATTATTAACTTTGGGAATACATTTACTCTCTATCACAATGTGATTCCCATCTACTTCAAGGTGACTCCAGACAATGTGAAAAGACTAAAGGGAGAGTTTGGTGATCATTTTAGAGATAAAGAGTACATGTTCGCGTCTGATGAACCTAAGATAAAGCGATGGAAAGAGGCAATTGTGTTTGTCACCCATAAGTTTGGTCTGGATGAGGAAAGGTACTAATGGTTGTAACATAAATTTACCCTTCCTTACTAGATTTTATTTTTGGTTGAAAAATAAAAAGCAAATATCAATGAATTAGAGTGTCTCATCGTTTTCCCCATCCATTGAGAAGAGAAAAATATATTAATTATTAGGGTTAATTGTAATTATCATTTACAGATTGCGTGCAAGTCTACCGTTAATTTTGCCTTTTACGATCGGAGGGTCTCTTTTGTTAATTTTGCTTAGCCTTCGCAGTGATGAATTTAGCTTTATCAATAGAATCGTGACTGCAGTCAAGATAATAGAGAAGTCACTTGACCGGCTGAGTGAGCAGCAGGACGATGTCTTTATGGACTATCCCAGTTCAGAGGATCTGGAAGGCCTCGATAGTGGAAGAGATGGTATTCTTTGGGATAAAAAGTCAAATCCAAAGGATGCTGAGATTGTCCAACCTGAAGCAAAGTCAAGAAGAGATGATGGTTTGGATCCGAGCAAAGGTGAAACCAACTCCAGTTCCACAGTTGTAAAGCTGCCACCGAACCATCAAATGTTAAGCCATGGATTCCTCATCCATCTCGTCAAGATATTGGAAAGTTATAAAATTACAAGTCAGCTAGGAATGATATAGGTTTTCTTCTGCTTCTCTTTTTTTTCTCTCCACAAGTTGCTTATATGATGAGCAATCCTTTCACGTAAGGTTTTGTTTGTTTTTTTTTTTTTTTTTGGCAATTGCTACTTCGAAATTAAGATTTATTGTTGGAATAGAGATATCTTGAAGATCACTTTGTATTATTTCACTTTCTTACCATTGGTGAGGGCTGTGCCATCAATGGAATTTTGGAGAACGTACCAAACGTGCTAGAGTCCATTCCTGCAGAGCGAACAGAGAATCCAAGAAACAAATTTACTGAATTTCCCACATTTATATATGGAGCTAAGCCTGAGAGATCTTCTTCAAACGCTAAAACGAATGACGATTTCCTTGACAGGTGACCTACAGTGACACTTTGGTTTTCTAAAACTTTTATCTTTAAAAACATTAGCCATATATATGTTCTCTCTTTTGGTGTAAAGAACTTGCTCCAGTTCTCCAATGGACGGCAAAGTCAAGCCACCAAATATTCAAGTTTTTATCAATTTTCGAGGAGAACAGCTGTGCAACAATTTCGTTGGCTATCTAGTGGCTGCCCTTCGGGGAAGTGGGATCAACGTCTTCATAGACAATCACGAGCAAAGAGGTGAAGACCTCAACACTCTTTTCAAGAGGATTGAGGACTCTGGGATTGCCATAGTTGTGTTTTCGAGCAGGTACACGGAATCAAAATGGTGCTTGGACGAGCTTGTGAAGATTAAAGAACGTGTGCACCAAGGCCTACTCAAGGTGTGATGATAAACATTAAACATGTATATATATATCATATCTAGGGAACTAAAGTGAGTTAAAATCTAGACCAATATTGTTATTACTTGTATTGAAGGTGTAGATATTATAATCTTTGGACACATAATACTAACTTTGGGAATACCTTTACTGTCTATCACAAGGTGCTTCCCATCTTCTACAAGGTGACTCCAGGCAATGTGAAAAGACTCAAGGGAGAGTTTGGTGACAATTTCAGAGATAAAGAGTACATGTTTCGCATCTGATGAACCTAAGATAAAGCGATGGAAAGAGGCAATTGTGTTTGTCTCCCATAAGTTTGCCATGACTTTCAATGAGAAAAGGTACTAATAGTCTACATCATACTTTTAATTCTATGTTTTGTTGAGAAGCCAAAGAAGTCTCTCATCTCTAAACAAACATTTGACTTCTTTCAAACTTAACTTGTGCCTTGGGAATGTTAATCTATCAAAAATGTATGTATTAGTTTTCGTTAGATCTGATAAAATTCATCGAAGTTTTCTTTTATATTGCAACATCTTTATGCTTGCACGCTCTTGTGTGGACTTTAAAATACTCATCTCAACCTTTTTCTTAACATGTGTAGCAGCGTATTGGAGATTGATTTCATTGGAACTATCGTCAATGAGGTCTTGAAAATGCTACAAGCCATTTCCACAGTTGGAAGCGGCCAATCCTCTCATTAACTTTTGCCATGCGGAGAAAACCAAGCTGAAGCTCAATTTTGATGGTAAAGAATCATTCATACACAGAGTTTTAACCCAATTAAATTCTGCAAGTGCACAGATAATCACAGTAATATAACAAGGGATCGAATTCACAGAGACTAAGGTTACACTATGACTTTATGAGATTTGTAAATAAAGCTAAGACAAAATATGTGGTTGGTTGGGTAACAGAATTGCAAGTAAATAAAACGATGTAAATTCAATAAAGAAAAGCACTAGATCAAAGTATTTCGCCGGTGATTCAGAGATGAAAACTTTAAAAACTATTCAGGACATAATTCAGCAAAGGTCCAGAACTCAAACATAAAAGTAAGACTGATCCACTCTCGTGGCGCCGACAACTTTATCTAGCAACTAAATACCTAAACTCTCGTTTGGACCTAGAGATGCAGATAAGCATTAACGAATGAGTTCAATATGTTCACACTCAGCCGCACAACTCTCGTTGTCTACGGTCTGATTGCTCACCAATGTCTTTTCTATCAACCTAGAGCACTCTCGTGAATAAGTTTAACCTGAAATCATAGACTAAATGATCAGTTTAATCTAAGCATTAAATTCAACTAGAGATGAAGACAGTATATATTTATGTATCCTATTTGTGCTCAGTTCATCATCTCATGAATACGTTTGAAAACCCTAATCTAGTTAAAGGACTACTCAGACATGGAAGAATGAAACACAGCAATTAAATAAAAAGAATTCATGAATAATATTAAGAATAAAATAAGGTTCAAAATTCTTCTCAAAACAAAGTAGTGGATGATCTCCTAGTCTTATAAGCAAAAGCAAAACGAAGATGAAGAGAGTACAAGGCGATGGAATTCAAAAGCATTAAGGAAAAGGAAAGATGGTGGAGAAAAAAGGAAAATCTCTTGGAAGCAAAAGATGTCTTGTTCTGGGGGCTGCTTGACCTATTTAATCACGCCAAAATTAGGTCAAGTCGTGCTCCTTATTTTTCTCTGGCGGCGGGGCATGTGCTCCACTAGATGCTCCGCTGGGTGCTCGAGTGTGAATTTGGCCCTTTTGATGCGAATCCACTCTTTTTTGCTCCAAAAGCCCATTTAGCTTCAGTCCATCCAATCCATGCTAAAAAAAACAGTAATAAGGATGATTAGCTAAGCGTTCAAGCATTTGATTGATAAAAGGAAGTGGAAAATGATCCTTGCCAGCTGCAGCATTCAACTTCCTATAATCGATGCACATCCTATGTCCAGTTACCATCCTAGTTGGTATCAGTTCATTCCTATCATTTTCACCACTGTGATGCCTTCCTTCTTAGGTACTACATGCACAGGACTGACCCATTTGCTGTCGGAGATAGCATAGATTACACCAGCCTCTAGAAGTTTCATTATCTCTTTCTTGACGACATCTTTTAGATTCGGGTTTAACCGTCTCTGATGCTCAACAGAAATCATTGATTCATCTTCTAGGTGTATTCTATGCATGCAAAAGTCTGGAAAAATACCGGTGATATCATCCAATGAATACCCTAAGACCTTCTTGTATTTTCTTAATTCACACAAAAGCAAGGTAACCTCAATATTGTTCAAATCAGCATTAATTATTATAGGGTATGTAGAGTTGGGACCAAGAAATGCATATCTGAGCCCAGCTGGGAGAGCTTTCAACTCTAGCTTTAGAGCTTTCAGCTCGCTCCAAGAACCACGAATCGCATCATCCGGAGCAGGTGCTCCCGGCGTTAGAGCGGGTGCTCCGCCCTTATCCTTTCCCATCGATTTTGCATCCTCTTCCAGGCTTATGTATGCAACCATCTGCTCTACTCCAAGGCTGGAGTCCAAAATCTTTGCAAAAATCTCGGTATCCTCACTCAAAAACCCGTGTTCACTTTCGGCCGTAGTCAAGGTGACTTCCAATGGGTATTTCACCAGAATCTCTTCAGTTACCCTTTCAGCTATCTTCAAGTCATCATGAACCACAAAGGTCTGTCCATCGATCATCGGTTCTGGAGAAGCTTGTTCATCTCGAACCTCACAAGCATATCTCCCAAACGGAGATCAACGATTCCTTCTTCGACGTCGATGATTGCACGCACGGTGCATAGAAATGCGCATCCCAAGATCAGAGGATCTTTTGGCTCTTCATCCAACTCCAGAACCACAAAATCTGCTGGGATGAGTGTGTCCCTTATTCGCACATGCAGATCCTCAATTACTTCAATTGGTAGCTTGGTTGACCTATCCGCGAATACCAATGAGATCTTGGTAGGTTTGAACTTCGTGAACCCTAAACGCTTTACCACAGAGTATGGCATCAGATTAACGCTCGACCCCAAGTCACAAAGAGAGCAGGCAAAGGTCATTGGTTCGATCTTCACCGAGATCACAAACCTTCCTGGATCGCTCTTTTTTGTTAACACCTTATTCTGGAGTATTGCACTGTATTCCTTTGTGATCATCATCACCTTCTCTTATTCTACAACCTTACCAGCCACTAGCTCTTTCATGTACCTCTTTAGGGCTGGTACCATTTGCACGGTATCTACTAAAAGAAGCTTCAGCATCAAGTCCTTCAACATCTCCCTACACTACGCATCTTCCAAATCTTTTCGAGTTTTTTTTGGAGGAACAGGGTAGGGAATCCTAGGCACGTAAACTCGCTCTGGAGGAGTTTCGGCAGATTTGGCTAGAGCACCCTGTCGGAGCATGTGCTCCCGAGAAGGGTTTGGGTGCTCGGTCGTTTTGGTCTGAGAATCAGCTGGAGTAGTCTCAACCTGTGTTCCTGAGTGTGAACCATGTTCCAGCATATCTTCATCTGTGGCAAGAGCTCTCCCTTGGGTGTGGTGCTCTGTAGCACTCTCCTTATCATTCTCCACTGTTCTAGGGTTAGTTGGCGGTGCCAACACTCTTCCACTTCTAAGCTCCACGGCGTTGACATACTCATTCCTGGGATTCGTCTCCCCTTTCCCTGGAAGAGTCCCAGTAGGTCGCTTAATTGCCTCGACTGTTTGAGCAACTTGCGTATTAAGCTTCTTCACGTGGGCTGTAACGGCTTCATACTTTGCATTCAGATCATTATACATGTGATCAACCTTGGCATTAATCTCAGTTATGGCCTGTTGCTTATTGGCCAGGAGTTACTGCATAAGAGTCTTCAGATCGTCTTGAGAATCCAACGCGGAAGTGGATTGTTGAGCGGTGGTGAAGTAGGGCTTTTGTTGAGTTCCTCCTTGAAATCTGTTCTCGTTTTGATTGGGGACGAACTGTTTCCCCTGTTGGTTGCTGGAGTAGAACTTCTGAAATCCATGGTTCTGTGGCAACTGATTCATACCTCCTCCTTGCTGTGGATAAATCTGATCTTGTGGGTTCTCGACATTGATGCTTCGGTAGGAGAGATTCGGGTGGTTCCTGTAGTTTGAGTTGAACACACGGTTTTGCACATATCCCTGTCCACTCACATAGTTAACCTCTTGCATACCAACATCATCATCTTCTTCAAAATCCTGGGAGATAGGCGTACTTCCATCCTCATCCACAAAGTGGACCGATTTTTGGTTTCCCCTAAGGAGTAGGTTTACCTTTGCCGTCAGCTCATCAATATTTTGTGTCTCCACACTGTTAACTTTCCTGGACCTATCATACTCAGGAGACTTGTTGTTGGAACTCGAAGCTAAGTTCTCAATCAGCTTTAAGGCACCTTCCTTGGTCTTGGTCATGAAATCGTCATTACTAGCCGTACTAAGCGCATTCCTATAATCTCACTCAACACCATCATAGAAAATTCCCAAAATTTTCTCATCCTTGAATCCGTGATGAGGACACTCTCTACGGTATTCCTTCAGCCTTTCCCAAGCCTCACAAAAAGCTTCTCCGGAATGCTGTTGGAATGAGGATATTTTGCTCCTCAAGGATGCGGTTTTTGACTTGGTGTAGAAGTGATTCAAGAATGCTACTCTACATTCAGCCCACGTCTTCAACGAACCTGGTGGTAATGACTTCAGCCATCGAGATGCTTTGTCTGCAAGTGAAAATAGGAATAACTTGCACTTCAAGAATTCACTCGTTACTCCATTAGAACCCGTGGTGCTGCAGATTTCCTCAAAATTCTTGATGTGATCCATGGGTATTTCAGCTGGGAGTCCATGGAAAAGATGTTGCTTCACCAACGAAATCAAGTGAGGTTTAATTTCAAAGTCTTGCCTCTGAATGGTTGGAGGCGTAATGGCGGCTCGGTTCTGGTAATACCGTGTCTCCAATACCAGGCTGTTGTTGTTGAGCTTCTTGTCAGTCTCTTCGCATTTGTTCCATCTCGTCCCGAAGCATCTGCAACTGAGCAGCCATTCCGTTGTCGTGCTCGCCTATGTTGGCGGTAGTGAGTCTTCGCTGTCGGTTCTCCCTTTCTACCCTAGCGAGCTCTTCGTTCGAAAAATTTATTAAATTCCTGGTGCAGTTTCTTCTTGTTGTTCTAATGGTCATGCACTTGAAACATAAGAAAAAGAGAAAAAGAAAGAATTAGTAGTTTCTTAGACTTAATTTAAAATCAAAAATCAAAGGTACGCAATTGGTCCTTGGCAATGGCGCCAAAAACTTGATACACAGAGTTTTAACCCAATTAAATTCTGCAAGTACACAGACAATCGCAGTAGTATAAAAAGGAATTGAATCCACAGAGACCAAGGTTACACTATGACTTTATAAGATTTGTAAATAAAGCTAAGACAAAATATGTGGTTGGTTGGGTAACAGAATTGCAAGTAAATAAACGGTGTAAATTCAAAAACGAAAAGCACTAGACCAAGGTATTTTGCCGATGATTCAGAGATGAAAACTTTAACAACTATTCAGGATATAATTCAGCAAAGGTCCAGAACTCAAACATAAAAATAAGACCGACCCAATCTCGTGGCGCCGACAACTTTATCTAGTAACCTAAATACCTAAACTCTCGTTTGGACCTAGAGATGCAGATAAGCATTAACGAATGGGTTCAATATGTTCACACTCAGCCGCACCAACTCTCGTTGTCTACGGTCTGATTGTTCACCAATGTCTTTTCTAGCAACGTATAGCACTCTCGTGAATAAGTTTAACCTGAAATCATAGACTAAGTGATCAGTTTAATCTAAGCATTAAATTCAACTAGAGGTGAAGACAGTATATATTTATATATCCTATTTGTGCTCAGTTCATCATCTCATGAATACCTTTGAAAACTCTAATCTAGTTAAAGGACTACTCAGATATGGAAGAATGAAACACATCAATGAAATAAAAGGAATTCATGAATAATATTAAGAATAAAATAAGATTCAGAATTTTTCTCAAAACAGAGTAGTGGATGATCTCCCAGTCTTAGAAGCAAAAGCAAAACAAAGATGAAGAGAGTACAAGGCGATGGAATCCAAAAGCATTAAGGAAAAGGAAAGATGGTGGAGAAAAAAGGAAAACGTCTTGGAAGCAAAAGATGTCTTGTTCTGGGGGCTGCTTGACCTATTTAATCACGCCAAAATTAGGTCAAGTCGTGCTCCTTATTTTTCTCTGGCGGCGGAGCATGTGCTCCATTAGATGCTCCGCTGGGTGCTCGCGTGTGAATTTAGCCCTTTTGATGCGAATTCACTCCTTTTTGCTCCAAAAGCCCATTTAGCTTCAGTCCATCCAATCCATGCTAAAAAACTTTCTTCAAACCTGTTAAGACTCAAAAACGACTCTAAAGACATTAAAAAGGACTAGAAAACATTAGTAAATATGGGCCAAAATCATCATATATCAATCATACGTGAAGAGCTTTCAACCAAAAAATTCAAAACACATTCTTTTTTATTTGAAGTAAAAAAAAACATGATTGTAGTTAGTAATAAGTACAATGATTTGTTTGTCTAATGAGTTAATGATTTTTGGTTAACGTCTCTTAGTATATAACTGTTTCTATATAAGTAGAATTATAGATGCTTAAGAGCTGTTTCAGTGGACGTCTACACTGGTCAGTTGCATTTGATGAAGCATCAGGTGTTCGTTAATTTCCCAGGATAGGAGCTATGGTGCAGTTTTGCAGCCATCTCGCGTAAGCTCTCCAGAGACACCGGTACGAGCTTGTTAAGATCAAGCAACGCAATGATCAAGGGTTGCTCAAGGTGCATCGATGTCTAATTTTGCGTGGTTAACGAAACTCTCGGGTATTTATTTTTCTAACAACAAAGTTTAAACTTTGTCTTGGTCATTTTACCAAAAGTATTAAGGTTCCTGCTCACTTCCAGCACTTTTAGACCGATCGTGCTAGAGAGTGAAGTGTGTAATCCCTTGATTTCTGTACAACTCGGATAAAGATATTAAAGTTTCTAACTCGTTTTGGGATCAGGCTGTGCAGCCAGAAAGATTGAGCTATTAATGAGCACTCTGCATTGCACTATGTCCAACTTTACTAGTCTTGATGGATGCAGGTATTTTGCTTATACTAGTCCCCTTGAATCACAGTTCTGCTCTTTGGTGGATGAATCCTTCTCTTGATTCTTCCTCTATGCCTCCTGGTCTAGTCCATGTTTGCAATTGGTATCTACACAATATCCACTCCAGTTTCCGTTTAGAAGGTTCTGGTTTCATTCTTGTTGATGTCGATGAGCTTGAGATGCATAAAGGAATGGTGATACGTCAAGCCAGCCTTGAATGCTACCAGTTAATAAACGATGATTTGGAGTGAAAAATAATTACTCCTGATCAGAAACGTTTCATTGAAGATGACAAAGGATATTGTTGCAATAACCTCATTACAAGATATCAGCTTGGAATTCTTGGAGAGGAACATTCTCTATCTTTGCTCTTATTTCTTTTTTCTTGTTGGCATCGTTCGGAAGTTTATCAGCATTACAAGCAGGAACAGGTTTAATCGGTCTAAGCTCGGGTTTCATATTTGCAGCAGCAGTTTCTATCACATCTGAGTTTTTTTTGACGCAATAGCGTCGGGGTTAACCACAACATCCTTATCACAAACATACTGATAGGATTGTTGGTCTATGGTTTCCTAGCTGCTTTGTTCTATGAATCCCATAGCGTGGCTGGGTCGACGAACGAGTCGGTTATATGTATGGGACGAGATTTTTATCTACTAACGTTTGTGTGGTGGGGATGCTTGTCGGTGATTGGACTAGCTTCAAGTGTTGTCTTGTTTCTGAGAACTGTAAGTACTTGAGCCACTCAAACTACTCTAATCATGATTTACGGAATAGGAAGCTCAAGTAATCAAGTTAGAAGAAATCAAGGGATCAACACATCACACACAAGTCACGGTTTAGTGACCTAGGATTCTCCTACCAAACCAGCCTAACAGTGTTAAGAGTTTGTTTTGTTTTAGACTTGTGACATTTTGAATGAACTATTGTTGCTAGTGTTAGCAATTTCTCGATTAAATTTAAATTTGACTTAACAACATTATTTTGCAAATTTTCTAATTTAAAATATGGTGAAAAAGGTATTATGTATATATATATTTATGAGTTACTTTTGAAAAACCCGGATTTGGAATTGAGAAATTATAAATTGAATAATATAATTACAATGGGCAAGGATACGCACGAAAAAATACCAAATCTGATATACATAATTTGTGAAAAAGCTTTTTGCGTGACACTAAAACAGGCTTTGGTTGCTAACTGACGAAACACATTTGACTTTGTGGATGAATTCAAAACTCTACTACCACATATGTAACTCTGCCGAAAAAAATCTGCAATACAAATTAAAATCTACCATTTAAACAAATCTACCATAACATAGAACCGCATATTTTTCAGTGAGCGATGGCAACATCGTAAACATAAGGCATTTTTCCGAAAATAAATCTGTTGTGGTATTAATTTATAATGACACTCTTGTAATTAGGTTTTTCCTAACACATGATTTCAAGGGTATTTATGAGATAAAAAACACATTTAATTTTTTTTTTCAAAGTTAAACTAGCAATTAAAATACTAAGTAGGATTATTCTAACTTTTCTCCTTATTATTAATTATTAATGTATTAATTGATATTTATGTCAATGTCATGCACTTTAACAAAATCACATTTGCCCGAGAAAGGAACTAGACAACAAATAAAACTATAAATAGACAAAAGTAACAACGCACAGATCAGATTGGCTGAAAAGCTGAATTCCAAAGTAAAAGTGGAAAATGTCAATCTTTAGAAATTCCAAAGTAAAAGTGGAAAATGTCAATCTTTAGAAATTCCAAAGAGCGTTGACGAAGACGTCAAATATGTTCGCCCAAAGTCAGTCAACTAACTGTTACATGTTCAACTTTGTGTAGCAGAGACATAAATCACGATTGCAAGTTATTTGGTATGAATTGTGATTTGTGTCTCGTCTAAAACTTTCTCCAAACAAACTCAACCAGACTAGAAACAGTTTTTTCTCCGCCATGGCAGGATCTTCTACAATCGAAGAACTGCCACCGAAACATCAAGTGTTCATCAGTTATAGTGGGGAGTTGTTAGTCCATAAATTCGTCGGCCATCTGTACAGGGCCTTGAGAAGTAATTATATTAAAGTCTTCATCGACAACGTCGACGCCAGAGGCCAAGATCTAAAATTACAATTTCGCAGGATAGAGGAGTCGACCATCGCTCTGGTTATCTTCTCCGGAAAGTACACAGAATCAACCTCGTGCTTGAGAGAGCTAGTGATGATCAAGGACTGTGTGGATAAAGGTAAAATGAAGGCTATTCCCATCTTCTACAAGTTGGATCCGTCCATCGTGAAAGGCCTAGAGGGAGAATTCGGTGATGCATTCAGGTATCAGCAGGAAAGTCATGCGACTAAGAAGATGTGGAAGAAAGCTTTTAAGTCGATTGCCGACACAAAGGGCTTCAAAGTGGACCAATATAGGTAACTGAGTTTTCCCAATTGGTTGAGAATTTACCAAAAAGCTTTCTTGATAATTTCACGAACCTTTGATGGAGAATTAAGGAAGGTCTTGATCTTATTAGTTATTTCCCTCACTTGTATTGCAGCGACGAGGCCGAAAGACTCGAAACAATTGTGACAAGGGTTAAGATAGAGCTGAAAATAATTCCATCGGAGGGAAGCCAAGACGCCTCTGTGGATCCATCAACAAATATTGAAACCGGAATTTCTGCTGGAGGAAACAAAATTGTGGAGGAGGTTAACGAAGTGTTGAAAAAAATTCCATCCGACGGAAACCAAGAAGTCTCTATGGATCCATCAGAAAATAATGAAACTGGAATTTCTGCAGAAGGGAACAAAATTGTGGAGGGGGTTAACGAAGTGTTGAAAAAACTTCCATCGGATGGAAACCAAGAAACTTTTGTGGATCCATCAGAAAATATTGAAACTGGAATTTCTGTAGGAAGGAACATAATTATGGAGGAGGTTAAGGAAGGGTTGAACAAAATTCCATTGGAAGAAAACCAAGAAACCTCTGTGGATCCATCAGAAAATATTGAAACTAGAATTTCTAATGTTTCACTTGTGTCTGGTCTGAACTTTTATCCAGAGAAACCCGTAACCAGACTACAAAATGTTTGTTTTTCCGCAATGACGAGATCTTCAACGGTTGAACAACTGCCACCTCAACATCAAGTGTTCATCAATGTTCATGGGAAGTTAAGATATGAATTCGTCAACCGTATTGTCAAGGCCTTGGTAAGGGATAAGATTAATGTTTTTATCGACATGGACGAAGGCAGAGCCCAAAATCTAGAAGTACCATTGAAGACGATAGAGGATTCAAGGATAGCTCTGGTTATCTTCTCCAAAGAGTACACAGAATCAGGCTGTCGCTTGAAAGAGCTGGTAAAGATCGCGGATTGTGTAGAGAAAGGTAAACTGGTGGCTATTCCAGTCTTCTACAAGTTGGACCAATCCACCAGGAGAGTCCTGACTGGACAATATGGTACTGAAGAGATGTGGAAGAAATCTTCGAAGTTGATCAACGAAAAGCCAGACATCGTAGTGGACAACATGAGGTAGTTGATTTTTCCCAATTGGTTGAGAACTTACCAAAAATCTCAACCATTTATTCTAGAGGTTTACAATAGTGATTACAATTATAGAAGATTATAATAGTGATTACAATTCAGTGATGCATTCAGAGATCTGAGGGAAACTCAAGCGCCAAACGAGATGTGGAAGAAATCGTTGAAGTTGATTACTGAAAAGCCAAGAATCATAGTGGACAACATGAGGTAACTGATTTTGCCCTGGAGAATTTACCAAAAAGCTCGATCATTTATTCTAGAGGTTTACAATTGTAGATAGATTTATGGATCTTTGATGGGGAATTCAGGAAGCTCTTGATATCAGTAGTTATTTTCCTTGCTCGTATTGCAGCAGCGAGAAAGAAACACTCAAAATACTTGTGGATGGGGTTAAGAGTGTGCTGAACAAAATTTCATCGGAGGGAAGCCAAGAAGCCTCAGTGGATCCATCAGAAATTATTGATACTGGAATTTCTCCAGGATGGAACAAACTTATAGATGAAGTTAAGAGAAAGCAGAAAGAAATTTCATCAGAGAGAAACCAAGAAGCCTCTGTAGATCCATCAGAAGCCTCCAATTCTCTAATGGACGGTAAAGTCAAGCCACCGAAAATTCAAGTTTTTCTCAATTTCCGTGGAGAACAGCTGCGCAACAGTTTCATCAGTCATCTAGTGGATGCACTTCAGAGAAGTGAGATCAATGTCTTCATAGACAATCAGGAGCGAAGAGGTGAATCCCTCTACAATCTTTTCAAGAGGATCGAGGATTCCGGGATTGCCATAGTTGTGTTTTCGAGCATGTACACGCAATCAACATGGTGCTTGGATGAGCTTGTGAATATTAAAGAACGTGTGTACCAAGGCCTGCTCAAGGTGTGATGATGAACATGTATATATATATATATATACTGTATCTAGGGAACTAAAGTGACGTATATATTACTTTCTATGGAAGGTGTAGATTATACATCTTTTGACACATAGATTACTAACTTTGGGAATACCTTTACTCTCTATCACAAGGTGCTTCCCATCTTCTATAAGGTGACTCCAGAACAAGTGAAACAACTCAAGGGAGATTTTGGTAACCATTTCAGAGATCGAGAGCACCAGTACAAAGATGACGAACCCAAGATAAAGCGATGGAAAGAGGCAATTTCGTTTGTCTCTCATAGGTTTGCCATGACTTACGATGAGAAAAGGTACTAATGCTCTACATCATACTTTTAATTCTATGTTTTGTTGAGAAGCCAAAGAAATCTCTAATCTCTAAACAAAAGTTAGACATATTTCAAACTTAACTAGTTCCTCTGAAATGTTAGCTTATCAAATGCATTGTATTAGTTTTCGTTATATGTGATAAAAATCATCGAAGTCTTCTTTTATATTAGCAACTTCTTTATGTATGCATGCAAGCTCGTGTGTGAACTTTAAAAGAACTCATCTAGACCTTTTTCTTAACAAGTGTAGCAGCATATCGGAGAATGATTTCATTGCAACTATCGTCAAGGAGGTCTTGAATATGCTACAAGACATTTCGTCTAAGAGAAAAGCGGCCCAATCCTCTCGTTATCCTTTTCCATAAGGAGAAATCAAGCTGAATCTCAGTTTTGATAGTAAAGGATCACACGAGAAGAACTTTCACCCAAAAATTCCAAAACTCATTCTTGTTTATTTTAATTATTGTCACTGTCGTAATTGTCATGATTTTAATTAAGTACTCTTTACTCTTGTATAATGATTTGTTTGAATTATGAGTTAAGGATTTTTGGTTAACGTCTCTCAGTAAAACTCTTTCTATATAAATGGAAACTTAAAGAGCTCTTTCAGTAGATGTCCACAAGTCGTCAGTTGCATTCGATGAAGCATCAGGTGTTCGTTAATTTCCAAATTCCGAGGACTGGATCAACGTTTTCACAGACAAACTTGAGAGAGTTGGTGAAGAATTTATCAATTCGTTTAGATAAAGCTTAGATAAAGATACTGAAGTTTCCCAACTCGTTTTGGGATCAGCTGTGCAGCCAGAAAGATTGAGCTGTTCGAGAGACTTCATGCTGCGGGTATTTCGCTTATGCTAGTCCCCTTGAGACACATTTCTTTGATTGGTGGAACCTCAGGAAATATTTTGATCCATATGCATCAATAGAGATTGAGAACTTGAAAATGATTTAAATACTCTATGGCTGGAAATCTCTGATATCAGTCCAGCCTTGGAGATCGATCAGCACAAGACTGTGAGCTTCTGAAAGTTCTTTGATTTCAAAAGCCTTCTCATCTCAATGATGAAGATGGATTGTCTTCAATGACTTGAGGTTCTGGATAACAAAGTGATAACGTCAAGACTTGAGCTAAAGACAATTCTTTAGTAACAAAGCATGTCGAGGTTATATAACTCGGTATGATATAAAATATGTTTGACCTCTAATGTTTGCTCTCTGGTTGTGTGAGTCTTGCATAATCAAGAACGTCTTGTTTTTGAATCATCTCTTGGTATTATCGATGGTCAATTTTTTTGCAGCTACAGGGAATGTCTAGATCTTCGACCCGAGGAAGCTGGTGGCAAAAAGCTCTCCATAATGCTAGCCAGTAGGTAGATATTTCTTTTGCTTTGTTTTATATCACCTTATTTTATTGAATCTACCTCTAGAAGAAGTGTTTCGTTTAGTGTACAACTTGCATTGGTCCACTGACCTGATCATAGTAAGAGAGACAGAGACTCAGAATTGTACGGTTATCTTCAAGTTGTTTGCAGCTATGAGGCCTAGTTATACAGGTCAAGTAGAACAACATCATCAAAAGGAGTGGTCTCTAAACTTTTCTCCAATCAAACCAAACCAAACCAAACCAAACCGGAAACAGCTTTTTTCCCGCCATGATGGGAATCTTCAACGATCGAAGAAGTGCCACCACAACATTAAGTGTTAAATAATTTTTGCGGGGAAGAGTTACGCTATACAATTGTCAGCCGTCTCGTCAATTCCTTGGAAAATTATAACATTAAAGTCTTCATCGACAACTACAGATAAATCATTTTGATCGTTGAGAATTTGAGCAGTTGATGGTTTATCTAGCAACAAACAGTAGCTTCTCTTCCACGGAAACAAAACAGAACAAGAGAATAACAGAGTAATCATATTTACAATCCAAATGAACCAAAACCAACCAAGCAATACTATCTTCCTGTATTGTCTTGTCTTATAGCATAAATAAAATCTTAAACAACATTTTCATCTAGTTTCTATCAAATGTCAAACAACAACACTGATCTGAGTTTCAAGCTCTATTTAGGGTAATTATGCAATGACTGTCTCTGTTTAGATTACAATCCCTCACTTTTTTCAGATTCTCTCGGATGAAACATGAAAGTTTGAGCAACTCAATATACTTGGGTCGTCGGGGTGTAGCCACATGGAAACTTTCATTTAAGTCTGTAGCCACAAGGGTTTTTGAAAACAATGTTTGGCCACACGGAATTTCTGTTGACTTTGACGGTGTGGTTAAGATAATCAGCTTAACGGAACCGTCAAAGTCAACGGAAAATTCACGTTTATGTGGCTATAACTCGAAAACAAACTTTCCGTGTGGCCAAACATTGTGGCTACAGACTTAAATGAACGTTTCTATGTGGCTACACCCCGATGACCCCAATATACTTCAACATAGTAAATAATTGTTTCTTTCTTTTGAAAAGCTCTTTGTGTTATCCTCAGGTTCCAGCTTTACTAACGTGGAGAACACCATTGATTTAGATTTTGTTTCTCTTAAGCCACCTTCTGGATCAATCTCTTTATCTGCTCTATAATTTCTGTACGATTGAGTAAAGTGCAACCAGAAAGATTCAGAAGTTGTGTTTTCGAGCAGGTACAAAGAATCAACATGGTGCTTGGACGAGCTTGTGAAGATTAAAGAACGTGTGCACCAAGGCCTGCTCAAGGTATGATGATAAACATGTACATATCTCTATATATTATATCTAGGGAACTATAGTGAATTATTACTTTCTTTTGAAGGTGTATCTTATACATCTTTTGATACATATTTTTAACTTTGGGATTACCTTTACTCTCTATCACAAGGTGCTTCCCATCTACTACAAGGTGACTCCAACCAATGTGAAAAGACTTAAGGGAGAGTTTGGTGGCCATTTCAGAATAAAGAGTACTAATGCCTCTATGATTTGTTGAGAAGCCAAATAAATCTCAAGCTACGGAGCTCAATTCCAAATGGGTGCAATTAGTTCATCATTTTTCATTTTGAATTTGATCTTTTATCTTTTGTAATTTTAGAAATAGTTTTACAAGAGTTTGTTAGAAATAATCTCATATCAACTCAATTTGTAAAGAGAAAATTTGTCACTGAAAAGAAGAAGAAGAAGACGATTTGCTTTTTTTTTTTAATATATTAAATGAAAATAAGTAATTAAAAATTATTATAATTAATTAAAAAAGGATTATGGGTTTAGAATTGGTTATGTATCGGGTTCATTTCGTAAACCAATAAAATCTGAATTTGTATGTATTTAGGTTTCGAACTTTTAAACTGTGGGTAAATAGGTATACAACTTCTATTTGGTGTGGAAATAGATTGAACCTTTACATTTGTGTATATCTGATAATATACGATAGTTCTTGTGTGAAAATAGATCGTCGGCCCTATATAACTAGTTCCTTGGAAATGTTATTGTATCAAATGTATTGTATTATTTTTTCACTATATCAGAGCGTAAGTCCTTTACACAAGGTTTTGTACTCCTTGGGCTTTAGCATCATCATGAGAAGATTATAATGTTTATTGCAATGTGAATTGTGCAGGAAGTTTTATTTTGCTAGAACCGGGTGGCTAGCCGTTGCTCTTTCGCCAACCACAATCATCCTTTTCTTGTTGGCATCATAAGGAAGTTTATCAGCATTACAAGCACGAACAGCTTTAATCGGTCTAAGCTTGAGTTTCATATTTGCAACAGCGGTTTCTATAACATCTGAGCTTTTTGGACCTAACAGCGTGTTAAGTTCAATGGGTTTCTTACTCAAAAACTATTTGGCAATGAGTACATTAACCCATATCCCTTATATACTAGTGATAATCTCTTTATATAACTGATGTGGAATTTTAACATGCCCACTCGAGATGATGTCTCTTATCATCCCATCTCGAACCGAATCCCACTCTAGGACCGGTAATAAATCATTTTTGGCCACCCTGCTTGGGTTAATAAATGAGGATTTGATACCATGTAAATTTTTATGGTCTTTCAACCAGTGGCGGACCCATGTGTAGTGGAGTGGGGTCAGCTGACCCCACAAAAAAAAAAAATCTGTGTATATAAAAAAAATTTTTTGGTTGAAAATCAACTTTGAACCCATGAAACTTTAGGTTTTTTTAACCCATTTACTTTTTGAACCCATTAACTTACTTTTAAAAAAATTTCAGTAATTGCAAGACCCAAACCCCATTTTGTTTTTGACCCCGGTAAAAAACATTTCTGGGTCCGCCACTGCTTTCAACTCAAAACCGATTGGCATTGAATGAATTGACACATATCCCATAATGGTGAAAAAAATCTTGTTTTGTTGCCACATTTTATAGAAGGATCTAGAAGATCAACAATATTACTGTCAATATTATGTAATTAAGATATAAGAATATTTACATATCTATCTAGTTTAGAAAATCACCTTTAGTATATAAACATATGTATCCTAACATATGATTATGAGAGCAATACACAATTCTTCCAATCTCCTTCTCTCATCAATCTAACACATTTTAAACTCATTCCCACCAAACTTTTTCGGCATCAATTTATGTTTACAGTGCCATGTACTGACGGGTTCACTTGTAGTAGACCACTCCCAAACTAAATTTGAGGTGTTTGACTCACTTGACCCAAGTACATGAGTGCACCTCCAATAGTTCCATCAACGATCAGAGCTTTTTTTTTTTTTTGGATCGGAGTATTTTAATTATTCTGACCATCGATCAAAATCTTGTTGTGGTCATTGTTAGTCGTACTCAAAATCGAATTTGTTCACGGTAAAAAACGAATTAGTAAATAAACCAAAAATAAAAGTTCAATAATTCATGCAACACTAATTAAATTAAATTAAATTGCATAAACATATTAGACAATAATTTTCTAGAATTAAAAAATCTATAAAAGGTTCACAATTTAATCTACTGATATGCAAAGAAAAAAATCTAACAATTAAACAACTTGTAAAAATTGCCTAAAAATTCCGAAACAGATCGGGAATAAAGAAAACAATTATAAAGCGAAGACTAAGCAAGAACGTGCTTGATAACTGCTAGATCACTAACGAATACCGTGTTTGACAATTGCTAAGTTATTAACAAAAATCAAAACAGAATCAAACTAATGCCTTTAAACAAATAAGGAGATACAAATTGCCTTTCTTTTCTCTGAACAAAGCTACGCCGAGTGAGATAAACTCAATAACAGAGACAAGACTTGCTTTGAAAATTAAAAAGTAAAAAACAAAGCTACTAGATTCTAGAAACTATAAGCCACTTTGTAAGAAGCACATGATCCAACTTTCAACAAAGAAATAGACCTTGAATAATTCACCAATTACCAGAGCGTGACTTCAAGTGGAATAAACAAAATCAATTAACAAATGTGATTTGCAGGCAATGAACGGCAATCAAAGCACACCAGAACCAGAGCAGTCCCTTTAAACAAATACTAAAGATTCTGAGAAAAACCAGTTCGACTCACATGTCATAATAGTTAACTCTTTCTTCAAGAGCATATGTCAATTGGTTAAACCAATGAAATACTACGATGTGGTTCAAGCTACTATCATCTCGCTATCTAGTGCCTGATTATGTACTTATCGCTCTTCTAAGTATTCATGATTCATGGCCAATCATAATTATATCTCATCTTGACTCTTTATCAAGGCGACATTGATTAGTCTTACAAGGCAAGCTCCCACTAACACCAAACTCGTCATGTCTCATCTCAGCATTCCACAAAGAAATCTGAGGCGATTATTCATGTGAGTGAATCAATCTCCTACATGGTGACACTTTTTTATTATTTGTGTGTAAATATACAGAACACAAAAAATTGACCGTAGAATACGATGTCTAAAATATCACTAGATATATAAAAAACATCAAACACATATACAAAGTCAAATGATAAATCTCCACTAGTAAATACATCAAATTCTATGCAGACCTAAAGCTCAAACATGAGCGAGATAAACATCTCTAAAGCACATGAAACCCATTCAAAAGAAGGATTAAGGCGGTGGAATTATACTATAAATAGGGGGACCATTCATCCGTGAACAGTGATAGAAAATTAGAGAAAATTTTGATAACTTAAGACATAACAAACTCGCGCTCGGTTCAGCAAGCACTACAAGAATGCAGCCGCAAAACTGACGGATTTACCTATGGGTCAAAATCCGTCAAAAATTTCCAATGGATTTTTGACAGAATAAATTTCCGTCACAATTTTCCGATGGATTTTATTTAATCCGTTGGAAATCCATCGGAAAATGTCATTAAAATAAAAAAAATAATATATAGAGGTTCCGTCGGAAATCTGTCAGAAATTTTGACTCTGATGGACTTAAATCCGTCACAATTTTCCGACAGATTTTTGATGGATTTACGATGGCTCCTATATATATATAGTATTTTTTTTTAAAATATGACCTATACAACACATATGTATCACATGTTTAATGTGATCCGTTGGAAATCCGTCAAAAAGATCGACAATAACTAATTCCAAACACAATGCTACAACATTTTTCAAAAACATACATCACAATTAATCATATAAACAAATTAATTTGTTGTTTACATAATTTTTCATGTCTATATTTGTATTTAATCCTACATAAAAATACCTTTTGTGTTTGTCTCTTCAGATGCTACAGTTAAACAAGCGACTTGGGATGCATCAAAGTCAGGGACCAACTTTGTCGTGACATTGATGATCACACATCTTCTGCTCGGACTGCTAAACTATCTGAAATAACTTCCAACTATGAGGTTCTCCTTTGGCTTTCTCTTCTTTTGATTTCTTAACTCTTTTATGGCTCATATTAATACTAGTTTGTTCTGCTTCACGATGGTTTACAGAAACGGCTAACTCAAAGGCTTAGTGGACCTGTCGAGTCTTTGTTCGAAACTGGTGGAAAAGAGACATGGCCTTCAATATGGAAGCTTCTCAAACGCGAGACTGAAACAGCCGTTACAAATTTTCGTCATGTGGTTACACATTTTGAGCTAGATAATGCCACAATTGATGCTATGGTTCAGAATCTAAAGAACTATTCTCAGGGTTTAGTAGAGAAAAAAACAAGAGAAGAATCTGCTAAAATTCTAATCCGAATCAAAGATAGGTAAGTAAAAAGATCAAGAGTAAACTCTCTTTTCTCAGTTTTCACTGCATGATATTATTTCAAATTTCATTTCAGGTTCTCAACGGTCTTCAGTCATGACAAAGACTCAATGCCACGAGTCTGGACAGGAAAAGAGGATATAGGAGCAATCACAAAAGATGCTCGGACAGAGGTAACTTCTTGGAATTTATGGTAAATGGGACTTAGTGATGTCATAAAACTGTCTCTATTTGTTCATATCTTGCAGGCTTTAAGTCTTCTATCTGTGATGGCTGCGATACGTTTGGATGAAAGACCGGACAATATTGAGAGTACTCTTTTCTCTTCTCTCATTGATGGAACTGTTTCTGTTGCATCTTCCCATAACAGAAGCTTAGGAACTTCTACAGACCCACTTGCATCTAGCTCTTGGGAAGAGGTAAATAGTTTAGTCTAGTGCTTTCTAGTATAATCTGGTTATTATTGAGAAATCACACTATGTTATGGTTTTTTTGTGTGTGTGAAGGTTCCTCCAAAAAACGTGCTACTGCGCCAATACAGTGTAAATCATTGTGGAGACAGTTTAAATCTGAGACCGAGTATACTGTAACCCAAGCTATTTCAGCACAGGTGATTTTTGCTAATCAATCTACCTCAAAATCTTTTGTGTTATTAACATAATTTAGTCACTGATATGTTTTTCAATTTAAAAACTTCAGGAGGCTCACAAGCGAAATAACAACTGGCTTCCACCAGATTGGGCGAGCGATTGTATTGATGATTGTCCTTGGTTTCAATAAATTCATGATGCTTTTGAAGTAAAACTATCAATTTCCTTGCACTCCTTTACACTTCATTCAAGATTCTTCATTAATGTTTCATTTTGGTTGGAACAGGAATCCTTTGTACCTCTTAGGTTTCTTCGTTGCGTTTTTACTCTCTAAAGCCTTATGGATGCAGCTTGACATTCCTCAGGAGTTTCAACATGGCGCTGTAAGTTCTTACTAAGCTTCCATTGCTTCAAACACAATTGTTTTTAGGAGACATGATTTTAAGTTTCCTGCATTTGTTAGCTTGCTGGAATACTCTCCATAACATCAAAGTTTCTTCCAACTGTTATGAATCTTCTAAGAAAGCTCGCTGACGAAGCGCAAGGAAAAAAAACTCAGGAACCACCAATACTCAGCTTCCCAAAGCTACAGACAGCAATCTCCATCACACTCCATCTCAAGCACAAAAGCTGAATCTGTTTCATCAAGCATTTCACAAATGGATGATGACGATACAGAATACTTGAGCCATCCTACACTTGTTCAGAGACGAAACACCAACAACGTAGAAGAATCAGAGATCTCTCAAATGTAAACCAACTAGAAGTGCAAGATTTACCATAGAACAAGCCATGTCGGTTCTGATAATGTTCTTCATAAAAGTGGTACTATAGTTCTATATATAGGTGTGTCTCGACCTGATAACGTAATCATAATATATATCATTTTGCGTAAAGAGTTGATGTCTGAAAACTAACCACACTAGAACATTACAAAGAATTTAAGTTGTACATCATGTAGCTATAGATAATATGTATCAAGCCGAAAACTTCACAAAAACTTGGAGAAGTGAACAAATAACTCTGATTCTGATTTTCGACAACTTTCTTGAAATGTTTTCTTCAAGACTTAATCTTGTGCCTAAGTTTTTGGATTGTTAAGTCTGCACCTCCAAACCCATCCATTACACCTTTCGCCGATGGAAACTCACCTCTTGCAGTTAAACTACAAGCAAAAAAAGAATGGTAAGAAAAATGAGCAAATGAACAATGCTCCAAAGAAGCAACAAAAATCCACAAAGAGACATCAAAAACCGAAGATCATACCTGCTTCGCATGACGACACACGGCATGCCAATCATCTTTGCAGCAGAAACACCAGATTGACTACCAGCAACAAGTACACAGTTTTTTACATGTAATCCTAAGTATTCCGCAGCAGCACGCAGAGCAACAACAATTTTTTCCAATCTGGAGAAAGTAAAAAAAGAAAACAAGAAGACATCACTATTCTATGTTATGGCATGGAATTGGAAATTTTTGTCAGAGAAGAACAGAAAAGTCCTACCTCTCAGATGAGCTTGTGTCAATATCAACACTTAGCTTTAGCATCGATGCAACTTCTTCTGCTATCCTCTGTTTCTCAGCAGATGCTAGTCAGACGAAAATTAAGAGGATAAGACACAATTACAAGGGAAGATCTTGTAGATAAAAAAGGGATTTGCAAATTGCCTCTGAGATCTATACCTGCTTTTTTGACTTCCTTCACTAGTTGCTCCTCTAGACTTGAAGAAACTCCTTTGCCAAGAACAAGTTGTCCATACATACTCTGTTCTACCTCATTGTCTCCGATAACCTTCACATTTGGAAGTCTTTCTTGGCCAAGCATCTCGACAACGGATCTGTTAAATAATTACATCAAAAAGATAAGAAAAAACAATCAGGCTTGTTTAGAAATGACAGAAAAAAATCGACGTAGGACTTTGTTTATGTTAATGGATTGTTTTGTAGAGTTTCCTCACAAAGACTACTTCTATTCTAATCTTGCATTTTTTCGGTTTTTCTAACATGTGAGTTACAATCACAAAAAGAAAACAGCAATGAGACCTCAAGATTCCGAAGAAATTTCCTAGGGCTACTGCCAACAAACTAAACCTTAGAGAATATCAGGGATTGTATCAAAATCATATGCATGTGAACCTAATCGATCTGACAATTGTGCATCTTTGAGCTACCAGAACTAAAGACAGGATATGTGTGTACAGGGCAGTCAACTTTATTAAATTGGAGAAAGAATATTCTATGGGAGCTTAACTACTTACAAGGCTACTTTATCTCCACTCTTGCAGTAAGCTGTTACGATAGCAACAGGTACGCTCTCCGAGTATGCATTATCGATAAACCTACAGCTCAAAAAGGTAAAAGACAATATGAATATATGAGTACAGGAAAAAAAAACTCTAGTTCTTTGTTTCTGCTTGGAATAGAAATCTAAGAGACTCACTCTTGGACTCCAGATCTCAGAGGTAAGCTTTTCGCCATCAGAAACTCATCCATTGCATTTTTCTGCCAACAAACAAGTTGGAGTTAAGAAGTTGATAAAGTTATCACACCTTAACTCCGAGCAGAAAATAACATCATGTTCAAATATGCATGCAACCTTTTCTCGCAATACACTTTTTACAAACGTTCCTTTCTCATTAGTTGGCAACGATGAAGGCCAACCAATCTGAAAAGAGGTATATAAACAAATGAGAAAAACAAAGCAGACCACAATTTCGATAATGAAGCTTAAGCAAAAATTTGATAACTTACCTGATTGAAATACAATAACAACATTTTCTCTTCATCAGCAGCACCCTTTCTGGTAATAATCAACTAACCACTTTCAGGCAACGAAATGCAATTGTAAAATGAACTCTATCTAGTCACCTACTCGTATTAAGGGTAAGCTGATAATTCTGCTCTATTCTTAGTATCTAATAAACTAATATAAGAATTAGACTTTAATCCATAGAAAGATATGATTGGAAACAACTTGGTTCTTCAAGCAAACCCATGGCAAGAAACCAAAAGCCTATCAGAAAAGACAAGTCAGTGATTGTTACAATTACATACCTTAAAAGGTCTGAATAAACTGGTTCAGGCCAATTTGCACAGTCAAGGCCAAGCTTTTGAAAAGCTGGTATTCACAATAAGAAGCAACAACATCAGAAAAAAGAAAAATAATTACTGAACACAAATCTCATAGATTTTTAGTTTTGAAAATCCTATATAAAAAAAGGGGTGATTTTAAGCCGCACCTACATTGAATGCTTGACGATTACTTGACCATGTATCAATCATAACCCTGAAAACCCAAAAATCAAGAGTTACCCATAACTGAATCAAAAATCAAAACTTGCTCAAACTCATAACAATCTCATCAGAAAGGTTGAAGCTTTTTCTTAATCGGAGCTTACCCATCAACTTCAAGTATCACAGCGAGTTCTTCAGATGGGTTTACGTCTTCTCGATTCGCTGATAAGCAAATCGAAGAGAATCTCCGCAATCGCAAGCATTTTCCGAGAATCTGGGATTTTCCTGGTAAATTGGAAAAAGGCAAGAAATTTCGTCTTCCATTGTCGTGTGATGATCGCTCGCTCAAATATCGAGTGAAAAGAGAAGTCTTTGTATAAGAAAGTTGAATATTGTTAAGAATCGAACAAGAAGCGATTTCCATGGCTACGTTCTGTGGGTTCTGTGCTATACTGATTCACAAAGCAAAGATCTTTATGACTTTTAACATTACCAGCTACAGCAAAACTCCAATCTTTGTAATGATTTCAACTTTTTTGTGGTGATGATTTCTTATCTTTTTGATTATTGAATCGTATAATATATCTCTACAATTACACAATATTGATATCGCCTTTTGGCATTTAGATATAACTTCTGAGATAATAGCCATATGAAGTTAAGAACACTTAAGAACGAAGAAAATAAAATCTGAAAGATCTAAGTACACGACGATTAAAAAAAAAGTACATAATTCACTTTTACCGTACAAAGGTCTCTCTTTTACATCCCAATATAAACTTACAAAATTGTAATCAGAAAACTAAGGAGAAGCAATCAAAAGTGATCTCAATTGGACAACGCATACTGTACAAAGAAGTTATCAAGTAGTTGTGGACTTGACCACAATCTGTAATACTTCCTATGATTAATTTCTCAGGCAGTGACCTGACTCCAATCTTTTACCATATGATAACTGTTTCCCAATGAGGGAATATGTAAGCAAATGAAAACATCTTTCATTTTCATGGAGAATGGAGACACTTCTTCTGGCAGAGAATAAAAAGGGATGATGGTAACAGTCAAAGATCAGCGCCAATGTTATAGCACTTAATAGTTTCCAGGAACTTTGGTTTCACCTACTTAGCGTTACCATCATCAGAAGAAGAGTCCACTCTCAATGAATATATATATATAAGGAAAATGAAGCAAATGAAAATATGAAGATGCCCAGCGTAATCAGACCATTGCCGAGTTTAGATTAGACAAAAAAGAGCAGAGGATAATGCATAGTTTAAGTTCCCTAGCATGGAGCAGTTATTGAAAGGAAAACCAAGTTAGCTTCTCAACATCCTTTTAGGATGATGAGTCCTTGTTCAAGCCGTTGGATAGTGCAAAAATGCCACAAATATATATAATCAACATAAAATACACTGAGCATTGTGGTTCCAACGACTGAACCGACCCATGAAGAAGTCAAGTTCACATGGTTGGGCATCAAAGCGCCAAAGGTCTTTAGAAAGACCATAAGATGAAATATAAAGAGTAGCAGTTTTAATGATCATTACCTCTCTTATGAATGGTTATTCTCTTGTGAGTGTCTTCTGTGCTCTCTATCACCATGATGACTACTACCTCTGCTCATTTTGTGGCCTTCTTCACCATTCTCACTATTGTGGCGTCTCTTTCCTTCTGACTGCTTTTCAGGAGGGCTTCCCATTTTTCTCTTTCTGCTATGCATCATCGGGGACACATCATTTACCATTTCGCCTTCCTCTGTATATTTTACTTCTCCTTTAACATCTAGATTCTCACCATGTTCTGTACCCATGAGACCAGAGTTCTCGACCTTCGGCCTGCTCTGTATTTTCCTTTCCTTTGTCTTTTCATCCTCAACAGCTAGTTCCACATCTTCCAGCTCTCTTTCAATCAAATCATCCTCATCCATCAAATCCTTTTTCCTCGTCCTTTCACCTAGCAACTTCTTAGCCTTCTCTCGTTTAGCCTTCACTTTATCTCGAAGCAATTTCAAGTCTTTTGGCGATTGGCTGATTGGGACATCACCCACATCAACAGTTCTAGGTTTATGAACAGTGCCATCATCTTGAAGCTCTCCACCCTCTCTTTCTGAGTTGTCTTTCTCAGGTCCCTCAGCTAAAGGTTTGGAGTTATGGGGGGCTTCTCTCACATTTTCCTTGTGAGCTAGATGACTATCATGATGTGGACTTTCTTTTGTTTCTCTCTTTATCTCCTCTTTGTGATCGACACTGGCATTAGCTGCCTCACCACCCCCATTATCATTGTTCTGATTCAACACGCCTTTCGATGAACCCCCATGATTATCAGAATTTGAATGTTCATGGGTTGGACGTACTGATGTTTGCCTAGAACCAGCACCAGCATGTTCATCGGTTGATGCAGCATTTCTGGAACCTGGCCGATGAGCTGACCCTGCACCTACACTACTTTCAACTTCACTTCCTTGAGATGCAGGGACACGGTTTTGCTCATAAAGCTCAAGCATTTGGTTGCTAACATCTGAGATATACAAAAGGCGATTACACTTGAAATCATATCCAAAAAGGCGATGAAAGTCAAACAAGTAAGCAAGAGTTGTCAAATAAATTTCATCATGAACATACCCTCCAATTGTCGGGGTGTGACATCAAATTCTTGCCACCAAACCTTCTCTCCATCTGATGGTAACTTCACTTTGAGGAACTTGGCCGCTAGAAATATTGCACCAGCCGCAATATGATGAGGCTTAAACTGTAGGCAGAGTGATGTCCGCAGACTGCAAGCCACTTTTCATTATATGAAGACGAAAATACAAGGCACATTGAACTATTGGAAGCTTTAGAAGGAAATAGCACTTCAACATACCCATCATTAACAAAATTCCATGCAACTTGGGCAAGAGCATTCTGTGCAACCTTAAATTTCTTTATTGCTTCTACAAGGGGTTTATAAGGATGGTGAACATTGAGGTCAAACCCTAATGTAGAGAGAACAATTTTTTCTCCGTTTAATATAAGCTCTTTTTGTGGCTCATATACTTCCTGCAAAAGTGATATACATCAATACACATTGAATGCTGAACACAACAGAAAATAAATCAGGACCAAAGGACCACGGTTCTAGAAAACGAATAAGTAAAGTATATACCTTATAGTACAACCTCAATGTCAAACAAAAGAGAGGATATGGGGAAAAAACAATACATTCATTTATAACTAGCTAAACGGAGGCAAGAGATTTGAGAAGGTTCAGTAGTATCATGAATACCTTTTGCTTGATTTTCTGTGCAGCACCAGGATCCTTCTTGTTTATTATCTCATAGGAGACAAATATAACGTCTTTCAAGGGCCGTGGAGTTTCCTCAACTTTTCCAGCAAGGAACATGCATACAGTTGCAATTGTCTGCGGACACAACATGGGAGAGGGCTCAGTAAAGATCAAAGTGTTTTTTTTCTGCTCAAAGAAGAAGAAATCAGTACCAACAATCACAATTCATTAGTCGTGGGTAGGATAAGTAAAAGGCTAAATCTATATCAAAGTGACAGCCAAACTATCCATGGGAATAGATCAATGTGCTCTCTAGAACTACCAAGAAAAATGGAAAAGAGATGAGCCAATATATATATAAGAATACCAAGGAGCCAAGACATTCAATACCTTGAATCCTACAGTAGCCATACTACAGTATAGTGATCCAAACAACACAGACTAAAGCCCATATTTTTTAAGCATTCAACTTATTTCAGGTGCAAAACAATAAACTCACCCTTCTGTCATTCTTTGCAAGTGATTGACGAAAGAAGAATCGATGACAGAAGATTATCGCTGTAGCTATTGTAACCTGGGGACTGGTCGGAAAACTATATCAGCCACTTTCAATGAAAACCAAAAATTATAAAGCTTTTGTACAGCGCAGAAACCAAGAAGTAAAATTTAGACAGTGAAGCAATAATGTCGTCACCACTAATAACTGTCTCTTCCTACTCATGTCAAAGAAAGAAACATTGAGATAAAATAAAACACAACTTTAACGAGTTTCTAATGGAAGGTGCTAGAACTAATGCTCGTACAAAGGTATGCCTAAAACAATCAGCAGCACATCAAATTCCAATTATACCAAACTTATATGTAAAGGTGAAACTATAACCTATACACAATGTTGATGGGACAGGTTGGAAGAATTAACATGTCAAGAAAGACGAAGCCAGCTTAGAGCAGATAAATGAAAAATGCACAGAAATAAGATGAGGTCGAAAAAAAAGAACTTACACTTTCAATCTCATGCCCAAGTCCTGCAAAAACGTACAGTAGGATTTGCGGAGATAAGTTTCCTTCTTTAAGTCAATACCATCCAATCTTGAAGGTGAATTTTCTTCTATTTCTTTCCTACCAAAATACCAGCGGGAAACTTCTTCTTGCTTTTCATGAGAGTTCCTTGAATGTGATGAAACTCCACTCTCACTGTACGAACATTCCCCAGCTAGTACTCCAGCCATTAGTATTATCTTCTAAAACCAAAATATCCCAATCTAACAAAAAAAAAAGAACCAAAATTTACATCACTTTAAAATGGTAATAAGCCCGATACTCAAAGCTGAAGAGATCATAAGAAAAAGTAGATAGATTCCCACATCAAACAAAGCTATGATCTTTATATTTTTTACAAAGGCGAAGAAGAGACTGATAGGTGAATTGTAACATAACCACATAAGTCTAAACGAGAGTCAAGGGGGTAAGTAAATCTTCAAGCTAATGATACCATGCGGATTCCAAATCATAGACTAGAACTTAGCAAACAACTTGATTAGCCAAATTTCATCGCCAATTAAATACATTCAAGTCAAAAAATCCAATAAAATTCTCACATTATGAAACCATACCTAGAAACTTAGCAATTGGGCAGGAAACAACAGATCCAAAGGATTTGTAGAGAAATTAACCGAAATTGAAAATTTCGTTGAAAAATTCACTAAACGGTGGGGAAAAAAAACCCCAAATCGAGAGAACAACAACAAATCAACGAAAATCCAAGTTAGTAATTGAACGAAGGGAAACAAAAAAAGACAGATACTTTACCTCACCACCAATGAAATTAACTTTTCCAGACGCGAATTGTAGAGGAAGAAGAATAACGCGTGAAATTGAACAAAACCTAACCCTAGAGAGTCGGGAGAAACGAAAGAGGAGGAAGGAAAGGGGATAGGAAATAATGAAGAGCTGACATAAAAAGCTAAGATTGATTCACATTAAAAAATATATATATATATATATATATATATATATATATGTGTGTTATAAAATCATTAAATAACAAAGAAGTATTGTTTTGTTTATAATTTGAGTTAGTAAAAAACAAACTTCAACTAAAGATAAATTATAAAAGAATTATTCAACTATATATTTAATGAAAAATCCTTCAATTTTAAATTAGTTAATCAAAAATTATTTTTGTCTACATTGCAATAATTTTTCAAAATAAAAAAACAACCGTTTTTAATAATAAAATATCTCAACTAAAAATGAATCTTGAAAAAAACTCTCAATTATATGTTTAATAAAAAAATTCAACTTTAAATATGTTAATAAAAAAATCTGTCTACAGTACCGTTAAAATTAGACTAAATTTAAAAGCAATATTTTTTTAATCTAAAACGACACGACATGTTCTAAAATGAAAATGACATATTATAAAATGAAAACGTCATGAATTTTGATGTTCTAAAATGAAAAAAATGACATGTTTTTTAATTGACTTTTCACATATACAAAACACTATTTTAATATAAAATTCCTAATAACAAGATTACATGCAACATCAAAATCAAAAGCAAGACATCATACTAATGACTGGGTTCAATATGAACTCGTCAGTTTTTTTCTTGCCTAAAATGTAACTGAATATTCCCTGGCAATTTTGACAACACAAGGCCAACATAGAATGTTATATTTAACCATCGAAATTTGTCGAACTCGTATTCATCTAGAACTCATATAGTAAAACTGTGGATAGGATCACATGGCATGGGACAAGCCGCTGCTAACCTCCCATTGAAGTTGATCAATGATCCGCTAATTATAATCGACGAATATGTACCGATATAACCAATCTTCTCATCTCTAACGTTAAACCAAAACATCAATGGTCTCTTCTCTTTTCCTCGAGTAGTCCAAACACTGTAATACACAATCCCATCGATGCATATATATTTTGTTTGTTGTAATAGTATAACACGTGATTTTTGTACCTTCATCAATGTCTCTCCATTAAAGATAATCACTTCCTCCTCCAAGTGTTAAAACCTTGTGTTCTTGATAACATTCACCACGAAAACCAGCACTACATAATGCTTTGTGTATTCATTACTAACCGAATCATATCCCAAGAACCAACTTATATACACCCTCTCATATACCACTACAAGGTTAACGAACTTGTTTCACGCGCGAGTTGGGTATTAGAAAATGACGACAAGTAACTAAAGAAGTAGTAGGTACCTTTATTTCATTGTTTGAAGAAGATAAGAATAGCACACGATTTACATGATGAGTATGAACAGCGACTAGAAACCGTGACCTTGGGGAAATTGAGCTGAACTTATTCATGAATACTTGGCTTTGGATGATGGACAAAATTTCCTTGGATAAGTAATAAGTTGAAGAAAAGTTGGGGTTTTCTGTCTCAATCTTTCATAAAATTAATAAATTTTAAAATGTAACACAATATAAGAGACGAGAGTTTCAAAGTGTTTCGTTGCGAAAAAAAAACTTGACAAACACACTACTCATTACTTGTGTCTCCATATCTTGTAGTAGAAAATGTACACAATGATTCAACATCGAGATCATATATTACATGATTATTACATATCTCAAATGAATTTGTGTCTTACAGGCTTTTAAACAATCATACACTACCCTTCCCAAACAATTCATTCTCATTTACAAATTTAGCTGTTGTTGGACTTTGAGCTGGAGATTCACCTACAGAAGCTATGGAAGTGCTTTCTTCACCTCGTTTAATCTCACCATTCATCCTCATCCTCACTGCCGCGAAAGAAACAACATTACTAACTTCATCCTCAGGATCATACACCATACCGAACCCACACTTCACCACTTCCATTACAAGAAAACAGTCTTTTAACTACTGCAAAAACAGTAGGAAATCGGTAGCAAAACAGAGTTTTACGACTGATTAGTGACTGATATGTGTCGTGGCTAAAGGTCTCGTCGCTAAATAAATCAGTAGCACTTTTGCTACTGATGCACGACTCATAAACGCAGTCGCTATTCCGTCGCTATTCAGTAGTAACATATTACGACTGATTGGTGACCAAAATTTGCTACTAAAAGTGCAGTCGGTATTCAGTCGTACAATCTAGCTACTGAAATGCGACTGATTAGCGACGACTAAACTGATCATCGATTGTGTTTTTGGCAAATGTTACGATTGTTTAACAACTGTTTACGATTTTTTTTTTTGTTTTTACTACTAATTCGCTACTGAATACCGACTACAAATTAGCAATTTCTTAATGTTGTTTAGCAACTAATGGTTTGTTGATTTTAATTTAATGTTGAAGCTATAAAGAAAAGTAAAAACAAATATAAAGTAAACGAAAACCTTAGGATTAACACACACACCAACATACATATTCATGTTTTTTAAAAAAAGGAAATAGTTTCAGACAACATAATTTGAACTTAGCAAAAGATGTGAGAAACAAGTGAGTCTTATGGATTAGCAGAAGAAGTGTCTTGGGCGAGGAATGCGAGGAATCGCTCATCGGTTTGTAAGAATTTGTGGACAATCGCAAGCTCGGCGGACTGGGCGTTTTGAGCAGCTGCAACTCGAGCATTCTCTGCTTCTTGCTGTGCGATAAGAGCAGCTTGGTCCTTCAGCTTCTCTTCAGCCTTTTGAAGCTGTTCTTGCATCTGCCGGAAAGAAGCGAGGTTTCCAGGTTTTGTACCTTTCCCTTGAGCAGATTCTTGAGGCTTCCAAAACCAAACAGTTATCCTCTATCATTTGTGATTGTAGACTACAAAAAGAAAAGAAAGACTATTAATCTCATACACTATCATCAATCAATTTCCAAAACATAACAACATAAACGAAGCACTTTACCTGAATAAAGAGATCATTATCCTCTTCTATGGTTAGCACTGGATGACAACCGTGAGAAAGGTTTGTGGTTTCTGAGTCACCTTGAGACAACTTCTCTTGCTTTTTCTTTGTATAGGCCTTAGCAACTTGCTTCGCTTTCAGATCAACAAAGGTCCCATCTTTCTTGGTATGAGCCCTGATAAACACCTCATCGAAGCTCACTGGTCTCCCCAATTCAACAACCTGAAATGGGAAAAGGATAAGGTGAATCAGTAAATCAGCAAACTTAGTTAGAATAAATGTAAAACATTAACAACATAAAACCATATATCACAGATTCAAGCACCAAGTAAATGTAAAGTTAAAACTAACTTACGATCCAGAGGTGTGTTTGTGAGCACCGAGACCATTATGATCAGACATCCGAGCTGCTGAGGTTGTTGCACTCTTTGCTTTTTGTTCTTCAGTGCTCCAATGTTTTTTCATTTCTGCCCAGATCTTATCATTGATCCATTTCGGTTGCTCGTCACTACATCTCGCAGTGCTCACCATGTCTTTCAAGCGAAGTTGAATTATAGACTCGAAATGCTCTTGAACGAAACCTGTTAAAGATGGATCCCATCTGTGTTTTTTCTACAAAACAACAGAGAAAGATCAGTGTTAAAGCAAATACAAGAAAAACAGAGAAGTTTGGTGTTATAACAGGGAGATTCTTACCGCGAATTCAACGAAGTACCGTTCTTGTCTTTCTCTAGGCACACTCGACCAATTGTAGTAGGGGCCATCAAACTTGTTGGTGAAACACTTTGTAATCTTCCGGGTTAGAGATGATTTGTCATAATCAACCCTACAAAGACACAGCCGCATCATTGTTATTGAGCAAAAATATAGGTAGGTAACAGAGAGAAAACGAGTTTACCAAGTTGAATCAGGCTCGATGAGGTCGGGATCAAGGACAGTGATTTTTTTGGGCCGTGGCGCAAGAAGCAGCGAGTTAAGAGCCTCCATCTGGTCTTCAGAGAGATTGGGTTCAGGCAGAGCTCCGAGATCAGACAATTGTTCTTCTTCTTCTGCGTTGTGTGAATTTTGTGCTTGAGAACTGTGAGGAGATTGAGCTGCTCGATTTGGAGGCGGTTGAGATTGAAGTTCTTCACGCGTTGGAGTGGGTTGAGTTGCAGAAGATGAAGTTCCTCCGATTTGAGCCACCAGAGATGGTCTAGAAGGTGGAGGCGTTGGTGCAGCTCGATTTACAGACGCTACAGATGGCGGAGCCGTTGAGGCCGAAGGAGATGCACCAGATGGCGGAGCCGCTGAGGCCGGGAAAAGCTGCCTCAGAGGAGGGTAGTCTTTCACCGACGGCTGACATTGGTTGTTGGGGAGAACCGGTGGGTCAGTCACTTTTCTCGGTACAAAATCATACCGAGTTTTTGGTAGAGAAGCCGGCGTTCTCACTAAGGTGTTAGTTGGATGGATGAGAGTTCGCTTCCTTTTTCCACCCATTGCAACAGGTTCGACAGAGAAGAGAAAGAGGAAAAGGAGAGAAAACGCGGATGGCTGAAAAGGGGAAGAGGAGATAATCGATTAGGGTTTCAAATTGGACAGGGAAAGAGGAATATGGAGAGAAAGCGGCTGAAGAAGGAAGAGGGGAGAAAGCGGCTGAAGAGGGGAAGAGGAGAGAAAATGGCTGAAGAGGGGAAGAGGAGATAAAGCGGCTGAAGAGGGGAAGAGGAGATAAAGCGGCTGAAGAGGGGAAGAGGGGAGAAAGCGGCTGAAGAGGGGAAGAGGAGAGAAAGCGGCTGAAGAGAGGAAGAGGAGAGAAATCGGCTGAAAAGGGGAAGAGGAGAAAGTGGCTTAAGAGGGGAAGAGGAGAAGGCGGCTGAAAAGGGGAAGAGGAGAAAGCGGCTGAAGAGGGGAAGAGGAGAAGGCGTCTGAAAAGGGGAAGAGGAGAAATTGGCTGAAGAGGGGAAGCGGAGAAGGCGGCTGAAAAGGGGAAGAGGAGAAATCGGCTGAAGAGGGGAAGAGGAGAAGCGGCTGAAGAGAGGAAGGAGATAGAATCCATTAGGTTAACATTAGATGATAAGTGTTCAAAATTTCAGCCCAAAATCTAGGCGGAGATGAAAATTTCACCCCAAAATTTCAGCTCTTTTTCTTTTTAAAATTTTCATAATTAATAAAATTAAACTTATATAACATACTAATACATAAATTATCTTAGATAGCATATTTGATGGAAAAAAAATTTAGGTAGCATATAATATTCTCATAATTAGTAAGATGCTACACCTTCTCAATCGTCATCATCAGATTCTGATAAATTACACAGAAATTCATCTTCTGGTTCCGCATCGCCAACATCGTAATCGAGATTAACTGAGTTTGCTCCTTGTAGCGAATTGTCGACTACAAGATCTTCAATTGTAGTCAGCATTACATGATCATCAGTTTCTTGTTGTAAAAGAGTCGATTCTGTGTTTACATAGACTCCAGAAATATTTCCCCTCGGGTTGACTTTAACAACATTTAGCCACAAATGTTTCGGTTTATGGTGGTATGGGTACGGGATATAACAAACTTGATCTGTTTGAGAGGCTGAGCAATATCAATATATAGAAGTAGTCAGACATATAGATATATATGGTATCCAGAAACGCATAAGAGTATACGAGTGTACGTACCAAGAATAAAAGGTTCGTATTTATAGTATCTTCTCGATTGAAGAACGTATACAATCCCACCATTGCTCCTCCGACTTCCTCTACCGATCACAGGGTCGTACCACTTACACTTAAAAAGTGTGATTCTCAAATTAACCACCCCCTCATACTCGAGTTCTATGATATTAGTTAAGATACCGTGGAAATCAGCTCGGTCAGCTGCATTGCTATAATTCTCCCCAGTAACACATACACCACAGTTACAAGTCTTTCTTCCCTCACTGTGTTTCTTGATTAAAACAAATATCCTCTTGTATAATAGATGGGCCAAGTTTTGGCCTTATTCACGGGTCCATGAATTATGTCGAGCACCCATGTTGGAAAAGGAATCTCGGCGTTCCAGGTAGTAACCTGCATATAGAAAGAAAAGATCAAATATATTGAAGTAAAACACCTCAAATTTTAAATATTTAGAGACATACATATTCTTTGATCCAAGAAGGATATTCTTCAACTCTTTTCACCAGGATTTCTTTCTCGGAGAGGTTCTGATATTTTATACTCATATAATCTTCGAAGAATCTATATATATATAACAGCAGAAAAATATATGAGAAATTGAATATGGACTATATTTAATTGTAAGTTATAGAAATTCCTAATTATACCTCTCAAGTGGCTCGAAATAACCACAATTTCGCAAAACATATGCATGTGCGCATCGATAGTCTATATCTGAAAGCCATATTTCATGAATTTTGCCACAAAGTCGACCTACATGAGTAAATATATCGGGGACTCCATCGAAATGATAGTCGGGGACTTCACCTTAAGCGAATCTTGTTAACCTGACCAAAGTAGTGAAAATTAATTTATAATAGCTAGCAGGTGTATATCAAATGGCTTAGTGAACCTTTAAATATTCATAGTGTTTACCTTGATTTCGTTTGTATAGTCGAGGCAAAATAGTGCTCTGTGAAATAAGCTACCTCCTCCCTTAGATATGATTGAACAATCGATCCTGCTGCATATTTTTGGTTCTTTGCCTTCCCTTTCAACTTTTTGAAAAACTTTTCAAAAGGGTACATCCACCTGTATTGCATGGGGCCTCCTAGTTCAGCTTCGTTCGGGAGATGTACAGGTAGGTGCTCCATCACATCAAAAAAAGATGGTGGAAAGATCTTTTCCAAATAGCATAGGATTAAAACTATGTTATGTTTTAGAATTTGGACGCGATTTTTCTGCAAAGTTCTCGAACATAAGTCACGGAAAAATGCTCCAACCCCTACAATTTATATATTGAAACTGCAAATGGTTAATATAAATTAGATTCTAGCATATTTATGTGATTTATTTTCCTCGAATTATAAGTAATTAGTACCTGATAACACAGTGTGGACGTTCCGGTCTAGTAGTTATGCACAGATAAATGGAAGTAGCCGCTCCATAAAAACATGGCAGTCATGACTCTTCATCCCATAAAACTTTTCATTCGTCATATCAGCACAACTAGATAAGTCTGAAGCATAACCATCTGGGAATTTGACCGAATGTTTCACACATTCCAATAATATTTTTCTGGCTTTGTCTTTCAATGAGTAGGGAGGAAAATGGGCTCTACCCTGATCATCAATATGTAAATGTGGCCTCGAACATAATTCTTCTATATCCAATCTTAACTGGATGGTGTCTTTTGATTTACCCTTCACACGCAAAAGAGTATTCATGATGTTGTCAAAAAAATTCTTCTCTATATGCATCTGATCGAGATTGTGTCGGAGATTGAGGTCCCTCCAGTATGGCAATTCCCAGAATATGCTTTCTTTGTGCCAGTTATGCTCTTTCCCAAAGCCAGGCTTCTTCTTATCATGACCGTTGCCACCAACATCCTTTGTTTTTGGTGGATTTACACGTTTCAACCGTTGTAAATAAAGTTGCTCATCGGTAAAAGACTCTGGTGGATCATCTTTTCTAGCATCTCTCTTCTTCAAAAAGTCTTTTTTATTCTTCCTTAGAGGATGATCATGAGGGAGAAATCTTCGGTGACAATTGAACCAACACGTCTTTCTTCCGTGCTTCAGATAAAAAGACTTTGTATCTGCCATGCAAATTGGACAAGACAATTTGCCATGGATGGTCCATCCTGATAACATGCCATACACCGGAAAGTCGCTTATCGTCCACAACAGCACCGCTTTTATAATAAATTTTTCCTTCTTATACACATCGTATGCTTCGACTCTTGTAGACCACAATTCTTTTAACTCATCAATGCGAGGTCGGAGGAAGATATCGAGACTAGCTCGTGGATGATTTGGCCCAGAATTGATAATGGTTAGAAACAAGTACTCTGTATTCATGCACATACCGGGGGTAAATTATACGGAGTCAAGATCACAGGCCACAACGAATGATTTTTTGATATGCCAAATGGATTGAACCCATTTGTACACAACCCAAGATAAACGTTATGGGGTTCTTCTGCAAACTGGGGATGTTGATCTTGAAACTTTTTCCACTCCGCCGCATCAGACGGATGACACATTTCTCCCTCATTTGCTTCGTGCTCGGCATGCCATCTCATTGTCGCTGCAGTCTTCTCGCTCTGATACATTCTCTTTTATCTGTCAGCAATAGGCATATACCACATACGACTATATGGTACATTGGACCTACGATTTTGCTCGTTAGGCATCCATCTTTCTGAATTACGAAACCGACACTTATCAATCTTTTCATCATCTTTCCAAAAGATCATACAATTGTTGGTGCAAACATCAATTGCATGACATGGGAGCCCTAAATTGCGCATCAATTTGTCTGCCTCGTAATGTGAACCGGTTACCTGGTTTCCTTCAGGTAAATAATCTGTCAAGATTCCACATATCGAATCCACTAACTTTTCACTCATATTATGATCTGCCTTATTTTGCATGATTCGAACAGCTAAGGATAACTGCAAGTCACCTTCACGATAACCATTGTATAATGGAGTATTCGCTCCATCCAACAAGTCATAGAATTTTTTTGAATGATTACGAACCGGTTCGTCTACATTCTGATAACTACCATCATGTTGATAGTTATCAAAACTAACGTTAACAGGAAATGCATCTTTCACCATATCCACATACCTATCATCTACTACATTACCCACTTCTTCATTCCCACTAATATGCGTCATATCAACATAACTCGTTCCTTAATCTATATCGAGTTCTTCACCATGTTTATACCAGATATAATAATCTGGCATAAATCCTCTACTATACAGATGTCTCAAAACTCTTGTACCCGGGATAAATTTCTCATTCTCGCAAACAAGACAAGGGCAGTGAAACATACCCCGATTTCTCTGCGCTAGAGGCTGGCTATTTGCAAATGCCACGAATTGATCCACCCCTGATGTGAACTCAGCCGAGAGATTTCCCGTCGCTTCATTGAACCTACGGTACATCCACTCACGAGGATTACCGTAATTGTAATTTCCCGACATAAATAAGTTGAGAAACCTTAATCTCTCTTTGATTTGTGTTTTATAATGTCTTTCTTTACTTTGTGTTTCTACAATTGTGAGAAGAGAATTCAAGTATGGCATATATAAAGAAAATTTCCCCGTTTTCACTGCAGAGTAAATTAGGTACACCAACCGCAAAATGATTTCCACGTTTTTATAACTACTTTTAGCTACTGTTTTACTACTTTTTTGCGACCAGCCGACTCCCGTAGCAAATCAATCGCTAAAAGTCGTTATAAAAACACGTGGAAATCATTTTATAAAATCAGTTTACCTAATTTCCTCTACAGTAGCTATTCAGTAGCACATCAGTCAGGACATTTTCTTCATATTAGCTACTGATTACCGACTACATATTTTGACTACAATTTAGTCACTATACAGTCGTAAATGTCCTACTATTTAATGACTGATTTATTTGGTCGTGAAATACCGCCTGGTTGGTGACTGTTTATAAATGTTCGTCAAACAGTCGGGAATCAGTAGCAAAACAGTAAGGAAATGTTGCTACGGCAGAATCAGTAGCAACAATCAGTAGCAAAAACCATGTTTTGGTGTAGTGTTCACATTGTGCAATCACTTCACCAGTCCATTTGTCATAGAGAATGTAAGCTTAGCTTGCGTAGGAACACATCCGCTGTTGTGCTTCTCTTCTTGTCTTTTCTTGATGTTCAACTAACTTACGTAGCCGATAAAGACATGGTCTGACTCAACTGTAAGCGGCTCATTTCCTGTTTCAAACCAACCTCCAACAGGAGCACTAAACTAGCTACATGATGCATCTAAGTTTTCAAACTCGCATATGCATTTAACAAGAAGACGGTTGTTATTATCTCTGTAGTCACGAAATGAGAAAATGGCACACAGAGCTAGCCCAATAAACTTATTGTCGCACCAATGTGGAGGTAGCTTTGGTTTTAACACTGAACTAAAGGCTTGATAACTGAACCATCAAGATACTTCGTATCCAGGATAGCAAGTCCCAATCAAAGCTCGAAAGACAAAACTCTGCAAGGAAAAAATAAATCAGAAACTTGAGATCTTGGCAGATAATGATGGATTTGAGACTTGATATGAAAGAGTAGGGACCTCATGTGGTGATCATGTGAGATCAATTGGCATTTTCTCCGAATGTGGGATGCAATATCATTATTTGCGGCTTCATTTAGTTTGCAACAGTTAGTGAAGATAGACATGGAGTGAATATCTTCCGTTGGTGTAAGAAAGGCTAGAGGACTTGTGACTGTTTGCAGGGAGATACAAACGTAGCGTCTAAGCACTGGAGATTTGGTGGAAGTGTTGAAATAGATCTGAGTTTCTTGCAATGCTTCAAGTCCAGCCATTTGAGATGATAGAGTTGACTGATGTCAGTTCCCAAGCTGCTGATCACATAGTTTCTTCTTAAAGATAGACGCCGCATAAACGATAGGCTTTTACTACCATTTATATTATAATCTAATTTATTAAATAAATTTGTCAACAAATATAATACCATACAAAATTATATTTTAATTTTGATTAACACAAACCATATATAATAATAATAAATAAGATAGATAAGATACTAAAAACATAAAATAAATCTAATTTAAAATACTAATATAATAATCTATGATAATATTAACTAACAAAATATAAAATAGAGCGCATGTTACTATCTAGTCATTTTATATAATCGATGTGGGATTTTAACACTTAACACAATTGAATATTGTCTATGTCTACTAATATTATTTAATTACTTTTAGTCCGAATCTTAGCGAAAACAAGACTAAGTCTCAATGGATTGTAAATTGTGGCAAGCAATAAACCCAGTTTGCTATTTATTATATCTCTTTTCGTATTTAAATCCCCTTAAAAAATGTTATCAACTGCATGATAACAACTATAATTTCGAGGATTGCCACGGAATGGACTTAGACAATGATACCCTCTTATTTATTCTTTACTGATAAAATATACACAACCTGCGTAATCCCAGTTTATGTTTTTTCTTTGCTATGGTTGATGGAATGCCAACTCGTATATTAATTCGTTAATCCCTTTTTAATTTTTATTTATATGATGCTGCAATTATAATTAAAACTTGAAAGCAAGGGCACGAAGCAACTTGGAAGCATGCATTATTATTCATATTTATTTCTATGGTGTTGATACTAAAAACCAGAAGTTTCGACGAGACTAGTTCAAAGAGATAGAGTCTTTCCCATTAAACCAAAACCCACCAATACATACATGATTCAAATTGCATTTAAAGAAAAAAGTTTTTTTTTATTACGAAATATGAAGACATGGACTAAGTCAAGAGAGGGATTTATATTTGTTTTTTTTTTTTAATTATTAACATCACCATGTTGCATTGTATGTTAAAATGGTTTTTCTTTACCGTCTCTTTTACTCATAAACAAAGCATAAGTTTATACCTTTTAACAAAAAAAAAAAAAAAACAAAGCATAAGCTTGAAACCACCAAAACTTAAGATTTTCAAGTCATGGAAGCTCACAACATGGTCAAAATCAACTTTGATATCTCGGAAGAGACACTACGGTGCTCCTTCGTCCCCCATCTGTCCGCTGCATTTGGCCGTAAAGGCATCTCTGTGCTCTCACATAAACACAATCAATCCTACAAGTCCATTGCGTCTGTGTTGATTTTCTCTGAGAATTACTTGTCCTCCAAGGAATATTTGAATGAAGTCGTAGAGACTATCCAACGGAGACACGACGAAGGCCATGTCATGGCCGCTATCTTTTATAGAGTCAACAGATCAAATGTGCAAGAACTGATGGGAAATTTTTCAGCAAGGCGTTCGTGGAGCACAACACTTCAGATCAAGCAAGTCAATGGTGCAATGCTCTTGCGGAAATAACAAGTTTACATGGCTACGAAACAAACAATAGTCAAAGGTTAGAAACATTTTCTACTTCTTTTTTTCTTCCGTAATATGGCATATAACATAGTAAGTGGAAAGGGCAGTATGGTTTTTGTAGTGACTACGAATTTATGGAAAAGTTCGCCAGAGATGTTTACGAAATGATCTTTCCGAATGAATGAATAGGAATCTACTCAAGGATGCTACCTGATATAGAAAACTTATACGCAAGCAACAATGGGGAGTCAGAAGCCTAGGGATTTGGGGTATGCCAGGTATAGGCAAGACGAAGCTAGCTAAATGTCACGCCCTAAATTTTTTCATCATGAAGAATTGCGTTAAGGGGTCGGTTGGTGAGGTTCCCAGCTCCATACTTAGTCATTTCTAAACTTTCTTTCTTGTAATAAGCTTCTAGGTTCCTCCGGAACCCTCTAGAAGGTCTTAGAACGTGGTAGAAGGTCTTAGAATGTCCTAGAGAGTCCTAGAGTGTCGGGAAACTTGGAGAAGGATCTAGAGGATCAATCTGCACTGTTGGATCAAATAAATCCCCACCGTCTGTTTGTGGAGGTGCCTCCTATATAAAGGGGTGGGATCCCCCATTTGTAAATAACAAAGCCTTTGAGCATAATAAGAAATCCTTTCTCTCTCTAAATTTGTCCACTTTCTCTCTCTAAGTACCAAGAGGGTATTCGGGTAGAAAGGCTGACTTAGCATCTACAAGGGGTAGAAAGCGCTAAGGCCGCACGAATTGGTTCAAGAGGAATCAGTCTGTGACAAGTGGTATCAGAGCCAAGTTCGACCGGAAAGAGAAGAAGTACGTGAAGAGGAGAATGGCTAAGAGCAAGGACGGTAACAACACATCCGATAGGACCGATGAACGCGGGAGAGAGCCCACAACTGCCCAAGGGGGGCAAAGACGGGACAAGAGCGTTTCTCGGGAGGTGTTGGGTCGCTCGGTAGAGGTGCTTGGTGAGAGGCTCGAACGGGTAGAGCATATCTCAAATGAGTTGGAGAGGCACGTGTTTGGAGAGTTCGAACGTGTCAAGGATAACACAATCGAGATGGATACTCGGTTGGGCAAGCTGGAAGAGACGGTGATGGGAGCTGTTCAAGTCTTACGGGAAAGCATCGAGGAGATGCGAACCCGCATTGAGGCAATGGAAGAAGACTTGGCGTTGTGCAAACGAGTGGCTGCCAACGGAGGAGCTGGGATCACCGGAACAAGATCGGCAAGGGTAGAGTACCCCCGACCATCAAGATTCAATGACGTGAGGGACGCCAAAGAAGTTGAGAACTTCTTGTGGGAGATGGAACTATACTTCGAGAACCTTGATCTTACGGATGAGTCGATGAAGATCAAGATGGCGACAAGCTATTTAGCGGACACAGCCATGCTTTGGTGGAGAAGGCGACATGCAGAGATCGAGAGAGGAATTACCTGGGTAGATACTTGGGACGAGTTCAAGAGGGACTTGAAGCGGCAATTTTACCCGGAGAATGTGGTGTACCAAGCCCGAAAGAAGTTGAGAGAACTTCGGCAAAGAGGTACGATCCGCGACTATGTCAATGAGTTCACCTCTCTCATATTGCAGATTCCAAGCATGACCGAAGATGACTCGGTGTTCGACTTCATCAACGGATTACAAAATTAGGCCAAGCAAGAGTTGCAAATACGGGAAGTCCATTCGGTGGACGAAGCTATTGCAGCTGCTGAGTCTTTGTCCGACTTTACCACCCATGACCGACTCAAGTCCTATGAGAGGCATGATGGGCATTCGGCTAATGGTGGGGGAGATGATCACGGATCACGGCATATAAGTGCGAGGAGGGATGAATATGGGGCGGATTCAGAAAAAGGGAAACTGCCACACTCGAAGGGATTTGGGAGGAGCTCAAGTCGGGAGGAGTATGAGGAATGGAAGAAATCTTTTGCACCAAAAGGCGGGTGTTATGTGTGCAAGGGGCCACACCCCGCGAGAGAGTGTCCGAATCTCAGTTCCTTACATGCGATCACGGAGAAGGGTGAATCGGGGGAGGACTCGGAGGATGAACCGGCAATGATTGGATCGTTGCAACTCCTCAACACCCTTGCTACTAAGTCCGAGCAAAAGAACACGGGAAGGGAGTTGATGTTCGTGGATGCCAAGGTTAATGGGAAGAACACCAAGGCAATGGTGGATACCGGGGCAACGAACAACTTCATTTCCAAGGAAGAGGCAAAAAGGCTCTGCATAACTTGGAAGAAGCGCGAGAAATGGGTGAAGACCGTGAATTCGAAAGCTCAACCAATAACTGGAATTGCCAAAGGAGTGGATTTCCGGATGGGAGAATGGAAGGGTCGAGCAGATTTCTCGGTAGTCCCGATGGACGACTATAGGGTTATCCTCGGGTTGAATTTCATGAAAAGGATCGGAGCCGTGCCGATACCTGCACTTAACACCATCGCCATCCTTGAGAAGGAAAACCCATGTATGATCCCAACCATAAGTGTTCCGAGTAAGAAGTTAGGGGAGATACAAAGAGTCTCGGCGATGCGGATTGTGGACCATCTTACCAGACGGGGTAGCGACCAAGGTAGAGCCAGGAACAAACAAGGTAACCATGGAAGAGTCAAGAGCGACAAGGCGATCACTCCAAGTAGCGGCTCGGGGAGGATCAAGACAAAGACGTGGGCAAAGGAGCGGAGAGCGGACAAGAAGACCCACGACGATGAGGGCGTCGCCGAAATGGGTGGGGAAGAATGTCACGCCCTAAATTTTTCCATCATGAAGAATTGCGTTAAGGGGTCGGTTGGTGAGGTTTCCAGCTCCATACTTAGTCATTTCTAAACTTTCTTTCTTATAATAAGCTTCTAGGTTCCTGCGGAACCCTCTAGAAGGTCTTAGAACGTGGTAGAAGGTCTTAGAATGTCCTAGAGAGTCCTAGAGTGTCGGGAAACTTGGGGAAGGATCTAGAGGATCAATCTCCACTGTTGGATCAAATAAATCCCCACCGTCCGTTTGTGGAGGTGCCTCCTATATAAAGGGGTGGGATCCCCCATTTGTAAATAACAAAGCCTTTGAGCATAATAAGAAATCCTTTCTCTCTCTAAATTCGTCTACTTTCTCTCTCTAAGTACCAAGAGGGTATTCGGGTAGGAAGGCTGACTTAGCATCTACAAGGGGTAGAAAGCGCTAAGGCCGCACGAATTGGTTCAAGAGGAATCAGTCTGTGACATTAAGCTGTCTTTGACCAAATTTCTGGTTTCTATGAAGTTACTTGCTTCATCCAAGACTTTCACGAAACCTTTCATGAGAAAGGACTTTACGGTTTTCTGCAGGAAACCTTCCAAATCAAACACTTCAACAAAGAGTTCTTGTTGTTCTTGATGATGTGAGAAATCATCTTCATGCAGAGTCTTTTCTCGATGATTTTTTCTTGTTTAGTCCCGGAAGCTTGATCATCGTAACCTCCAGATATGAGCAAGTTTTTTCTCAGTGTGAAGTTATAAATCAAACGTACAAAGTTGAAGGGTTAAGCAAGCACGAGGCTTAGCAACTATTCTCCTCGTGTGCTTTTGGAAGAGATGTGAGAGATAATAAGCTTCTTACGGATCTTGCTATGGAGGTTATCGAATACGCAAATGGAAACCCTTTAGCTCTACGATTATATGCCAAAGAGATGTCATCACATGAGCAAACAAATCAAAAGGAGACTTTCCTCAAGCTCAAGTAATCTCCTCCACAACAGATTATGGACGTAGTCAAAAGTAGCTACTATACACTTAATGACAACGAACAGAACATAATTTTGTATATTGCTTTCTTTTTTACAGGTGATAATGTTGACTTGGTGTCGGAAGTACTTCAATTCAAGACCTTGGTTTCTTTCCAGATATTGGAATCGACCGGCTTGTGGAAAACTCTTTGGTGACTATTTCAGAGAACAGATTGGAAATGCATAGCATGATTCAGGCAGTAGTCAGAGAAATCAGAAGGTGTCATAAACTAAAAATCAGTGAAGACCTTAGAACAAATTTCAAATGTTTATTGGTTGGTCTTATTCTACCATTCTACCATTCTCCATCTATTTCTTTTTCTGTTTTTAAACTTTATAAGCTTTTTCATCATCCATAAGCTATTCTCTTGTGTATGTTCAGGGTACTGAAGATATCAAAGCGATATCTCTGGACGCATCTAACCTAAACCTAGATGTCAAAATTTCTTCACTCGAAGATATGTATAACCTTAGATTCCTCAAAATTTACTATTATGATCCTGAAAACAATCGCAAGGCTCTCGAGTCTTTGCCTTATGGGCTTAGAGTTCTCCATTGGGAGTATTACCCTTTGCAATCTTTACCACAAGATTTTAATACAAGCAACCTTGTTGAACTCAATATGCCTAACAGCCAACTCCAAACACTTTGGGGAGCAACCAAAGTAAGCAAGCTCAAATGAAAAGTAAGATCTTTAAGTTTTATTATTTCCTATAGCTATTTACATCAATGGTACTGTTTCTCTTTGTTCAGAACCTCAAGATGCTGAAGAGGATCAACCTTTGTAATTCTCAGAAGCTAATTGAAGTTGATGAACTTTCAGAAGCTCTAAACCTTGAGCAAATTGATCTTAGCGACTGTGAGAACTTGGAAAGTTTCCCAGAGATTCATAAACTGCAAAAACTCCGAGTTGTTGAGCTCTCTGTTTGCACACAAATCAGAAGTTTCCCAGAGTTTCCATCAAATATCTTTTTGAAATTCCATGGATCATCTATTAAGACATTATTTTCTCAAGTTACATACACAATCAAGAGCTTATATGAGTCAAGAGCTTATACACAATCAAGAGCTTATATGAGTCATTCGACAATCAGCAAGAACCCCAGAAGTTAGAGCCTACTGATCCCCATATCTTAGACTCTCTGAAACTCGGAAGTTTCCGAAGTAGCCAAGAAAGGATAACAAATCCAAAATCGGAAGCAACAACTACATTTAAAGATATGATGTGTGAAAGCGCATTAAAGATGACCCGAAGCACATCCAAGATCACCCGAAGTGTTCAGGAGAAGTTGGCAAATATGCATGGTTTTGAGATTATGGAGTTCAAGATCCGTGGTTTTGAATATTTGGGGTTCAAAATTTTCAACAAGGAGAGGTTCTGATTCCTTTCACCTGCAACTAATAAAGATTTCGTTTTGCATTTCCATGGAGTATATAAATGAATTTTTCTCACAGTTCCTTAACATGCACAATTATAAAAATGTTTCTGTTTTGGTGTCATTGTTCCACAAAAGATGTATATATTTTTTCAGTGTGTTTAGTGGGCTTATCACATGTTTTATTTGAATGTCTTCACCACTAATAGCTAACTATTCCATTTGTATTCATGTTACTGAAAGAAACATTAAGATAATATAAGATTCCCTTTTTAACTTTCAGTTGAAAGATGCTAGAACTAATGCTACTACTACAAAATGGATAACTATAACAGATTAAACAGATTTACAATTCTACGATACCGATATGAAAAGGGGTAATTGTAATATGTACGCATTGTTAAAGAGACGGGTTAGAAGAGTTATCATGTCAAGAAAGAGTACGCTAAATTTGTACAAGTATTGAAACGAAAATGAAGCTAAATTTGTACTAGTATTGAAACGAAAAGGAAGCTAAGATGATGAGCAAAAAAGTACAGAAAGACTTGCTTTGAAGATGAACTTATAGTTCTTCTATGTCTGTTTTTTTAACGTCAAAGAAATTCTCATTCAATCAAGAACCATGCGCAAAGGATGAGGCTACTCGGGGTAGCCACAATGGCATGGTATTGTTTACAAATGAGAACGGAAAGCCTGAAGTTCTCGCACTATACGTGCAAGAAAGTCAGCATGAACATTAGCTCCCCTGGGGATGAAACATAACTTAAAGATAGGAAATTTCTTCTTAAGAGTTGCGAAATCAGCGAGTTCCGCATGATAGATTGGCCACTCCTCCGGGTTCTCCGTGATAGTGATCAGATCTTTGCAATCGGTCTGAAATGTACAGTAAGGCTGCTTCATATCTTCCAAGCAGTGCATTGCCCACACCAAGCCCTGAAGCTCTGCATGTGTTGCTGATAAACCTCTCCTCATTCCTCGTATTCCGACGAACACCGGTTTCTATGATCCGTTAAAGATGCACCAACCTAAGCCGCAAAAGAGTTTTGATTCTTTCGAAGTTGTATCAGTTTTACAAATTAGGGAGTCGGATTGAATAGGCGGGCCCAAAGGCTGCACGTTCCCTGCCACCATGGCTGGTGGGGTTGTGCTGGCGTCCTTGTTATTTGCCTCACACCACGCTCTGCACTCTGTAACTGCGATGTTCAGGGTTTCATCTGATGATTTGCTGACTCCATTGAATACTTTATGATACACAGAGTTTTAACCCTAAATAATTCTGCAAGTGCACAGACAATCGCAGTGGTATTAAAGGGATCGAATCCACAAGGACCAAGGTTACACTATGAAATGAGCTAGCTAAAGATGAGCTAGCTATTCAGGATCAGCAAGAGTGGTAAAAAGAATAAGAAGTCCTGAATATTGGTTTCGTTCCTCTAGTCTAATGCCTTGAATGAGAAGAATTAAAGTTCAAGTTAAGTCCAAATAGATTAGAGTTATTGCTTTCTGAATCAACCTTACTGAGATGATATCATTCTGGAGAGGGAGGAATCCGAGTGTGAGATGGTTCTGGCTTGTCCTTGTACTCATGGTTCTGCAGTGATAGTCACTAGAAAGATAGTCAAAAATCCACAATGGTTTAAATGCATCATAGATTCCCAATTCCCACAAATGATAGTTTTCGCCCATACAACTAAATGACTCGAACAAATTGACTCAATAAAAGAAAAATGCAGCAGCTACTTTTGACACTGACTCGATAAAACAAAGGAAATAAATAAATGAAGTAGTTGCACCTGATTCGGACTGAAACAAAGACACTAAAGAAAAACATGAAAAATAAGACTCAAAGAAAAAGAAAATAAATCAGTAGCAGACCTCTCCCCCGAACTTAAATCACACCGTCCTCGGTGTGAAAAAGAACTGAAGGATTGGCTGGAAAATGAAAAAGATAAAAATGGATAATACAATGATAAAAAGAAAGTGTGGATAGAATTCACCGCGTTGTAGCGGTGTCCGGATCATCGCAGCCGGCTATTCGCTTCCTCTATCGCCGGAGCTGGCTCGTGTCGGAGGTGCTGGACGAAGGCTGGGGCTGTGTGTTGAAAATTGGATTTCAGCTTCTGTTCCGGTTCTTGCATGCGGAGCACCCTGGCAGAGCAGGTGCTCGCGATCTGGTGCGGGGTGCTCCCTGATTTTCCCTTTTTTTTTTTTTTTTTCAATGAAAACTAAAAACAAAAATTAGTAATAAAACCAAATTTAGAAAATATGTACAGAATCTTATCAGTGGGTTGCCTCCCACCAAGCGCTTGTTTAAGGTCCATAGCTTGACCGATGTACGAAAGGTGTTAATCATGAGAATCAAAAGGTTGGATCAATGGTCCTTTGGTCTTTCTCCTATCAATGCAGTGAACATTATGTGCAAAATCACACATAATTGCCCATGGTAGATAAACAAAACATTCACCAATGAAGTTTACTACAAATGTAGCATATATCTTGAAATATTCTTTGATGATTGAATGCCCAGGAGGATCAAATGCATTCAATGGAAAAATAAAGTTAACTTTAGGAGTAAACGAGTTCATCACAAAATAGTCAACTTTATTTCCAACAAGTCTAGGCAATTGAATATCCTCAAAATTATGAATTTCAAGAGTTGAATCACATGTACCTTCTAGTTGGGTTGGTGGAACCCAATATTTTACCTCTTTAAGTTCATGAGCTTCCATTATCTCCATGCACTTCTCATCCTCCAAACCTTTTTGAGTTTTCTTTGGAGGAACTGGGTAAGGAACCCTAGGCACGTAAACTCGCTCTGGAGGAGTTTCTGTAGATTTGGCTGGAGCACCCTGTCGGAGCATGTGCTCCCGAGAAGGGTTTGGGTGCTCGGTCGTTTTGATCTGAGAATCAACTGGAGTTGTCTTAACCTATTTTCCTGAGTGTAAACCATGTTCCATCAGTATTTCTTCAGTTGCCAGAGCTTTCCCTTGGGTATTGTGCTCCGTAGCACTCTCATTATCTTTCCCCACGGTTTTAGGGCTAATTGGCGGTGTCAACACTCTTCCACTTCTAAGCTCTATGGCGTTGACATATTCATACCTGGGATTTATCTCCACTTTCCCTGGAAGAGTCCCAGTAGGTCGCTTAATTGCCTCTGCAGTTTGGGCAACTTGATTGTCAAGCTTCTTCACGTGAGCGGTAACGGCTTCGTACTTTGCATTGAGATCATTGTACATGTGATCGACCTTGGCATTGATCTCAGTTGCAGCCTTTTGCTGATTAACCAGGAGTTGCTGCATAAGAGTCTTCAGCTCATCTTGAGAATCCGGCGTAGAAGTGGATTGTTGAGTGGATGCGTAGTAGGGTTTTTCTTGAACTCCTCCTTGGAACCGGTTCTGGTTCTGTGTGGGGACGAATGGCTTCTCCTGTTGGTTGCTGGAGTAGAACTTTTGAAACCCTTGGTTCTGTGAAAACTGATTCGTGCTTCCTCCTTGCTGCGGATAAACCTGATCTTGTGGATTTTCGACATTCGTGCTGTGGTAGAAAGGTTCGGGTGGCTCTTGTAGTTTGAGTTGAACCCACGGTTCTGCATATATCCATGTCCACTCATGTGATTAAACTTTTGTATATCAGCATCATCATCCTCTTCAAACCCTTGGGACATAGGCGTGCTCCCATTCTCATCCACAAAATGAACCGATTTTTGGTTTTTCCTAAGGAGTAGGTTTACCTTTGCCATCAGCTCATCAATCTTTTGTGCTTCCACTCTGTTGACTTTTCTGGACCTATCATACTCAGGAGGCTTGTTGTTGGAACTCGAAGCCAAGTTTTCAATCAGCTCAAAAGCGCCTTCCTTAGTCTTGGTCATGAAATCGCCATTACTGGCCACATTCAGCGCATTCCTATAATCCCACTCAACACCATCATAGAAAATTTCTAGAATCTGCTCGTCCTTGAATCCGTGGTGAGGACACTCTCTGCAATATTCCTTCAGCCTTTCCCAAGCCTCACAAAAAGCTTCCCCGGAATGCTGTTGGAATGAGGATATCTTGTTCCTTAAGGATGCAGTTTTTGACTTGGTGTAGAAGTGATTCAAGAATGCTGCTCTACATTCAGTCCATGTCTTCAACGAACCCGGTGGTAGTAACTTCAGCCATCGAGATGCCTTGCCTGCAAGTGAAAATGGAAACAACTTGCACTTCAAGAATTCACTCGGTATTCCTTTAGAACCCGTGGTGCTGCAGATTTCTTCAAAATTCTCAATGTGATCTATGGGAATTTCAGCTGGGAGCCCATGGAAAAGATGTTGCTTCACCAACGAAATCAATTGAGGTTTGATTTCGAAGTCTTGCCGCTGAATGGCTGGAGGTGTGATGGCAGCTCAGTTTTGATAATATGTATGCGGATTATCCGAGTCTCCAATTCTGGACTGCGGTTGCTGAACCTCTTGTCTATCTCTTCGCAGTTGCTCCGTCTCAACCCGAAGCATTTGCAACTGAGCAGCCAATCCATTATCTTGCTCGCCCATGTCGGCGGTAATAAGTCTACTGGTCATGCACCTGAAACATAAGAAAAAAAAGAAAAAGAAAGAATTAGTAGTTTCTTAGACGGAATTAAAATCAAAAATCAAAGGTAATGCAATTGGTCCCCGGCAACGGCGCCAAAAACTTGATACACAGAGTTTTAACCCTAAATAATTCTGCAAGTGCACAGACAATCGCAGTGGTATTAAAGGGATCGAATCCACAAGGACCAAGGTTACACTATGAAATTATGAGATTATTAAATAAAGCTAAGACAAAAGATATGGTTGATTTCGAACAGAATTGCAAATAATTAAAAGCGGTGTAAATTCAATAAAGGAAAACACTAGATCAAGGTAATTCGCAGATGATTCAGAGATGAGAACTTAGCAACTATTCAGGATCAATTTCAGCAAAGGTCTAGAACTCAAACATAAAATTAATATCGTCCCACTCTCGTGGCGGCGACAACTTTATCTAGCAACCTAGATACCACAACTCTCGTTTGGACCTAGAGATGTAAATAAGTATTAAAGAATGGGTTCAATATGTTTACAACCAGCCGCACCAACTCTCGTCACCTACGACTGATTGCTCATCAATGTCTTTTCTAGCAACCTAAAATACTCTCGCAAATAGATTTAACCTAAAATCATAAACTAAGTGATCAGTTTAGTTTAAGCATTAAATTCAACCAGAGGTGAAGACAGTATGTATTTATGCATCCTATTTGTGCTAAGTTAAATCATCTCATGAATACCTTTGAAAAACCCTAATCTAGTTAATAGACTACTCAGACATGGAAGAAGAAAACATAGCAATGGAATAAAAGGAATTCATAAATAAACACTAAAAGTAATAAGGTTCAGAATTCTTCTCAAAACAAGGTATGGATGATTTCCAAGTACAAAGCAATCGAAACAAAGGAGATGGAAGCAAGGAACAAGGCGATGGCGACAAAGGAGGAGGAGGAAAGATCTTCAAGCGGCTTCTGCTTTTTCTCCAAGGAAAAGGACGTGTTTTTGAAGAAGAAGCTGCTGACCTATTTAATAACCCGAAATTAGGTCAACTCGGGCCCACTAATCCTCGCTGGCGGCGGAGCACGTGGTCCCACTGGGTGCTCGCGTGTAATTGGGCCCTTTTGGGCCTTTTTGCTCCAAATTCGCCTCTTTTTGCTTCAAAACCCCTATAAGCTCCAGTCCATCCAATTTATGCTTTAAGACCTCATTCTGACATGTTAAGACTCAAAATAGACTTGAAAAACACTTAAAACAACTATAAAACATTAGTAAATATGGGCCAAAATCATCATATATCACTTTATCATTTTGGGCTTTCCAAATCATCTAGAGTTTCCAAGGGAAGCTTCTTACTTGTTCCTACTCCAATGCGTCATCATTAAGTCTCCAGAACAGAGTATCGAGGTTTGTAAACAGCGCTTCGGTGGGGAAATGTAACGGATCCAAGCCGGTTGGTACAAGTCCCATATCTGACGCACGAAGGGGCAAAGAAATAGCATATGGTTCGTGGTCTCATTCTCAACTCCACAGCGAGGGCAAAATCCATCTTAAACCACCCGTCGATTTAGGAGATTTTGTCTCGTGGCAACACAGCCACATAAAGCCTGCCAAATAAAATGCCTTATTTTCCTCGATGTCTTGAGCTTCCAGGCATAAGATCGAAGTGCTGTGGTACTCGGTTCTGTGGTTCCCGTGAACTCTCTTGCATCCCTCTGTTTTTTTGCTAGCCAATAGCCTGACCTTACCGAATAATTTCCGTTCTTTGGGTACGACAATCAGTAGGCATCATCGCTAAAGAAGAAGCTCGGCCGAATACTAGTAATTAGGGGAATATCCTCTGCAACGATATGGGCTCTAATCAGAGGCAAATCCCAATCTCTTAAATCTTTTCTGATCAGGTCTGAGACCGAAAGATGTTCTGGGCAATTACTCGCTGGTACCGATGGGAGCCAAGGATCTCGCCAAACCGAGGTAAGAATCCCAGACCCAATTGTTTTACGCAGACAACTTTTTAGGAGAGTACGAGCTGACCACATGCTTCTCCACCCGAATGACGAGGAATTTGCAAGTCTTTCTGTACTTTTTTTGTCTAGGAATTAGCTTTTTAAGTGCTTGCTTGGAAAATTTTTAAACTCTATGAAAGTTTTTAAAAATTAATATTATTTAAACTCTATAAAAATTTTAACATATATAGAAAATTAGACCATTTAAAAGAAAACTTTAAAATTGACCCAAATTATATGTCTTTAAATAAAAAGTTTGTTAAAAAATAGTACAAAGATGTTTAAGGAACCAAAAATACCTTTTTTCCTTTTATATTTTTCATAATCATTACATTAACAATAATTATTTCTTTTCAATGAAATTTAAATAACTTAAGTATTTTATTTACATAGATATATTTTGATTAAATATTAAGTCATCAAGATCTTTGATTTAAATAATTAATCTATATTAATACATTTGTTTAGATGAAAATTAAAATTTTGAAATTTCTTTTATAATTAAAAATATAGAAAGTTAACAATGCAACATAGATTTAAAAAAACAAGAAATCTCTATATTGTTATTTGAGAAGTACATTTTAAAGATATTTTATATGTGGTAGTTATTATTAAATGAAACTAACGATATACTAATTTTTTTTAATTTCTTTTACAAAGGATATAAATGAAATTAAAAAAAATCTAAAACATTATAATGATCATATCTCTATATTATTAAAAAGAGGTACTCGTGGACCTGTTGCAAACAGATTTTCAAGAGTAATTAAATGAAATACTTTCAGCTTTGCATCCAAACACTATTTATTTTCTTATCTAATATTACATATCCTTACAAGCAACCACAATTATTTCCTTATCTAATATTACAATTTTATAGTATGAATTATGATTATTCAATCACCTTTGTTTGATCTTATTTTCAAGTCATTTTGAATGATTATATAATACATATAATTAATAAAAAGTTTAGATTTTTTTCTGTATATGTTGTGATTCAAAATTTTTAAAACAAAACATATATTATTCAATTGATGAAGAAAAAATTAGGTCTACACTCCACATAGACTAAAACATTTAGACAATGATTCAGAGATATATTATTAAAACAAAACATATATTATTCAAAATGATTCCAAAATCGAATGAACAATAAGCTTATAAGTCTTATTCGGCTTAATCTGATTTTAATTGAACCAATTTAAACTTTAAAAATATATAAATATTTAAACTCTGGAATTTTTTTTTAAAATATTAATATTAGTTAAATCTATAAAATTATAAAATATTAATAATGTTTAAACTCTATGAAAGCTTTAAAAATTAATAATACTTAAACTCTATAAAAATTTAAAATATATAGAAAATAGGACCATTTAAAAGAAACTTTGAAAGTGACCCAAATTATATGTCTTTAAATAAAAAGTTTTTAAAAAAATAGTACAAAGATGTTTAAGGAACCAAAATTATTTTGTATTTCCTTTTATATTTTTCATAATCATTATATTAACAATAAATGTTTTTTCAATGCAATTTAAATCTCTTAAATATTTGATTTACATAGATATATTTTTGTTTAAATATTAAGTCATCAAGATCTTTGATGACTTAATATTTAAACAATCTTTACCACAAGATTTTAATACAAGCAACCTTGTTGAGCTCAATATGCCTTACAGTCAACTCCAAACGCTTTGGGGAGGAATCAAAGTAAGCAAACTCACTTTCTGTTATTCCTTTAGCCATTTACTTCAACTGTGTTTCTCTTTGTTTTCAGAACCTCAAGATGCTGAAAAGGATCAACCTTCGCCATTTCAGAGATGTTGCATGAAGCTGAGGAACTTTCAGAAGCTCTAAACCTTGAGCAAATTGATCTCAGCGACTGTAAGAACTTGCAAAGTTTCCCAGACATTGATCAAATGCAAAAACCGCCGAGTTGTTGATCTCTCCGGTTGCAAACAAATCAAAAGTTATCCTGAAATCAATAAATGGTTCACATATTCGTCATCTTGAGCATTTGGAGTACAAAAACGTCAAGGAGGACAGGCTCTGGTTCCTGTAACCTGAAATCAATAAATATTTCGTTTTGCATTTCAGCAGACCAGATTCAGTATATATATATCTGAGGTATTTTGATTGTTTTTTTCCTTTGGATGACTATAAAATTGTTCTGTTTTGGAGTCGTTCCATAAAAGATGTAATTTCCCAGTGTTTCCAATGAGCTTATGCTGTTAAGGATCATTATCATAGTTTTGTTTGTTTTCCAAATGATCCAGCAAAAGTAAAATACTTTAGTATACAGAGAATAAGTAATGTCAAACCAGCAAAAACTAAGAAACCAAACAAAGTTAGAGTTGCAGAGGAGTATAGTTCTAAGATTAAAAAGACGAAAACAGGAGGCTAGAATCAACATTGGTTAACCAATGGCATTGAAATTTCAGAAAAAGCATACACACACTAAATATGAAATCAAAATTAAAAAAACAAACGCTAAGCATTCTTTTTTGCTAATGCGGTTCTTACATGTTGTTTAGCAATATAATCAAGAAGGCAAGCCCTAAGTACTCCTCATTGTACGCTCGTAATTTTTGTATAAGGCGCTTCCGAGTAAACTTCATACCCACCACGGAGTTCTTTACCTTGGTCTTTCTTTCAACATCATTGATTGCAACTTTCATGGAGCTGAGGTCAAAAGACAAATCCTCACCTTCTTTTGTCCCTACATCATGGATCGCAAGCTTGTTAGAGTTGAGATCAAAACGAGAATCATCACTATCCTTTGCTCGCCGTCTAGTGGTGTCACTGTTCTTTCTTTCCGGTTTCATATCGATTAGTCTCTCTCTGTGTCTAAGTCTCGATAATAAGACTTTTTTTTTCTCTTCAGACCTTTGTGATGTGTGGCAAGGAGGGCTGCAAGCGTATATATAGGGAAATATTGAAAAGTCGGTTTGTGGTATAAATGGGCTTTGTTGATTTTTGGCCCAGTAGTTGGTTTCATTACTATTATTAATGGGACATTGATTTTCATATTCAGTCAGTGATGTTGTGTACTGCGATTTGAATTTCTTAAAGTCAAGTGATTTCTTATAAACGAGTGACAAATTTTTAGAATTCCCATGATAAGCTGCAAGAGCCACGAAGGTATTTTTAAGTAAAAGGCTGGTGTGATGTACAATCTTAGAGAGCTTCCAAGCCATTGCTCTGCTATAACATCTTAAAGTTCTGAATCTCTCCTTTGGTTTGGTTGCATAAAAAATCAATCTATTTCCTGAGTTGGTATAGATGATAAGAAATCTGAATCTTGAGAGAAATGGCGTAAGGGAAGGAAGATCTGAACAAATTGGAGTTATTCAAATTAGTAAAAATCGAAACTAGGAATAACAAAGAGAGCTCAAGAGTTGCTCCAACTTTTCAAGCTTCCAACATTTGTCATAAAAAAAGAGTGGAGGGTTTAGTCTCAGCCGAGATAATTGAGAATAACCAGTTTATCTATGCTAAGACAAGTCCAATTCCTGCATCCATCGAGACACTCACAAGGCTAGTAAAGTTGTTCCTTGGGAACTGCAGAGGTTCAAATTTTCTAGTAAAGATCGATAACATGAAGTCTCTCGAACAGCTATGTAAATGGAGTTCACAAGACAACTAAGCCATATAGGTATCTCCAACTCTGCTCACATAAGTTGTTTGTGCCATTATCATCATCAAAATGATCTTTTGAAGATACTATTGAACTTGCTACACCTCCTTGATTGGTCAGACTCGTCTATATTTGGAGATTCATCATTAACAACTTCACCTTCTTTTGAGCTCACCTGTGACATGGATTCATCACTAATATTTAGATGATTCAGAAAACTTAAAAGACCAGCTTCTTATCCAAAGGAACGATCCAATCTGATAAAAATCAGTGATAAACAAAGCAAGGAACTTGATCCGATGATAAGAATAAGGTTTTGTACAGAAACCAACCAAAAGATAAAAAAATTTTGTTGAAAAATTTAGGAGAAACAGATATTTACCTAGACCCGAAACAACAGCATGTAATATTAGTTTCATCCCAAGCGTCACTCGAACCAATGACCTCTAAGCTTTGCCTAAGCCTTTTACCAGTTGAACTAACGACACTTTGTAAGGAAAGATAAACTAAAATGCAATAAGAAAAGCATAGAAATACTAAATATGATCATCAAAATATAAACAAACTCTAATCATTATTTTTTGCTAATATGGTACTTACGTGTTTGTTTTGCAGAAGAAAATCCATAAAACTCCTCGTTGAACGCTCGTAATAATTCTATAACGCGCTTCCCTTTCCGAGTCAGCTTCATATTTTTCCTCACCGCCGAAGTCTTTACCTTGGCCTTTGTTTCAACATCATTGATTGCATGTTTAATAGAGCTGAGGTCAAAAGACAAATCCTCACCTTCCTTTTTTTCCCAACATTATTGATCGTCGCAGGCTTTATAGAGCTGAGATCAAAACGAAAATCATCACCTTCTCCTTTGTCCGCCAGCTAATGCTGAAGGAATAATAAAACCATAGATTAATGAAAAAAATATTAAGTCAAGGGATTATAAACGAGTGACAACTTTTTAGAATTTACATGATAAGCTACAAGAACCACAATGGAGATCGAGGGATTTTAAGCTGCAATTTCCATGATAAGTTACAAGAGTTTCCTCCAAATTTCAAGCTTCCCACATTTTTCATAAAAGAGTGGAGGGTTTAGTCTAAGCCTCAAGAATGATTGTGAAATAACTAGATGATATTTTACAGTTTAATTTTTGGGTTTATTGGGTGATAGGGTAGTTTTTTTTACAAGTAATTGTATGAAAAGAGCTCTTAAGTTTCTACTTATATAGAAACTGTTTTACTAAGAGACGTAGCCAAAATCCTTAACTCTTAAGTCAAGCATGTCATTGTACAAGAGTATTTAAAATCATGACAATTAGGAGAAAGACAATAGTTTTTGGTGAAAGTTCTTCACGTGTGATTCTTTACCATCAAAATTGAGCTTCAGCTTGGCTTTCTCCGCATTGGCAAAGGTTAGCGAGAGGATTGGCCGCTTTTAACTATGGACATAGCTTGTAGTATTTTCAAGACCTCCTTCACGATAGTTTCAACGAAATCAATCTCCAATGTGCTGCTACACTTGTTAAGAAAAGGTAAATATGAGTTTTTTTAAAGTTCACACACGAAAGTGAAGAAAGTTGCAAATATAAAAGACGACTTCGATGATTTTTTTATCAGATCTAATGAAAAAATAATACAATTCTTTTGATACAATAACATTTCCGAGGAACTAGTTTAAGTACAAATATGTTAAAATATGTCAAATTTTTGTTTAGAGATTAGAGATTTCTTTGGCTTCTCAAAACAAAAAAAAGCATTAAAAGTATGAATTGTCATTAGTACCTTTCCTCATCGAAAGTCAGAGCAAACTTATGGGAGACAAACACAATTGCCTCTTTCCATCGCTTTATCTTAGGTTCGTCAGACCTGTACAGGTACTCTTTATCTCTGAAATGATCACCAAACTCTCCCTTAAGTCTTTTCACGTTGGTTGGAGTCACCTTGTAATAGATGGGAAGCACCTTATGATAGAGAGTAAAGGTATTCATAAAGTTATTTTTATCTGTCAAAAGATGTATAAGCTATGTACCTTCGATAGAAGTAATAACATTAGTCTATCATAAGTTTCATTTGATTTCAACTCAAAATCAATTGACAATTAGTGGACTGACTCACATCTCTTATATACTAGTTTTGACTTCTTTAAGTTTATGATGTGAGATATTAACACGCCCCATTGAGTCGATGGCTCTTATTAGCTCATCTCAAACCAAATCCCATTTTTAGAACGACAATAATCTCTTCTTGGACCACCAACAAATGAGACTCTAATATTACGTTAAATTTCATAGACTTTCAACTTAAAACCAATATGCAATACATGGATTGACCGATATCTTTTATATATTAGTGATGGTCTTTTAAATTTCCGAAGTAAGATCCTAACTGTCTAGATCGTAACTCATTATATTTACCTATATACGATATAGAGATATATACATGTTTATCATCACACCTTGAGAAGGCCCTGGTGGACACGTTCTTTAATCTTCACAAGCTCTTCCAAGCACCATTCTGATTCTGTGTACCTGCTCGAAAACACAACTATGGCAATTCCAGAATCCTCAATCCTCGTGAAAAGAGTGTTGAGGTCTTCACCTCTTTGCTCATGGTTGTCTATGAAGACGTTTATCTCACTTCTCCGAAGGGCATCCACTCGATAGCCGACAAAGTTTTTGCGCAGCTGTTTTCCTCGAAAATTGATGAAAACTTGAAAATTTGGTGGCTTGACTTTACTATCCATTGGAGAATTGTTGGAAGCTCTTTAAACCAAAAGATATAACATTTTTATGGTTAATGTTTGTTAGAGATGAAGTTCTTATGAAACCAAAGTGTCTCCGTAGGTTACCTGTCAAGGAAATTGGCATTCACTGTTCGCTCTGCAGGAAAGTACTCTAGCCCTTTTGGTACGTTCTCCACAATTCTATTGATGGCACCACCCTCACCACTGGTAAAAAAGTGAGAGAATACATTCATCAAGATATCTCTAGTCCAACTATAAATCTTAAAATTTTTAAGTAGCAATGTGGAAATTATAAGATTTTGCAAAAGAAAAAAAAAGAAAAAGTACTTACATTAAAAGTGTGCTCATATATGCAAGTTGTCGCAGACAAGAAAAGAGAAGCAGAAGACAAACTATTATCATTCCTAGCTGACTTCTAATTTTATTGAGATCCAACTTATGTCTCAATTCCTCCAGGCATTGTTTGAATCTTCTAAAAGTTCCAGTGTAGATATTTTCTGATAGATCCACAGATGCCTCTTGATCCAGCAGTACTCTCTTAACTGCTACCACAATTTGTTCGACTTTCTTGCTTTCGTTGCTGCAATACGAGTGAGGAAAATAACTAATGAGATCAAGACCTTCCTGAATTACCCATCAAAGATTCGTAAATTTATCAAGAACTGTAGTCACTACTTGTCGAGCCTGTTTTGGTAAATTCTCAACCAAATGGGTAATCAGTTTACCTTTTCTTCTCCACTGTGATGCCCTCTATGCTGGGAATCCACTCCAAAGCATCTTTCCACTCATTCTTATTCATCGCATATCTTTCCACTAGAACCCTGAATGCATCACCGAACTGTCCCCTTAGGTATCTCACGGTGGATGGATCCAACTTGTAGAAGATGGGAATAGCCACCAGTTTACCTTTTTCAACACAATCCTTGATCCTCGCCAGCTCTCTCAAGCACCAGGTTGATTCTGTGTACTTTCCGGAGACGAAAACCAGAGCGATTCTTGATTCCTCTATCCTCTCCAATAGTATCTCTATGCTTTCGCCTCTGTCTTCGTGGATGTAGACGTTAATGTTATGATTTTCCAAGGCTGTGACGAGATGGCTGAGGAATGCATAGCGTAACTCCTCTTCACGAAAATTTATGAACACTTGATGTTGTTCGATCGTCAAAGATCCCGCCATGGCAGTTGACCTGCAACCCAAATCTTAGCATAAAAAGAAAGTTAATGAAGGAGCTAAATCTCTGATTCACAACCAAAAAAATAATATATATATATATATATATATATTAGTATTCTTTTATTGAGTAAATTATCTCAAATAGTGGGGAAGCTCATGCTCATTTGAGTATGGGAAATTTTTGGATTTAGATACCCATTTATAAAATATTAATAAACTATTCTTATGTTGTCAGAGATTAAGTAAGAAACCATTGATTAGACGATAAGATTGTAAAGTCTAAAGACCTTTATGAGATGACAAAAAAAAAGACTTTTCTGTTCCTCAATAATACGGGTTTGATTTGGTTGTCAAGTTTTTTTTTTCTTATGATAATATACTATTTATATTGAAAAAATCTCAAAATGACTATCTACCTTAGTAAACTTTTTTTTTTTTTTTTTACATTGATTGTACAGAGACAGTTAGAGGTGGTAAAAATTACGATTTGCAAAGAGACATTGATTCATTGGCAAATACTCGGGATATCCGGATATGCATAGTTCCGAATCTGTCCAAAATAGTTTAACTTTTTATATAATAATATTAAATTATTAAAAGTAAATCATAAATAAATTTAATAAAAATAATATTCATATCTATCTTTAATTTATTTTTATAAATATTTTAGAATACATTTATTACTTTATAAAAAACACACCATATTTTAAATAGACTTTTATTTTTGTGATATTTTAACCAATTTTTTATTTATTTGATAATATTTTTAAATATTGTACATATATTGTAATATATATATATAACGTTTCCTCATGGTATCAGAGTCATGTGACTGATATGTGGGCGAAAAACCGACTCTTAAATCTTCTAAAAGGTCTAGGTGTGTAGAACTTAGTCTTGTGATCTTTTTGCTGAACTTGTTTGTGGTATCTTGATATATGATGATTTTGACCTATATTTACTAATGTTTTATAGTCGTTTTTAGTGTCTTTCGAGTCTATTTTGAGTATTAACAGGTCAGAATGAAGTCTTGGAACATAAATTGGATGGACTAGAGCTTATTGGGCTTTTAGAGCAAAAAGAGGCGGATTTGGAGCAAAAGGGCCCAATTTACACGCGAACACCTAGTGGGAGCACATGCTCCGCCGCCAGCGAGAATTAGTGGGCCCGAGTTGACCTAATTTCGGGTGATTTAAATAGGTCAGCAGCCTTTCTTCAAAAAAACATGTCATTTTCCTTGGAGAAAAATCAGAAGCTGCTTGACGATCCTCTCCTTCTCCTCCTTTGTCGCCTTCGCCTAAGCTTTTGTTCCATTCATCCTTTGTTTCGATTACTTTTACTTGGAGATCATCCATACCTTGTTTTGAGAAGAATTCTGAACCTTGTTACTTTCAGTATTTATTCATGAATTCCTTTTATTCCATTGCTATGTTTTCCTTTTCCATGTCTGAGTAGTCTATTAACTAGATTAGGGTTTTTCAAAGGTATTCATGAGATGATTTAACTTGGCACAAATAGGATGTATAAATATATACTGTCTTCACCTCTGGTCGAAATTAATGCTTAAACTAAACTGATCACTTAGTTTATGATTTTAGGTTAACCTATTTGCGAGATTATTTTAGGTTGCTAGAAAAGACATTGGTGAGCAATCAGACGTAGGCGACGAGAGTTGGTGCGGCTGGTTGTGAACAAATTGAACCCATTCTTTAATGCTTATTTACATCTCTAGGTCCAAGCGAGAGTTTAGGCATCTAAGTTGGTAGATATTGTCGCCGCCACGAGAGTGGGACGATATTATTTTTATGTTTGAGTTCTAGACCTTTGCTGAAATTGATCCTGAAAAGTTGCTAAGTTCTCATTTCTGAATCACCTGCGAATTACCTTGATCTAGTGTTTTCCTTTATTGAATTTACACCATTTTTAATTATTTGCAATTCTGTTCGAAATCAACCATATCTTTTGTCTTAGCTTTATTTAATAATCTCATCATTTCATAGTGTAACCTTGGTCCTTGTGGATTCGATCCCTTTAATACTACTGCGATTGTCTGTGCACTTGCAGAATTATTTAGGGTTAAAACTCTGTGTATCAAGTTTTTGGCACCGTTGCCGGGGACCAATTGCGTTACCTTTGATTTTTGATTTTTAAATTCAGTCTAAGAAACTAATTTTTCTTTTCCCTTTTTCTTATGTTTCAGGTGCATGACCATTAGAACAACAAGAAGAAACTACACCGAGAATTTAATCAATCTTTCAAACGAAGGCTCGCTAGGGTAGAAAGGGAGAACCGACAACGAAGACTCGACACCGCCAACATGGGCGATCACGAAGACGGATTGGCTGCTCAGTTGCAAATGCTTCGGATTGAGATGGAGCAACTCCGAAGAGATAGACAAGTAGCTCAGCAACCGCAATCCAGAATTAGAGACTCGGCCAATCCTCATACCTATTATCAGAACCGAGCCGCCATCACACCTCCTGCCATTCAGCGGTAAGACTTTGAAATCAAACCTCAATTGATTTCGTTGGTGAAGCAGCATCTTTTCCATGGACTCCCAGCTGAAATCCCCATGGACCACATCGAAAATTTTGAGGAAATCTGTAGCACCGCGGGTTCTAATAGAGTTTCGAGTGAATTTTTGAAGTGCAAGCTGTTTCCTTTTTCACTTGCGGATAAGGCATCTCGTTGGCTGAAGTCATTACCACCGGGGTCGTTGAAGACATGGGCTGAATGTAGAGCAGCTTTCCTAAACCACTTCTACACCAAGTCAAAGACCGCTGCCTTGAAGAACAAGATATCTTCATTCCAACAGCACTCCGGAGAAGCTTTTTGTGAAGCTTGGGAAAGGCTGAAGGAATATCGCAGGGAGTGTCCTCATCATGGTTTCAAGGATGAGCAGATTCTTGGAATTTTCTATGATAGTGTCGAGTGAGACTATAGGAATGCACTAAATGCGGCCAACAATGGTGATTTTATGACCAAGACCAAAGAAGGCGCCTTTGAGCTGATTGAAAACTTGGCTTTGAGTTCTAACAACAAGTCTCCAGAATATGATCAGACCAGGAAAGTGAATAGCGTGGAGACACAAAAGATCGATGAGCTGACAGCTAAGGTGAACATACTCCTTAGGGGAACCCAAAAATCGGTTCACTTTGTGGATGAGGATGGGAGTACGCCTATCTCCCAAGAGTTTTAAGAAGACGATGATGCTGGGGTGCAAGAGGTGAACTACGTGAGTGGCCAGGGATATGTGCAGAACCGAGGGTTTAACCAGAATTACCGAAGCCACCCCAACCTTTTCTACCGCAGCACCAATGTCGATAATCCACAAGATCAAGTCTATCCGCAGCAAGGAGGAAGCACGAACTAGCTGCCACAGAACTAGAGTTTCCAGAAGTTCTACTCCAACAACCAGCAGGGGAAATTATTCACCCCCACGCAGAACCAGAACCGATTTCAAGGAGGAGGACAACAAAAACCATACTATGCATTCGCTCAATAATCTGCCCCCACGCCGGATTCTCAAGATGAGCTGAAGACTCTCATGCAGCAACTCCTAGCCAATCAACAGAAGGCTACAACTGAGATCAATGCCAAGGTCGATCATATGTACAATGACCTAAACACCAAGTATGAAGCCGTCACCGCCCACGTAAAGAAGCTTGACACGCAAGTTGTCCAAACTGCCGAGGCAATCAAGCGACTTGCTGGGACTCTTCCAGGGAAAGGGGAGATGAATCCCAGGAATGAGTATGTCAACGCCGTGGAGCTCAGAAGTGAAAGAGTGTTGGCACCGCCAACTAACCCTAGAACCGTGAGGAATGACAAGGAGAGTGCTACCGAGCACAACACCCAAGGGAAGATTCTTGCCACAGATGAGGATATGCTGGAAGATGATTCACCCTCAGAGACACATGTTAAGATGACTCCAGCAAATTCTCAGACCAAAACTACCGAGCACCCCAACCCTTCTCGGGAGCACATGCTCTGACAGAGTGCTCCAGCCAGATCCACAGAAACCCCTTCAAAGCGAGTTTATGTGCCAAGAGTCCCCTATCCTATTCCTCCAAAGAAAACTCGAAAAAATTTGGAAGATGCCAAGTGTAGGGAGATGCTTAAAGACTTGACGGTGAAGCTTCTTTTGGTGGATGCCGTGCAGATGGTGCCAGCCCCAAAAAGGTACATGAAGGAGTTGGTATCTGGTAAGGTAGTGGAAGAAGAGAAGGTGATGATGATCACAAAAAAATGCAGTGCCATACTCCCGAACAAGGTGTTAACAAAGAAGGATGATCCGGGGAGGTTTGTGATTTCGGTGAATATCGGACCAATGACCTTTGCTTGCTCTCTTTGTGATTTGGGGTCCAGTGTTAATCTGATGCCATACTCTGTGGAAAAGCGTCTAGGGTTCACAAAATTCAAACCCACCAAGATCTCATTGGTATTCGCGGATAGGTCAACAAAGCTACCGATTGGTGTGATTGAGAATCTACATGTGCAGATAGGGGATACACTCATCCCAGCAGATTTTGTAGTTCTGGAGCTGGACGAAGAACCAAAAGACCCTCTGATTTTGGGACGCATATTCCTATGCACCGCGTGTGCGATCATCGATGTTGAAGAAGGGATAGTTGATCTCCGCCTTGGAGATATGCTCGTAAAGTTTGAAATGAACAGACTTCTCTAGAAACCAATGATTGATAGACAGACATTTGTGGTTCATGATGGTTCAGAGATGGCTGAAGAGGTTACCGAAGAAGTTTTGGTGAAAGACCCATTGGAGATTGCCTTGACCAAAGCCAAAAATAAACATGGGTTTTTGAGTGAGGATGCCGAGAATTTTTCAAAGATGCTGGACTCCAGCCTTGGAGCAGAGCAGATGGTGGCATACATGAGTCTAGAAGAGGATCTGACCTCGAAGGAGAAGGATAAAGGCGGAGCACCCGCCTTAATGCTGGGAGCACCTACTCCGGATGACGTGCTCCGCGGTTCTTGGAGCGAGCTGAAAGCTCCCAAGCTGGAGTTGAAAGCCCTCCCAGCTGGGCTCAGGTATGCGTTTCTTGGTCCTAACTCTACCTATCTTGTGATTATTAATGCTAACTTGAACAATATCGAGGTTACTTTGCTCTTGTGCGAATTGAGAAAATAAAGGAAGGCTTTAGGGTATTCATTGGACGATATCACTGGCATCTCTACAGACCTTTGCATGCATAGAATACACCTAGAAGATGAATTAATGACTTATGTCGAGCATCAGAGACGGTTAAACCCGAATCTAAAGGATGTCGTCAAGAAAGAGATCATGAAACTTCTAGAGGCTGGTGTAATCTATGCAATCTCCAACAGCAAATGGGTCAGCCCTATGCATGTAGTACCTAAGAAGGGAGGCATCAGGATGGTAAAGAATGAACGGAATGAGCTGATACCAACTAGGACGGTAACCGGACATAGGATGTGCATCGATTATAGGAAACTTAATGCCGCGACTCGCAAGGATCATTTTCCACTTCCTTTTATTGATCAAATGCTTGAACACTTAGCTAACCATCCTTATTACTGTTTCTTAGATGGTTATTCAGGTTTCTTCCAGATCCCCATCCATCCGGACGATCAAGAGAAGACGACATTCACTTGTCTATATGGCACCTTCGCATACCGTAGGATGTCATTCGGCTTCTGTAATGCTCCAGCCACCTTCCAACGCTGCATGATGTCCATCTTTACTAACCTCATTGAGGACATTATGGAGGTTTTTTTGGATGATTTTTCTGTGTATGGAAGTTCTTTTTCTGTGTGCTTGTCGAACTTGTGTAGGGTCTTGCAAAGGTGTGAGGAGAAACACCTTGTTCTCAACTGGGAGAAATGTCACTTTATGGTACGAGACGGGATAGTGCTGGGACACAAGATATCCAAAAAAGGTATTGAAGTGGACAAGGCAAAGATCAAGGTGATGATGAGCTTGCAGCCGCCAACCTCGGTGAAGAGAATCAGCAGCTTCCTAGGGCATGCTGGGTTCTATCGCCGGTTCACCAAGGATTTTTCAAAGATCGCCAGACCCCTCACCAGATTGTTGTGCAAGGAGTTGAAATTTGAGTTCGATGATGCATGCTTGGAAGCTTTCCACATGATAAACGGAGCATTGATAAGCGCTCCTATAGTTCAGCCACCGGACTGCGATCTTTCTTTTGAGATCATGACCGACGCTAGTGACTTTGCTGTAGGAGCAGTTCTGGGCCAGAAGAAAGACAACAAGCTTCATGTTGTTTATTATGCAAGTCGAACCATGGATGAAGCTCAATGCAAGTACGCCACAACCGAGAAGGAGCTGTTAGCGATTGTGTTTGCCTTTGAGAAATTTCGATCATATCTTGTTGGATCAAAGGTGATTGTGCACACTGACCATGCAGCCCTAAAATACTTGCTAACGAAGAAGGATGCCAAGCCGAGGCTCCTAAGGTGGATATTATTGTTGTAAGAATTCGATTTGGAGATTAAGGACAAGAAAAGAGCTGAAAATGGTGTTGCAGATCATTTGTGTAGGATGAACATTGAAGAGGAAACACCCATGGATGACAGTTTGCCTGATGAGCACGTTTATGCAATCAGCATTGGCCACGTCAGTGAGGACCCACTCAGAGCACGTGCTCCAGAATGTTTATTCAGTTCGGTGGAAAAGGGTCACCAACCAAATTTTCCTTGGTTTGGAGAGATTGCCAACTTCCTACCTGCTGCGAAGGAACCGGAGAACTTCGTGGGCAACAAAAGGAAGAAATTCCTTAGGGACATAAAAATGTATTTTTGGGATAAACCCTTCTTATATAGGCATTGCTCGGATGGGATTTTCAGGAGATGTGTTTCAGAGGAAGGGATACCAGGGATCCTCCAGCATTGCCACAGTTCATCATATGCTGGTCACTTCACCACCTTCAAGACAGTTTCCAAGGTTCTTCAATCCAGTTTTTGGTGGCCCACCATGTTCCGCAATGCCCAGCGCTTCATCTCTCGATGTGACGCTTGCCAACGACAAGGGAACATCAGGAAGAGGAATGAGATGCCCCAGAATTTCATCCTTGAAGTTGAAGTTTTCGATGTGTGGGGTATTGACTTCATGGGACCATTCCCATCCTCCTTTGGGAATGAATATATATTCGTTGCCGTTGATTATGTATCCAAGTGGGTTGAAGCCTTGGCAAGTCCTACCAATGATGCTCGGGTGGTGGTTAAGTTGTTCAAGTCTATTATTTTCCCCATGTTTGGTGTTCCGTGAATTGTGATCAGCGATGGAGGTTCACACTTCATCAACAAAATCTTTGTGAACCTCTTAAGGAAAAATGGCGTGAAGCACAAAGTCTCAACACCCTACCACCCTCAGACAAACGGTCAGGTCAAGATCTCTAACAGAGAAATCAAAAGCATCATGTTGAAGACAGTTAGCATGACACGCAAGGACTGGGCAACAAAACTTGATGATGCACTTTGGGCATACCGAACCGCCTATAAGACACCTTTGGGGACCACGCCGTTTCACTTGGTGTATGGGAAGACATGTCACTTTCCAGTTGAGCTGGAATACAAGGCGGCCTGGGCAGTGAAGATGCTCAACTTTGACCTGAAGCCTGTAGCTCCACGAGTTGGAAAAAATTAGGCACACGGCCTATGATAACTCGCAGATCTACAAAGAGAGGACCAAGGCATACCACGACAAGCGGATCAATCCCAGAACCTTTTCCCCTAATAATCAGGTATTATTGTTTAACTCTCGACTTAAATTGTTCCCAGGTAAGCTGAAGTCGCGATGGTCCGGTCCATTCACCATCAAAGAGGTTCGGCCACATGGAGCCATTGTGTTGTTGAACCATAGAGGAGAAGGGTTTGTAGTCAATGGCCAGCGACTCAAACCCTACTTAGCTGAGTCATGCATCGAAGAAGGTGAATCCACTACCTTCTATAACCCTCCTCCAGCCTAGACGGCTAACCAAGTCGAACTAACGACTTAAACCAAGCACTTGGTGGGAGGCAACCCACCGGTAAGGCTATGTACATTATTTTTAAATTTTTCTTTTCACACTAACTTTTGCTTTCAGTCTTATTTTCTAAAAAAAAAAAAAAAAAAAAAGGGACAGGTGGCAAGGGAGCACCCCCGAGAAATCCGCGAGCACCTGCTCGACAAGGTACTCTGCATGCGTGGCCAGACCAAAGTGGGGGCCCGATTTCCAAGGCCTGTAACTGGCCCCATTTCTCCCACTCTCCACGCAGAAACCCTACTTGGTAACCCCCTTCCCTTTTTCCTTTTCTATTTATACTAACCCCTTTTTTTCTTTTCTTTTTTTCTCACCCCCCTTTTATATCTCTCATCTCTCTCTCCTCTTCCTCGCCGCCGAACAACCATCGCGCCCCTCCTGCTCGTGCTCCCGCTCCCGACCGCGCCCTCCCACATCTCCGGAATTCTCCTCCTTCGCGTGACCTCCTTCGCACTACCTCACCACACCGGTACTCGCACACCCATCGCGCCGCCCCCCTCCATTCCTCGCGCATCCCTCGCGCCGAGCACCACCATCCCTCGCGCTCCTCCTCGCGACTCCACCTTATTCCCCACAACCGCTCTCTCCCTCACCATGGTACCAAGGCAGCGATTCTCTAGCACTAAGGGCAAGGCTCATGCCAGATCTTCCTCCACCCCCGCCACGCGTCCAATCACCCACCTGTGGCCCCGCACGGAAGATGAACCCTTCGCCCTCCCCGATGACACCCTTCCGCCACAGTCCTCCACCCAATGGGACCAGAAGGCGTCGTTTTATTACAACCAGTTGCTGAGGGTGAGGATCGAGCCGACGCGCTTCATGTGCAGTGATACTCTCCGAGCCTTGGGCATTTACGACAAGGTGAACCACATTCTCTACCATGCCCAATGCATGAGTTTTGCCTTGGAGGAGGATGTCCTCTATCCAGATCTCACACGGCAATGCTTGGCTACTGCTCGCCTCACCTTTGCCGATCCGGAACATCCCACCCTCGAGGAGGCCACGTTTTCATTCTTTGCCAATGGGACGAAGTACAACATTAGCATGACGGAGTTCTGCCTCATCTACGGGTTCCACCATGAGGTCACGACGCTGGCCTTTCCCAAAAAGTTCTCCCAGTCCAACAGCTTTTGGGACACCATCGCTTCCGGTCCCTACCGCTCCAACTCGGCGAGCCAAACCCACCTCCGCCATCCCGCCATCCGCGTGTGTGCTCGGATTTTGAGCAACATCCTCTTCAAACGCGATGTCGGGAATAAGGTACATATGGATGAGCTCTTGATGTTGTATTCGGGTTGCCACACTTTGCTAGTACCGGAAGTCCGGAGGGAGTCGACGCTTACCGCGCCAACCTAGGCATTCGGTTTTTGGAGACAATCTGCGCTATCAAAGACAGCTCCACCAGCGGCTCCCAACCACGGACTAAGCGCATAGGCAGCCTCCTCACCTCCCTCTTCCGCCACCTCCGAGTCGACCTCTACACCGCCACTTGCGTAACGAAGATGGAGTGGATGGATACCGGCCACTTGGTATCATCCAAGATCCTCTGCGACCCGACCACCTATCGGTTCACCACCTAGCACATCCGACAGCAGCGAGCCTCGGAGACGTAGGTGGAGGAGAACCCGAGGCGATGGTCCGGCTACCGCTTCAATGCGGTGATTTCTTTTTTTATTTTTCTTTTCACCATTGTATTATCTACTGTTATTTTTTTTTTTGATTTTGACTAATCTCTAAGATCTTTTTCACACCAGAGACGGTGTGATTTAAGTCCGGGGGAGAGGTCTGTTGCTAATTTATTTTCTTTTCTTTGGATTTTATTTTTCATGTTTTCATTTAGTGTTTTTATTTAAAACCGAATCAGGTGCAGCTGCTTCCTTTGTTTTGTTTTATCGAGTCAGTGTCAGAAGCAGCTACTGCATTTTTATTTTATTGAGTCAGTTTGTTCGAGTCAATTAGTTCTATGGGCGAAAAATGTCATTTGTGGGATTTGGAAATCTATGATGTATTTAAACCATTGTGGATTTTTGACTATCTTTCTAGTGACTATCACTGCAGAACCATGAGTACAAGGACAAGCCAGAACCATCTCACACTCGGATTCTTCTCTCTCTAGAATGATATCATCTCTGTAAGGTTTATTCAGAAAGCGATAACTATAATCTATTTGGACTTAACTTGAACTTTAAATCTTCTCATTCAAGGCATTATACTAGAGGAACGAAACCAATATTCGGGACTTCTTATTCTTTTTACCACTCTTGCTGATCCTGAATAGCTAGCTCATCTTTAGCTAGTACCCTCCAAACACCTCACCTTCTTTCTACACCCCTTGCATTCTTGTGTTTCTTTTGTCTTATATGTGCAAACAGGTGCAAAAGGGTCAGAGAAAAGGACTGACGCAGCCTCTAACTCACTCTGCTGAAGACTAGTAAGTAGAAGACAGAAGTTTGAGATTTTGAATCAATTTTATTTAGAATCCAAAACAAAAAAAACTTTATTTTGAATTTCTTGAAATTCTCAAAAAATAGTCTCAATTTAGTAAAAGCTTGTTCGATACAGAAAAACTATCTAAGTACGTTAATACAAAGTAAATCTTTCCATTTACAAAACTTAAAGACAAAATTTTTATTAGAAAAAAACAAAAGAAACATTAGATATGGAAAAAATAAAAGAACAAATTTCTGATCTTAATAATACTTTTGAAAAAGAATTTTGTTCAAATTTACCAACTGCTTTTTGGAATCGCAAACAACATATTGTTGATTTACCTTACGAAAACAGTTTTAATGAAAAAGAAATCCCTACAACTAAGCCCTCTCGGGGACTTGCTTAAGAATAAGAAAGAGCAATCTCATGTAACGAATTAGTGAATTAGGGAGGATTTTAGAGAATCAGAAAAAAATCGCTTGACCAGTTCAAATGAATTCAGCATTAGAAAAGCATTGTAGAAAAGAAATAACTGACCTCCTAAACAAAGGTTTAATTTCAAAATTTATGTAAACAAAAATTCTGAAATAGAAAGAGGAACACCAAGGTTCGTAATAAACTATAAACCTTGAAACATAGCCTTGAAATGGATTTGATACCCTATACCAAATAAAAATATTTACTTCAAAGACTTTACTCTGCTCATATTTTTTCTAAATTTTATTTGAAGTCAGGATTTTGGCAAATTCAAATCTCTGAAAATGATCAATACAAAACGGTATTTACTGTTCTTTTCGGTCAATATGAATGGAATGTAATGCCCTTTGGTTTAAAAAATGCACCTTCAGAGAATCATGAATGACATATTTTCAGATTACTCAAAATTTTGCATTGTCTATATTGATGATATACTAATATTTTTAAATTCTCTTGCTGAACATTTTAAACATTTAAAAATATTTTATTATGTTGCAAGAAAAAATGGCCTTGTGGTTTCAAAAACAAAAATTTCCTTATTCGAAGCTAAGAGGTTCTTGGGTCACTACATATCGCAAGGTATATTAACACCAATAGAAAGATTTTTGGAATTTGCAAAAATATTTCCCGACAAAATTTTAGATAAAACCCAATTACAAAGTCTTAATTATATTCTAGATTTTTTTTCTAACATAAATAAGATGGCAAAACCACTACATAATTGTCTAAAAAGAACTCTATCCCTTGGACAAATGAACATACAACCTTAGTACAAAACATTAAGAAACAAGTCCTTCAAATCCCTTGTTTGCACATAGCAGATCCGGATCTACCAAAAATCGTAGAAACAAATGCATTGGATATAAGATATGGGGGGATACTTAAACAAAAAGATAAAAATGGATATGAAAAGATAGCTCAGTTTACATTCTCACATTGGAATGATACCCAGAGGAATTATTTAACTATTAAAAAAGAAATTTTAAATATCGTATTATGTATACAAAAATTTCAAAGTGATATTTTGAACAAAAAATTTCTTTTAAGAATTGATTGCAAAAGTGCTAAAGATGTTTTACAAAAAGATGTTAAAAACCTAGTCTTAAAACAAAATTTTGCGAGATGGCAAGCTATTAAGTATTTTTGATTTTTATATTGAATATATTAAAGGAGAATCCAACTCTGTTCTAGATTTCTTGACAAGAGAATTTCTCCAAAACATGTATCATGCCTCCGAAGAAGATTGATAAAGGCAAAGGTCTAGCCATGAAGACAATACCAGAAAAAATCACCCCTACAAACACCTCCAAAGAACCCAAAACAGATCCCTGGATTACTATTACCAAAAAGAGTGTCAAACATGAAGATTTCACAGACTCTTCAAATCCCCAAACCCCACAAAAAATTATGGACCAAATCATACAATTACAAAAAGCCCTTGAGCAAAGTTTTACAAAACAAGAGAAGGGCATTTCTTCAAAACCCTCTTCTCAAATGATTTCAAATGTTCCTTAAGTCTCTTCTAAATATATCTCTTCAAAAAACCAGACTTCAAAAACGGTTTCAAAACTTCAAATATTTCACAAATTATTTTGAAGGATTTTTCACAAACTTCTCCATTGAAGTATTTTGAAAAAACGATTTATCAAAATATTATTAATATTGAAAAAAGATTTTATGTGAACAATGATCCATTTTCAACCAGTGAAAAATATTTTGGCAAAAACAATTTTTTTAACCTCATAATACAGGAAAAACTGTATTATATTTTCAAATAATTTTGAATATAACAGAATCAGTATCCTTTAAACACTTTTATCTGGATGAAAACCATACTGATCCCGCTTATTCCACCTTCAAAATTCATAAAATCGTTGCACCAAGCAATTGAGAATATGATCTTAACATGAATTTGGTGATTGTTACAATGTCCCTTTCAACTACTGGGACTATTGCCAAGCCTGGTATAATTCTCTCTTGATCCAATCTACCAAACACAGACACACTTGATTAATATTTTTTGACACCTCTTGTCAACTTTCTAAATCACCAAATTGGTTCATCCAATGGTGGAACAATTTTGGTTCCGTCACACAAATCTACAAACCACAAATACAAAAATCTTTCCAAATTTTTAAAACCACTTTCATTCCTTCTAATGATGAAAAGATATTTCCCCTCATAATGCTTTTCCACTCCAAATTTCATTTTCCTTGGATTTTTTCATGGACTTTAGATTTCTCACCAGATCCTATACCTATCATCAGATGAAGATTCACAGGTAAAATGGTGGGACAAATTCAAAATTCTGTCAAATCTTTACCCTTCCAATATCCCAGATTGGATAAAAATCCAAAATACAAATTTACACAAATCTTTACCACAATCATCTCATCAATCTCCCAAGCAAACCTCGGAAACATCCCAATTCTTAGCCAATAAATCCAAAATGTTATCCATGTTGGCAGCTGCAAAGTCACAATTCTTAAGCTTCGGGAAGTGAAACAGATTCCAACATCCCTGACATCGATAAAAAAATATTCGGTAACAGTGGAACATGATCTCTCCCTCCACTAAAGACGACAAAGACCGACATAATATCAGAAATAAACATTGTTACAAATCTCTGAGTGAGATCTACTGCTACAAATCCCCGAGTGCGATCGACTGCTGCAAAGAAGACCCGCAAATTTCCATCAGAAAAATAAAAAATTATATATTTTTTATCAAATGTCAAATTCCATTTACTTAATGGGAATCGCACTTTCATAGTGGATTCATCCAAATTGTAACACTATCATATGTTTTATTATTATTTTATGTATTTTAGTTGTGTGAAACTCCTATAAAAAGGAGTATAGGGTTGCTTGTAATCTCCAAGTTTCCATTCTCCATTTTTTTCATCTCTTTCATCCACCCTCTCACTACCTCCCACACATCTCCTCTCCCATTTTTCTCCTCTTGTAATCTCAAACATTGATCTCCTTGTAAGTATATTATTTTTATCAAGTATTTTGTTTATATTTTGTTATCTTAATTATTTGTCTAGTTTAACCGCTTTATTATTTTAGTACTTATGCTTATGTGTTTATATGGCTGGTTTAACCGGCCTTATTATTGCTTAAATAAATTTTATTAAAAATTTAAATGTTAAATTATTATCTCTACTGACTTTTCCTCATGGTGTATATATATGTATATATAACGGATATAGATCAGATTCAACCATTTTGATTTTAAAATTAAACTATCCGAATTAAATCTTGAACTTCAGATATTTTAATTTTAAAATTGAATCAAACTGAATCTGAAATTCCAGATATTTTATCCGGTCATAACCTATTTGGTGACCGCAAATTTTATATTATTATTAGTTACCTTTTAAACATTTTGTAAATTTCAAAGTGATTTATCCCCAACCATGATGGTTAGTTATCATCAATGATACCTCGATGGTTTCATCAACCTAATGATTTAATGCCTATTAATCTTACAATTTGAGTGTTGGCATCTATAGTTGGCGAACACAAATATAGGTTTTCGGTCGGCCGTTGATTCTGCCGCTAGCTACGGATCTAAAACGTTTACTTCCACGTTGTGTTTTAAAAATTACCGCTGCCAGCTGTGGATAATCACGAGGTGTCAACACATGAAAACTTTTGTTTCTATGGTTAAAGTTTCATAGTGAATTTGGTCAATGGTAGGGAACAAATATTTATATAGATAAATGATAGTTGTTGACAGAAAGACAAAAAAAAATGATAGTTGTTGAAATGGTCTTAAGAAAGTATAAATGGGTACTAGTAAATTTTAGGCAAAATTAAATATAACAACACACTATTAGTTTTAAATACACTTTAACTCGTTAAAAATGGTATTTTTATTTGATATTTTCCGTTGGATATTATACTAACATTTGCCTCGTTATATAATAACATAAAATTCAAGATAATATCTGTGTTAGTCTGTCTAGTCTAGTCGAGTCGTGTCTAGTCTAGTCGAGTCGGTCAAAGTCCTTTTGTTTCAAATGTTTAGAGTTATTTCTATTCATGTGGGGGATTATAGGGCCACAATTTACCAAGACATATTGGGTTTATAAATTGTGTAAAAGTTGAATTGAAATGAGTATGGGCCAAAAGTGGCAAAGCCTCATTTTTAAGTGAAATATGGAAATTGTCCTACATTGCTTGGAAATTGTGTTTTAAAGTGGTATATATATAGTCATGTTTATACATGAGTTTAAATGACTATGGGATGGGAAAATGGGAACCACACGCGCGTGCCACCGCCGCTGTCCGGCTCGGCACGGCACGGCTCGTGGGTCGTGGGTCATGGGTCTCTAGAGGCCTCCGTGCGCGTATTTTTCTTTTTGCAGAAAATTCGTAAAGAGTTTCTGAAGCTCATTAAGGAATTCGAAAAAAAGAATATTCGAAAGAATATTCTTTTTGGGTACGTAAAAAGGGATATTCAAATTTCTGAAAGAATATTCCTTTCGGGTGCGCGTTTACTGCGAGAATTCGAAAAAAGGAATATTCGAATATTCTTTAGAATATCCGAATATGCTCCGCGAATTTCTCGAGCGGAAACCGCCCCTCTCACCCTATATATATCGCCGAACTTCAGATCAATTTAATCATCAAATCATTCGATCTTCGATCTGAAACCAACACTCTCGCCCTCTTTCAAAAATTCATAAGTCGTTTTCTCGAGAGTATTGTAAAATAAATAGTTCGCTGGATCCTTTTTTCGAGTGTTGCGAAAAAGGGTCGTTTGCAATTTTATCCTGGGATTCAAAAATCGCATCGAACGGTCACACTACCGATGATTTATTGAGTTAAGGACAGAGAGCAAGTCTCGTCTTTGTATAGTCGGTGTTGCGTTTATAAGATTTAGTCCGCAATTTTATTTCCAGAAATTTGAGCGCCTACAATCATGACCGATAGTGAAAAAGCTGAGCAAATCGTCTACATAAGCTGCGTAAAGGAGGGACTGCACTCTTTCCTCAGCCACCTCTCCGAAGCTCTCCGCCGGAAAGGCATAACTGATGTGGTCGTGGATAGCGACGATCTGCTTTCCAAGGAGGCTCAGGCAAAGGTCGAGAGAGCTAGGGTTTCTGTGATGGTTCTTCCGGGAAACCGTACGGTACACCTTGAAAAACTCGCTATGGTACTCAAATGCCAGAGGAACAACGGTCAGGTGGTGGTTCCGGTGTTGTACGGGGTCAGCACATTACAAGGCGATTGGCATGTCGCCCTGGATTTTAAGGGGTGAACACGTCCACCAGTCCAGGTATTGGCGATTTGGCGTAGTTTGCTATCCTTTTCTCCGCCCAATTCACATTGTTTTCCTAAAGTTCAATATATGAAACCTTACTGTGTTCGAATTTGGAGAAAATTGGGTTTCACGGTAAAAGTTGAGAGATTTGATTGTTTGCTATTTCAATGTGTAAACAGTGTAAAACCAAAATAGAGTAGGTCAATCCAAACTTTATTCTAATCCCTGAAGTAGTCCTTCCATTCCCCATGTTGAAAATAGGCTAATTTTTACTTGAACAAATATGGTGCAGGAAGGAATGTAGCGACTCCAAACTTGTAAAAGAGATTGTCAGAGATGTGTATGAGAAGCTCTTTCCTACAGGACGAATTGCAATTTACTCGAAGCTGCTGGTGATAGAAAAAATGGTTTGCAAGCAACCTCTGGGCATCCGCTGTATTGGTATTTGGGGTATGCCTGGCATAGGCAAGACAACACTTGCTAAAGTGGTCTTTGACCAAATGTCTGACGAATTTGATGCTTATTGTTTTATCGAGGATTATGAAAAAGCTATTCATGAAAAGGGACTTTATTGTTTGCTGGAGGAACAAATGTTGAAAGAAGAGCCTGGTGCTGGCGGTGCCATTACAAAATTGAGCTTTCTTAGAGACGAATTAATTAATAAGAGAGTTCTTGTTGTTCTTGACGACGTACGCAATCCGTTGGTTGCAGAATCTTTTCTTGGAGGTTTTGACTGGTTCTGTTCCGAAAGCCTGATCATCATAACCTCAAGAGATAAACAGGTATTTCGCCTTTGTCGAGTCAATCAAATATATTAGGTTCAGGGTTTAAATGAGAAAGAGGCTCTTCAACTCTTCTTGCTGTGTGCATCTATAGATGATACGGGAGAGCAGAATCTCCACGAGCTGTCAATGAAAGTGGTTGAATATGCTAATGGGAACCCATTAGCTCTCAGCACTTATGGCAGAGAGCTGAAAGGTAAGAAAAACCCGTCAGAAATGCAGAATGCATTCCTCAAACTCAAGCGTCCTCCGTCTGAGATTGTTGATGTAGTCAAGAGCAGCTATGACACACTCAGAGCCAGCGAAAAAAAAACATTTTTCTGGACATAGCTTGTTTCTTCAGGGGAGAAAATGTGGACTACGTAATGCAACTGCTAGAGGGTTGTGATTTCTTTCCACATGTTGGAGTCAATGTTCTTGTTGACAAGTGGCTGGTGACTATTTCAGAAAACGTTTTGCAAATGCATAATCTGATCCAGGATGTTGGCCGAGAAATAATTAATGGAGAAACAGTATATATTAAGAGGCGTCGCAGACTGTGGGAGCCTTGGAGCATCAAAACGTGCTCAGGTCTGTTACATTTCCATATTTTCATATTTAACTTATTTTTTGAATGAGCCAACGTCCTGAAATATCGGTTTCCCATATTCTTTCAGGCCATTGAAGGCATGTTCCTAGACACATTAAACTTAGGTTTTGATGTCAAGCCAACTGCCTTTGAGAATATGTTGAACCTTAGATTGCTGAAGTTTTACTGTTCTAATCCTGAAATACATCGTGTAATCAATTTTTCCAAAGGCTTTCTTCATTCTCTTCCTAATGAGCTAAGACTCCTCCATTGGGAGAACTATCCTCTGCAATCTTTGCCTCAAATTTTGATCCTCTGCATCTTGTTGAAATCAACATGCCGTACAGCCAACTTCAGAAACTTTGGGGTGGAACCAAGGTAAGTAAACTCAAATATGCATCTTACACCCTTAGCTATACTTGACAGGTTTTATTGATTTTTTTTGGCCTTTTTTCTTTTCTCAGACCCTGGAGATGTTGAGGACGATCAGGCTTTGTCATTCCTAGCACCTAGTTGGTATTGACGAAATCTTGAGGTAATTGATCTCCATGGTTGTACAAGACTGCAGAGTTTTCCAGCTACAGGTCAATTGCTGCATCTACGAGTTGTAAATCTCTCAGGTTGCACAGAGATCAAACTTTTACCAGAGATTCCACCAAATATTTAGATGTTGCATCTACAGGGGACTGGCATAATAGAATTACCACTTTCCATTGTTAAGCCAAACTAGAGAGAGTTTTTGAATCTTCTAGCTGAAATCCCGGGTCTTTCAGGTGTCTCAAACCTTGAGGAAAGTGATCTCAAATCTTTAACAAATCTGACGAAAATGAGCTCATCTAATCAAGATCTTGGCAAGCTTATTTGCCTAGATCTGAAAGATTGTTCTCGTTTGCGAAGTCTGCCTGACATGGTTAATTTAGAATTTCTCAAAGTTCTTGATCTATCTGGCTGCTCAAAGCTTGAGACTATTGAGGCTTTGCCCGGAACCTGATAGAGTTAAATATTGCTGGCACTGCGGTAAGAGAAGTGCTACAACTTCCTAAAAGTCTAGAACTCTTGTATACACATGGTTGTGTCTATTTAGAAAAAATTTGTTTGGACTTCGAGCAGCTTCCTTTGCATTACACATTCAGTAATTGTTTTGATCTATCTCCACAAGTGGTCAACGAATTTTTAGTGAAAGCGCTGGCTAATGTAAAATACATAGGAAGAGAGCATCCACAGGTAATAGTCTCTTTCTCTCTCTCTCCCGTTCTCAACCCATGACCAATATGAACTTGACTTTTCCATCGTAATTCCCGGAATTTCTTCATACCCTATCTCCATCATTTTTCTCACTCTCTACATCACCCCTCACTCCCTCTTTCCATCTCTGTCCGCCTCTCTCTCTCTCCTCTCTTTATATCAAAAATGTACACCCCAGCCACATCCTTCTCATTTCATACCTCACTTATTTTGCATACTGGAACAGGAACCCAACAAAGCTCTGGCTTTCAGCTTCTGTGCGCCGTATGCGAATCAAAATTCCACACTTCATCTGCAACCAGGATCTTCTGTGATGACACGACTAACTCCTTCGAGGAGCAAAATTGTGGGCTTCTCTATGCTGGTGGAAGTTACATTTCTGGAGGACAATTATGATGCTACTGGTTTTGCCATTAGTTGTGTTTACAGATGGAAAGACATGGAAGGCCACTCTCATAGGCTAGAAAGAACATTTGATTATTGAGCTCCAGGTGAAGCTATTCCAAAACTTCAAAAGAATCATATATTTGTCTTCTCTGATGTCAAAATGTGTCCAAGTACTGGTGAAGGAAAAGACCCTTATATCTTGGCTGATTTAGTTGTAGTTGATTTCTTTCCTGTGAACAAGCAGAGGAATAGTCTAAATGATAGTTTCACTGTGACAAGATGTGGAGTCTGCGTGATTGCTGCTGAATCTGGAAATACAAATCCTAAGATTAGTTCACAAGATGTGGAGCCCATGGAGTTTTTGGTAATGATGTTGAAGGAGTATTGAGAGATACCTATGATGGTTTACTAGAGATAGATAAAGCTTTATTTCTTTACATAGTGTTTTTGTTCAATGATGAGGATGTTGATTTGGTGGCACCAATTATTGCTGGCATTGACTTGGATATTAGCTATGGGCTCAACGTCTTAGCTAATAAGTCTCTCATACATGTATCCTCCAACGACGAAATAGTGATCCATTGTATGCTTCGTAAAGTGGGTAAAGAAATCCTCCATAGACAATCCATGCTGTCTGATAGCTCAATCGATTTCCCCCGAGATGTCTCTATGGCTTCTTCTTCGTCTTGCAATTTGAAATATGATGTTTTCCTAAGTTTCAGCGGGCAAGATTTCCGCAAAAACTTCCTCAGCCACCTTATTCAAGTATTCAAACGTAAAGGCATCACTACGTTCATAGACAATGAGAAAGGCAAAGGCCAGTTGGTTGGTGCTTGTAAAGCAATTAAAGAGTCGAGGATCGTCATTGTTGTGTTGTCGGGAAACTATGTAGCTTCGAGCTGGAATCTGAACGAATTGGTAGAGATCACAAATAGTGTGGAAGTGCGTCAAAACATGATACCAATTTTCTTTGATGTGGATCCGATGGAAGTTAGGAAACAGACAGGAGATTTTGGAAAGCGATTCGAAAAAATTTGTGAGGACAAAACAGATGATGAGAAACAACAATGGTGCCAAGCTTTCACCTCCGTAGCAAACATAGTTGGATCATTTCTGGGAACTGGTATGTTATTTGAGTCATTTTCAGTTTCTTTATCTTGAATCTCAAAAATAGTTTGCATGGGTGTGAGTTCTAGTGAAAAAAATCCATACAAAAATATATCTCAAACCTGGATGAATCAAGGCTATGTTGAAATTAAGGATTGCCAAGACTATAAAAGTCTTGAGAAAATTGATATGCATGCGTATTTTGTTATAGATAACAACCAATTAAATTGTTCCTGAAATATAACCATTGATAATGCTCTTTTTAAGTACGTGCAATGATCTTTCTCATTGTTAGGGATGACGAAGCAAACATGATGGAAACAATTGTCAGTGATGTCTTAAAAAAACTGAATACTACAGCATCAAAGGATTTTGGTGGCTTTGTTGTAATTGAAGATCATATCTCAAAAATGAATTCATTGTTGTGCTTGGAATCTGAGGAAGTGAGGATGGTTGGTATCTGGGGTCCTTCAGGAATTGGTAAGAGTACCATCACAAGATCTTTATATAGCCAACTTGCTCGTCAATTCCGACGCAGCAGATTTTTAGATAGGGATTTCGTAGATAAGACAATGGAAAGTTCTAGGAGAGCCAAACTGGATGGCTAAGACACAAAATTGCATTTCCAAACACAATTTCTATCTCAAGTTATAGGCCAGAAGCACATAAAGATACATCATCTAGGTATGGTGAGAGAAAGATTAAACGACCAGAAAGTTCTTATCATTCTAGATGATGCAGATAATCAAGTGCCACTAGATACCTTGGCAGGACAAACTCGATGAATTGGTTCAGGGAGCAGAATTATTGTGACTACGAAAGATAAACAACTTCTGAAGTCTCATGGGATCAACCATATCTTTGAGGTTGATTTTCCATCTAAAAAGCAAGCTCTTCAAATGTTCTGCCAATTTGCTTTCAGGCAAAATTCTCCTCCTGATGCTTTCATCAAACTTGTTGATGAGATTGTGAAGCTTGCTGGTAATCTTCCTTTGGGTCTCAGTGTTTTGGGTTTGTCTTTGCGAGGGAAAAGCAAAGTAGAGTGAATGGAAATGATGCCTCGGCTCAAAGATATATTGGATGAGGAATTCAGAAAACATTAAGAGTCAGACATGAGCGTCTAACTGAACGTGGTTATTATTTACCTCTTTCATCGTTTCCCATGGCTTCTGATTCGTCCCGTAACTGGAGATACCACGTTTTCTTGAGCTTCTATGGGCAAGATGTCCGCAAATTTCTCAGCCATTTTCTTGTGGCACTGAAACGTAAATCAATTATTACATTCACATACAATGAGATGAACAAAGACCAGCCAGGAAGAGAAGAAGAGACCGTAGAAGCAATAAGAGAGTCGAGGATGTCAGTCATTGTGATCTCGAGAAACTACGCCTCTAGAGTCTGGCTCCTGAATCAGTTGGTGGAGATCGATAATAGTAAGGATGACCTGAAACCAATATGGATTCCAATTTTCTATGATGTGGATCCATCAGATGTTCGGAAACAGACTGGAGAGTTTGGAATGCACTTCCACAGAACTTGTTATAGCAAAACAGAGGATGAGAAAAAAAGGTGGCGTCAATCTTTGATCAACATAGCAAACATTAAAGGAATCTGTTCTGCGCAATGGTACGCTATTTTGGGTCATTATTAGTTCCTTTATCTTTAGTATGAAACAAATATTTACTGCTTGAATTATGAGTATTGATGGGAAAAAAAATCAGATTTTTGATCTGGATGAGTCAATACTATGTTGTTGGTACAATATTAATCTCAGAAAGGGTTTTATATGATTTTTGTTTGCCATCATATTAGCCACTGAAATTATTTCACAAAATTTACTTACGTATAATAATACTTCTCTTGGTCAGGGATAACGAAGTAGACATGATCGAGGAAATCGTGAATATAGTTTCACGTTTATTGAGCTGTAATCCATCAATTGCTTCTCATGATTTGGTTGGAATTGAAGCTCATATTGCTAAAGTGAATTCGATGTCGTGCTTGGAATCTGATGAAGTGAAGATGGTTGGAATTTGGGGCCCCCCAGGAATTGGTAAAACTGCCATTGCAAGAGCTCTATATACTGAACTCTCTTCAAAATTCCAACTAAGGGCTTTCTTGATTCTATCGAATGATTATAAGAAAGACAACTCGGATGTCTATGGCATAAAGTTGCATTTTCAAAACCTATTACTATCAGAAGTTTTTGACCGGAAGGATTTTAAGATACATTCTTTAGGTGTAATAAAAGAAATGCTAAAGCACCGCACAGTACTTATCATTCTGGATGGTGTGGATGATAGATTGCTACTAGAGGCCTTGGCAGATAATCCTGGATGGTTTGGTCCAGGGAGCAGAATTATCGTGACTACAAAAGATAAAAGTGTTTTGCAGTCTCATGGGATTGCCGATATTTACAGGGTGGATTTACCATCTAAAAAGCAAGCTCTTCAAATGTTCTGTCAATTTGCTTTCGAGGGTTTCATGGACCTTGTAGTTGAAGTTGTAAAGCTTGCTGGTAATCTTCCTTTGGGTCTCAAAGCTTTGGGTTCATATCTGAGAGGGGAAGACAAAACAAGGTGGATGGATTTATTGCCTCGGATAGGCAATAGTATGTATGGAGAAATAGAGAAAATATTAAGAGTAGTGTATGACGGGTTATATCATTATGATAAAGTCATATTTCTTCACATCGCGTGTTTATTTAATCATGATACGGTTGAACGTGTGACACGCTTACTGGCTGATCATGACTCTAGGGTTTTGTTGGGGCTTAAAATCTTAGCTGAAAAGTCTGTTATAGATATAACAGAACACGGAAACATTATAATGCACCATTTGCAACAAAACTTGGGCAGAGAAATTGTCTGTAATGAGTCCATTGATGAGCCTGGAGAACGTCGATTCTTGGTGGATTCTCGGAACATTAATGAAGTACTTGTGGATGGCACTGTAAGTTTTAGATATCTTTTTTATTTGTGAACTTGGTCTACATTAGGATAACCAACTTTATCTGGATATTTTTAATGCAGGGTACAGAAAGTGTTTTAGGTATATTGTTGGACATGTCAGAAGTCGATGAGCTTTCCATAAGTAAGAGAGGATTCAGTGGGATGAAAAATCTCCGGTTCTTGAAATTCTACACAAACTTGGGGAATAAAGAAGTGAAGAAAGCAGTCAATGGCCTTGATTATCTGTCCCCTAAACTCAGACAACTGCATTGGGAGGCATTCCCAATGAGATTCATGCCTTCTAACTTTTTCCCAGAAAATCTTGTTGAACTCATAATGGAGGCTAGCAAGCTCGAGAAGCTGTGGGATGGAGCTCAGGTATGTGGTGTGACTAAAAGCAGCGATGAAACACAGAAACTTTTGTTGATGGATGCATCAGATTTTTTCTTTTTTGTCTTCCGTTCTTGATATTTTAACAGTTTGATGCATTATGTTGCCAATAAATGATATTACCAGAAGGTTGGAAATTTAATATTATTGTTGCCAAGTATCTGATGTCTATCTTTCCATTTTTGCTCAGCCGCTTGGAAGTCTCAAGTGTATGAGTCTACGGGTTCCTCATGCCTGAGAGAAATCCCCAGATCTTTCGTATGCCACCAATCTCGAGAGATTGGATCTTATGTTGTTGCTCGAGGTTGTTGACTGTTTCTTCCTCTATTCAACTCTTGATTGCCTTTTTTCCTTATCCTTAATCTCAATGGATGCTTACGGTTGAGAAGTTTTCCAGAAATTTCAAGAAATATTTCAGATCTCTATCTTGATGGAACTGCAATAGAGGAAGTTCCTTGGTGGATCGAGAATATTTCTGGGCTATCTCACCTTTCGATGAATGGTTGAAACAAGTTAAAGAAGATCTCCTCAAACATATCTAAACTGAAACTTCTCAAGGAGGTAAATTTTTCAGATTGCAGGGCACTGACTGAAGATAGCTGGCAGAACCATCCTGAGGAGATCTCCACTTCTCTCATGAGAGTAGACATGTCTGGTAACAGTTTTGAGAGACTTCCAGACACATGGACTTCCATTCAACCAAAAGATCTTATCCTCGGTAACTGCAAAAGTCTCGTGTCACTACCAGAGCTCCCTGCAACGCTCTTCATGCTAACGGCAAATAATTGTGAATCACTTGAGAGTTTATATGGCTCCTTTAACAACCCACGGATGGCTCGCCAATTTATTAACTGCGTCAAACTGAATCACCAAGCCAGAGAATTCATCCTATATTCAGACTGTGTGTATGCTATCTTGCCTGGTGGAGAACTTCCTGCATATTTCACTCATCGGGTTAATGGAAATCTCCTAACCATCTATTTACCTCAGATCTCTATTTCATCGTGGTTGAGTTAAGTTCTGGTTGGTTTCACTTTGGGGTACTTTGGCATTTTAGAGGTGGAGACGATAAGAAATACTTTAGCTGTGTGACAAATACTCTCTCTAGGAGGAATCATCTCATCATATTCGGTTTCGAGTTCTCTCTGAATGGAGTCAATGATCCTCCAGCTGAGTTGAACTATAGAGATGTGCAGTTTGACTTTTTTTCCCTTGGCCATAGGAAGGAGGTGATAAAGATAAAAGAATGCAGTGTACAACTCTTAAAGGTTTCTCCATATCTGGATGATTGTAGTAAAAGCTCTGAAACTGAGGACGGCAACAAGTCTGGAGAGAACGACGCAAAGGCAAAGATAGACTGGAATCAAATTATTTGTGTAAAAGTGAACAAGCATTCATCTAATCTCTTTTTTATTTCTTTATCAATGTCAACCAATTAATGAAATTAGATCATTCGAGCTAAGATTGTTTTTCTTATTCTTCGACAGATCAATTAACAGCTCAAGAACCTTATGATTGGAATATGCGACTTTGAACTTCAAGATTTGGTTTGGGCTAGGTGGAGCCTCTAGCTACTTCTATATCTTCTAGACGGCTAAGGTAGCATGGCTGTTTCTTAATGTACTCTTCCTCAACTGTTTTTTGGCAGGATAAGTTTCTAGTTTAATCCCGTTATAGCAGAACAAAGGTGTATATTGATTGAGAGAGCAAATGATTATGATGATGATGATGATGATGATGATGATAATGATAATGATGATGATGATGATGATGATGGGACGACCTGCGAACTTGAAAATGGTGTAACTTAATTTGGGGGAAGCTGTTGAATACGCTGGATCTTTGGATATCTATGAAATACATGCTGACATTTAATAATTCCTCTGTCCTTAGACAGGACTATTAGAGGAAAATGCTACCCCTTGCTGGTTTGGCTTTGGTCTGATTTGGATAGTGAATTTTCTTCAGTTTTTTTCCCTGTTTTTATCTCTGTGGAACATAAAATATAGTAATTGCAGGAGTGTCAAAATTTAAAAGTTTACAGACAATGCTTACTCGAATCTCATAGCAGTAATTCATGAGATCTATTAAAATTGATGTAGTTACTCAAATGGTTATGAATCTAGTTTGGCTTTGATACAATTTGTGTTGTGGATCTTATAAATTCTGGAAACTGTCTTTAAAAAGTTAAGGACGAATGCAGGAAGAGGACGTCGCAACAACATTGTTGAATTCACAATGCATTTCACCATGAGGTTTCTTTTGGATTTTGTAGTATTGAAACGAGACAATAGCGCATACAACAATTCCAGTACTCAACAAAACTAGAGGGGTTAAAACAACCATCATGGTGAAAGATAACCATATCCGAGAGAGAACTGTGAAGAAAAATTTCTTCTATCATACCAAAAAGAGGATTACAGAGAGACTAAGTACCGGAAACATAATCAAACAAAAACCAGAAACAGAATGTCAAGGTCTCTTAGAAAAGATTACCTTCCTGCTCTATAACTTGAAAGGGTGTCCGGAAACGCTGAATGCAAAGGAAAATGAAATGTAGTCTGATAGGTCACCAAAGACTTTGAAATAAAAAAGCTCGGATCTAGTCCTCGATGTCCATTTCTACATTTGAATTCCTCTTTTTACTATGAAGATGAAAAGGGTTCAGTGAAAGATTTGCTTCACTAATGTAATCTGTATCTGATACGTTGGCTCATATCAGTATCCCTCACTCTGGTGATACATAGTTCTATTAATTTGTTTTCTCCTCTGAAATTTCCAGGCCTTTGAGTTGAATCACATCTTTACTCATGATGAATTTCTTCATTACGACTTGGAGTTTTGTGTAAAAATGCTGAGTTTATCTTTCCTTCTTGGAGTTACACTTGCATCGCAGTTTGATGATCATCTCTACCTGATTTTTGCTTCTTCTTTGTCCGTCCATCATCACTTCTTGTTTTTTTCTTTTTCTTTACTCTTCCACCAACCACTTCGGAAGTTTCTTGAAAGCTCTTTTCAATAGACATATCGAACTTAGCTTTCCTTTTCTTTACTCTTCCATCAATCCCTTCTGAAGTTTCTTGAAAGCTCTTTTCAATACGCATATCGTACTTTGCTTCATGACAACTATTTTTGTCTTTATCCTTTGCATACACCAAACTTAAACCGCACTTCAACACCTTGAATTTTCCACTCTCACTTGTACCGTCTGTTACAGTAAATTTTAGGGAGGCTTCGGTAGGATTGCATTTATCTGAGTTACCGTCTTCAGGACAGTTTATAGTATGTGGACAACTGGTGTAGCCAATAAAGACATGGTCTGACTCAATCTTGTCATTTCCTTCTCCAACTCTGTTCCAACTTCCTACTGGACAAGTAAATGGGACCCAAGACTTGTCGTCATCTTTTACTTTAAAGGTGCATGTCACTGACAAGCGGCTGTTTTGATCTTGGCAGTCAAGACATGAGACTGCAGCACATAGAGCTATCCCGCCAAGCCTCTTGTCATGCCAATGTGGGAAAAGTTTTACTTCTAACTCAGATCCAACTGTGTCATGACAAAACCAAGAAGGCACTTCACATCCAGGAAAGCAGGTGCTGAACAAAGCCTCTGAAACAAGACCCTGCAAAGTTAAAATAAGATAAATCGTAAAATTTCAGGATTTCTTTGAAATACAAGAAGTTGAGAGAAGGATACAGAGGGCGACAAAGAGATAGAGACAGGTTTAGAGAGAGAGACCCCATTGTAGCGTTTACGAGCATATGACAGCAACTGACATTTTCTTTGGGCATATGATGTAATTTCCTCCTTTGCCTCTTTTTCTAGGTTCTCACAGTTGGTGAAAATGAAAGTGGAATGGTTCTGCTCGGTTGGCATGATACGAGCCAGAGGCTTCGAAACTGTCTTCAGCGAACTACATCCGTGTGCATTTAAGCACTGGAGATTTGGTGGAAACTCTGGAACAGATGTAAGACTCGTACAATACTTCAAATCCAACCATTTTAGTTGAGAAAGTTGACTGATGCCAGCAGGAAGGCAACTGATCTTTACATTTCTGCTTAAGCACAAATACTGCAGTGACGGTAATTGTGGCATCGCTTCTATGGCTGTTCCATCCAAAAGTAAAATGTTTAAAGAGCTCATTTTGATTTCTGGGAAAATCTTGAGATTTAAGCAATCAGAGAGTATCAGTTCTTGAAGAGCTTTCAGCTCACTAACACGGTCTGGGATTTCCTCCAGCATTTTGCAGTCTTTCATATTCAATATGATAAGTCTCTGGAGCTTCTCCATGTTCACAGGAAGCTGACTTATAGCAGTTCCATCTATGTATAGAGTTTCTAGATTTTCTGATATCAACGGAAACTCCTTAAAATTTGAGCAGCTGCTGAGAGTAAGTGTTTTCAGAGAAATTAAATTCATCTCTGGAAGAGATACGAGACTCGTGCACCCTTTCAGATTCAGGAAAGCAAGCATTTTCATTTTCTCCATATCATCTGGCAACGTTTTCAGTTTTGTGCAACCTTCAAGGTTTAATCTTTGAATCTTTTCAGCCTTTGATAGCCCTGACAAGCTGTGCAACTTACTTGAGTGATTGAGATCGACCCACTTTAAGAATGGTGTATCCTGTTCCAGAAAAAAAAAGAAAAAACGTTTAGCCACTAGTAAAAAAAACTATCCAGTTAAAATTTTTTAACCATTCACAAAAGCAATCAACAGATTATTTAGAGACACACCTTGTCACCTTCCCAAAGTTGTTCAATCTCGCTGTAGGGCAGCCTAAGGTCGACGAGATTTGTCGGGTCAAAATTGTTTGGAAGTTTCTCCAATGGGAATTTCAGCCAGTGGAGGCACCGAACTTCTTTCAATGGTAACTTAAGTCCATCAGGGAGGTTTATCTTATTGTTGGTTTTACATTCCTGAGGACAATGGGAATTGTAGAACCTGAGATACCGGAGATTACCCATATTTATGAAGTGGTCGCGGTCCAAGCTCGTTTCATCTTTCACTTCAGACAAGTCTAGGAAAATACCTCTGATATTCGCACCTTTCTAATAACCAATAAAAAAACATGCATCAGCGAAGAGAAAAAAATTAAGCTTTTACCAATAAAAGTCTAAAGGAACTTCTAGTCTCACCATTTTATTTTGCAGTACATTAATTATGCCTCCCCTGATTATGTCTTGATGGAGCCACAACCTCCGTTGTCCACTAGCATCTTGTGTAGATGCTTTAAGCTCAAGTTCCCTCGAAAAATTATACAAAAGATCATGCATCTCCACTCGGCCGTCACAAGTATTAATCAAGAACTTATTCGTGAGAGCTTTTACTGCACTCATTGCTTCAGCAGATCCGGGGTCAGAAGAAGCCAATAAACTTTCTACATAATCCTTGTCATGTGATCTGAAACAGGCTATGTCTAGAAATGCATCTTTCTGCTCTGAAGTCAATTCATCATAACTCACTTGGAAGACACTTCCAATATTAGGGCTGGGACTCTGAACTAGTTTCTTCAGTTTTGATTTCCAATGATCAATATTTTTCTTATTAAGCTCTCCGCCCAATAATTTGAGGGCTAGTGGATGGCCTCTGGCGTAATGTACAAACTCTTCTGATAGCTTCATGAAATCTTCCTTGGGAGGGTTGGCTTGATCACCAAAAAAGGCATGATAGTGAAAAAGTTGTAAGCTATCTCTGTGGTTCAAATTTTGAACCATGTAAGTATCATCAACCAGACCATTTGTTAACGACATGTCGTTTGTTGCAATGACAACCCTGCTTCCCTCCTTGCCCTCCTTAATCCGGTCAAGTACAACACGAAGAGCATCTACTTGTTCCTTTTTACTAATATCATCAAGAACGACAAAAACTTTGCGTTCATACAGTTGACTGTATGGATCACTGACATTGTCGTTCAACTCCGATAACTCGCGTAAGAGCATTTGAGGCAAGCAATCCAACTCCAAGTGCTTTAACTTTACACGGATTTGATTGATTAACGCGTGCCTCGAAAACTTGCCCTGCCACCTCTTATAGAACTCTTTTAGGAGTGTGGTTTTACCAATTCCAGGCATCCCAACAACTCCAATGATACGAGTTCCCTTGTATTTATCAAGGTCCAACTTCTCTTCCAATTCCTTTAGGCGTTGTTCGTTTCCAAAAGTCTTGAGCTTTTCGCCTCCTGAGGAAGTTTCAGCATTGCTATTTCCTGGAGAATCCACGGTAGCATTTTGGCTTCCCTCCAATGAAATCTTATTTAGCACTGTCTTAACAGCCTTCACAATTTCATTTACTTTCTCGCTCTCGTTGCTGCAATATCAAGAGAGGAAAACGCTAATGACATCATGACCTCTCTAAATTCAACAAGTATTCATAAATCTATCTAACAATTGTAATCACTACTGTGTAAAGATCACTGAGTCAAAAATTGGTTACCTTTTCTTGTCAACGGTGATTCCCGTTATGTTAGGAATAAAATTAAAAGCTTCCTCCCACTTCCTCTTCCTCTCATCACCCTTCGCCAAACTCCTAAATTTATCACCGAATTGTCCTTTCAAATCTCTAACAGTGGATGGCTCCAGCTTGTAGAAGATTGGAATCGTTACGAGTGTTCCTTCATCGTTACAATCCTTGATCTTCTCTAGCTCTCTCACGCACCAGATTGACTCGGTGTAGTTGCCTGAGAAGATAGTCAAAGCTATTTTCGACTCCTCAATCCTCTTCATTAGTACATCTAGAGGTTGACCTCTATCTTCAAAGTCGTCGATAAAGACGTTAATGTTGTTCAATTTGAAGGCTGTGACGAGATGGCTGACGAATTTCAGGCGCAAATCCGCCCCACGGAAACTGATGAACACCTGATGTTGCGGTATCTCCATGGCGAGAAGACTTTTTTCGGTGTGCTTGGACAGTTGCAAGTTGAGTCGCTAATTAGCAACTAACAAAGGATGTATTGATTAGTTTTTCTTTTTTTCTTTTTTTCTTTTTTTTTTTGTTTCCGGGTGTGTACTGAATACTGTTATTTTTTTTTTCCAGCCAATAATTGACATAAAATGCAGTTGCAATAATTGACACACATGGATATGGCATTTACGGCTATGAAATGCAGTTGATTTATCAAAAAAAAATAAAGAGAATTTGTGAGTGTGAGGTCCACCGGGAAGAGACTCTTCAAGTCTTTCATATATATTATTCTAATACTAGTTTAATTATTTATTTAAACTTTTCAGTAAAATAAAATAAAAATTGGAAATGTTTATAGTCAAATATTTAATAGTTTATCTACGATTTTACCATTGGAGTTCGACTCTAATGTATTTATTATATTATTAGTAGGTAAACTGCATTCACGCTAAAATTTTATATTATTATTTATTGATATAATTATAAAAAGCTTTGCCAATATAGAGATTGGTATATCTTGTTTTTAAAAGTTTATATGCAAATATCTTTGATAACATATATATTATATTAAATTATATCTATCAAAAGTCAAATCTTAAAATATATTTTGAGTTCATAAACTTTTTTAGATATTCAATTTTTGTATATTCATACTTACATACAAAATTTTAAATAGTTACATATCTAATCTTGATCCGAGTTGCTAATTTTATATCAAAAAAATATACTAAATTTTAGAATTAAAAAAAGGTGTTCGACCATTAGATTGCAGTAGAGATGCAGTGCACCAATATATGAGATGTGCTATAGATGCTATTGGTCTTGTCAGACTTTTTAGCGTTTAAATCACTTAATCCATATGCATCCTACAACTGGTGATATCGAATGCTCACAACCATACATGACTCAACCCAATCCAACCACGCATAAATCCAGTTTCCAAATCTACATCCCTATATATATAACATCTTGAATATCGCATAATGAAAAGTGAGAGAACTCTAAAAAATTTCAAAACTTATGTTAGAGAAAAATTAATGTTTATACTTCTTGAATGTAAGCTTACTTTACATGAACCCTAAGATCTTCAAACGTCTAGGTTAATCATATAATAGAATCATAAGGAGGTTTATCAGATTACCTCCATTCATTGTTGCGGAGATTTTTTCGTGAACGGTATTTATGAACTTTTAGGTTAGGAGATTAATTTCTTTCCCTTTGCCTATAAACTTATCTTTAACATGTTTTGTTTTCTGATACTTTTATGATGGTCTAAAAGTATATATTTATAGGTGGAGAGAGAACCTATTTCTCATTAGAATTTCCTTAAGATTAATCTAAACCGTCCATCAAAGTAGAGAGTTATTAAGAATTAACTCCTTTATTTCCAATTTAATTAGTCACCAAATATAATAAATAATAACAATATTCCAATAGAAAATGGATAACAATAAGACCACATAATAGGAAAAAGAAATATATTAATATTATATTAATATTTCTTACAGGATGTTCGATGAAATTGTATTATGTGCGATGAAATTGAAAATGTGCCACATTACATAAATCACCAATAAAATTAAACTTATTTCATAAATGTTTTAAGGTTTTCTAAGTTTCACTCATATTATCTCTATTTCTCTCATCAATACAAAATATTGAACCATAAACAACATGTTCACCGATTTTAAATATAACCTTTATTATCTTTCTCATATTTTCCTTTTCTCTGACTGTCAATCCTCAATGCATACTCATTGCCTTCAGCATTGTAAACTTTTTGTAACACTTAACTCATTTTTTCTCTCAAACTCAAAGATTGGTTTGAACATATTAACATTTTGGTATATCAGAGCTTATTTATCATAATATACATGCTTTAAAAGTTCAGAGTTATCAGACAAGGTTCTAAAAACTCTTGTGAGTGTTCCTATTAAACGAAACTTTAATCTGTTGAACACTGATCTCTGACAATCAAAATGCATGTGTTTTATCAAGGTAAAACTACAAAAAAGTCCATTTTGAAATTATAATTCCAAACAGATGCCTCTACTATTTCAAAGGACCCCAAATAAAAATTATCCCTTTTATCGATTGATGTTAAAAAAAAAACAATCACAAACCAACTATAAAGTTTCTAAAAAAAACAATTCTCTATTCTCTTTTCCACTTTTAATTATTATTTTCTTTTTTTTAATGTTGAGAGCCTATTGAAAAACTCCTAAATTGGAAATGCTTGTATAAACTAAATGTATTTTTACACATTTACACATATGATGAATTAAAATAATTTTAAATATTATAAATTTAAAAGAATATTAGAAACTAAAAAGAATTTATTATGTGTATTATATTAAATTATATATTATTATTTTTTACATTTTTACATATTATGCTAAAGTTTAATTATCAAATGATATATTTTATAAAAATTGTCTAATACTAAAAGAAATTGAAAAAAATAATTTAGTTTGAAATTAAATATCGTTTGGTTTCAACCATGTACCAACCAAGTGGATCTCTGAGATTTGAGTCGTCGACAAAAAAAATTCCAGCAAAATCTTAGATTTCTTTCAAGTGTTGAGGTGAGAAATCATGACCAATTGTGAAAAGGCTGAGCAATTCGTCTGCATAAGCTGCGTAGAAGATGTACGGTACTCTTTCGTGAGCCACCTCTCCGAAGCTCTCCACCGGAAAGGCATAAATGATGTGGTTGTAGATGTAGATAGCGACAATCCGCTTTCCAAGGAATCGCAGGAGAAGATCGAGAAAGCTAGGGTTTCGGTGATGGTTTTACCCGGAGACTCTGAACCCACCAGAGTATGCCTTGACAACTTCGTGACGGTTCGCGATTGCCATAGGAACAAGGATCAGGTGTTGGTTCCAGTGCTGTACGGTGACACTCCACTACAGGAAGAATGGTTTAGCGCGCTTGATTTAGGAGGCTTTTCACCAATTCACCAATCCAGGTATTCGCTTTGTTAACCAAGATTTCTCAAACCATACTGTGGATAGGATTGGGTACAAGCTGAAATTCTGATTTTTTAATTGCCATTACAAATTTTGCTCTACTTATAGATAATCCTTTCATTTTCCCATGTTGATAATTGGCAAAAAGTTTATTAATGTAATGTTCCCATAAATTGCATTTCTTTATTACTTGAGCAAATATGGCGCAGGAAGGAATGCAGTGACTCCAAACTTGTAGAAGAGATTGTGAGAGATGTGTACGAGAAGCTCTTTTATATGGAACGAATTGGAGTCTATTCAAAGCTTCTGGAGATAGAAAAGATGGTTTGCAAGCAACCCATGGACATCCGCCGTGTTGGAATTTGGGGTATGCCTGGCATAGGCAAGACGACACTTGCTAAAGCTGTCTTTGACCAAATGTCCGGCGACTTTGATGCTTGTTGTTTTATCGAAGACTATGAGAAAAGTATTCATGAGAAGGGACTTTATCGGTTGCTGGAGGAACAATTTTCGAAAGAAATGCCTGGCACTGGCAGTACCATTACGAAGCTGAGCTTCCTTAGAGACAAATTGAACAGTAAGAGAATTCTTGTTGTTCTTGATGACGTGCGCAATGCTCTGGTTGCAGAGTCATTTCTTGAATTGTTTGAGTGGTGGGGTCCCAAAAGCATGATCATCATAACCTCAAGAGATAAACAGGTGTTCTCCCTTTGCCGAATCAATCAAGTATATGAGGTTCAGGGTTTAAATGAGAAAGACTCTCGTCAACTCTTCTTGTTGTGTGCGTCTATAAAGGATATAGGCGAGCAGAGTCTCCACGAGCTGTCAATGGAAGTAATAAAATATGCTGATGGAAACCCGTTAGCTCTCAGTATTTATGGTAGAGAGCTGAAGGGTCAGAGAGGACCATCAGAGATGATGACTGCATTCCTAAAACTCAATCAATGTCTTCCGTTCGAGATTGTTGATGCAATCAAGGGCAGCTATGACACACTTAGTAACAGCGAAAAGGATATCTTTCTGGACATAGCTTGTTTCTTCCCGGGAGATAATGCTGACTATGTCATGCAACTACTTGAAGGTTGTGGTTTCTTTCCGCGTGTTGGAATCGACGTTCTTGTTGAAAAGTGTTTGGTGACTATTTCAGAAAACCGATTTCGAATGCATAATCTGATCCAGGAATTTGGCCGAGAAATGATTACTGGAGACAGAGCACAGATCGAGTGGCATAGCAGACTGTGGGAACCATGGAGGATCAAATATTTGTTAGAAGATGATGGACAAAAAGCAAATGGAGAGATCTATTTATATAATACAACTTTCACACGTGTTCAGGTTTGTTATCTTTGGATAGTTTTATATTTAACATATTTTAGGAGCCAAAATTCTAATATAATCCACTTCCAATATTCTTTCAGGTTCCTGAAGAGATCGAAGGCATGTTTCTGGACACATCAAACTTGAGTTTTGATATCAAGCCTACTGCGTTTTTGAATATGTTGAACCTTAGATTACTGAAGGTTTACTGTTCCCGTCCTGAAATCCATCATGTAATCAATTTCTCAAAAGGCTTTCTTCATTCTCTTCCTAATGCGCTAAGACTCCTCCATTGGGAAAACTATCCTCTGCAATCTTTGCCTCAGAATTTTGATCCTCTGCATCTTGTTGAAATCAACATGCCCTATAGTCAACTTCAGAAACTTTGGGGTGGAACCAAGGTAAGTAAACTCAAATATGCGTCTTACACCCTTATCTATACTTGACAGGTTTTATTGATTATTTTGTGGCCCTTTTTCTTTTCTCAGACCCTGGAGATGTTGAGGACGATCAGGCTTTGTCATTCCCAGCACCTAGTTGATGTTGACGATCTTTTAAATGCTCAAAATCTTGAGGTAATTGATCTCCAAGGTTGTACAAGACTGCAGAATTTTCCAGCTACAGGTCAATTGTTGCATCTGCGAGTTGTAAATCTCTCAGGTTGCACAGAGATCAAAATTTTACCAGAGATTCCACCAAACATTGAGATGTTGCATCTACAGGGGACTGGCATAATAGAATTACCACTTTCCATTGTTAAGCCAAATTACAGAGAGCTTTTGAATCTTCTAGCTGAAATTCCGGGTCTTTCAGGTGTCTCAAACCTGGAGCAAAGTGATCTCAAATCTGTAACAAGTCTGATGAAAATGAGCTCATCTAATCAAGTTCTTGGCAAGCTTATTTGCCTGGATCTGAAAGATTGTTCTCGTTTGCGAAGTCTGCCAGACATGGTTCATTTTGAACTTCTCAGAGTTCTTGATCTTTCTGGTTGCTCAGAGCTCAAGACTATTCAGGGCTTCCCACGGAACTTGAAAGAGTTAGATCTTGCTGGCACTGCGGTAAGAGAAGTGCCACAACTTCCTCAAAGTCTAGAACTGTTTAATGCACATGGTTGTGCCTCGCTCAAATCAATTCGTATTACACATTGAGAAGCTTCCTTTGTATTACACATTTAGTAATTGTTTTGATCTCTCTCCACAAGTGGTCAACGATTTTTTAATGAAAGCGCTGGCTAATGCAAAAAGAATACCAAGAGAGCGTCAGCAGGTAATATTAAATCCTTGTCCCAATACCTCTCCTCTCTCCCTCTCTCCAGCCATGTCAATCTCATATCATTTCCGACTTATCTTGTATTATTGCAATAGGAACTGAACGAAGCTCTGGCTTTCAGCTTCTGTGGGCCCTCACCTCCAAATCAAAATTCCGCACTTGATCTCCAACCAGGATCTTCGGTAGTGACACGACTAAATCCTTCTTGGAGGCACACGCTTGTTGGCTTTGCTATGCTGGTTGAAGTCGTATTTTCGGAGGATTACTGTGATGCTACTGGTTTTGACATTAGATGTGTTTGCAGATGGAAAAACAACGAAGGCCACTCTCAGTGTATAGAACGAAATTTGCAATGTTGGGCTCCTGGGAAAGCTGTCCCAAAAGTCCAAAAAGATCATATGTTTGTCTTCGTTGATGTCAACATGCGTCCAAGCACTGATGAAGGAAATGTCCCCAATATCTGGGTTGATTTAGTAGTGTTTGAATTCTTTCCTGTCGATAAGCAGACAAAGCCTCTAGATGATAGTTGCAAAGTAACAGGATGTGGAGTTCGTGTAATAGATGCTGCAACTGGCAATACAAGTCTTGAGGGTATATCACCAGTTTTGTCTTTGGATCCGATGGAGGTTTCTGGTAATGAAGTTGAAGAAGTTTTGAGAGTCAGCTATGATGGTTTACTGGAGATAAATAAAGTTCTGTTTCTTTACATAGCGTGTTTGTTCAATGACGAGGATGTTGATTTGGTGGCACCACTTATTGCCAGAAATACTGACTTGTTTGTTAGCTCTGGGCTCAAGGTCTTAGCCGATAGGTCTCTCATACATGTATCATCCAATGGAGAAATAGTGATGCATTGTTTGCTACGTCAAATGGGTAAAGAAATCCTCCGTAGAGAATTCATGCTGCCGGGTAGCTCAGATAGGTATGAGAGATTGGTCGACAATAGACCTGTAGACAGTTACAGGCGAAAAAAGTAAGTTCTCTTTTTATATTAAGTTCATATTATAAGATAAACCTGTAGACTTGTCTTTGTGTTTGCTCGTTGTCTTTGTGATTGCTCGTCATTTGAATAATATATAATTTTGTAGATTAACCATAATATGTTTTTAAATGAATTAAATAAATTTGAAATAATTACGAAGGCCTTCATAGCTCAAAAGTCAAACTGCATGATGTCTCACACTAACACTGATCACAAAACTAGCTTTAGATTACAACATATATACACGTATTCTTACATGGGGTTCAATATATATATGATATATTGACGATGGATGCAGGAAGAGAAAGGCAGAGACAAGGAAAGTGGTTTGCATACCGGCAATGAGCAGCCAGTCCAGTGGAAAAGTTGTTCCGTCTGATCCATGGGATTGGCGAAAGTACGGTCAAAAAGAAATCCTAGGTGCTCGTTATCCAAGGTACGTATATATATATTCACATATACATTTGCTCATTTATTTCTATATACGTAACACTACGTCCGTGTATACAAACATGATATATATAAATATATCTATAAGTTCTTTCAATAGGAGAATTTTGTAGCAACTCCAAAATCACTATTTTTTTTATACAAACCTTTATGTTGCTGGAAAAGTGAATTTTCTTAAGAATTAAAAAGAAGTTTTATTCTTTTGATTAACTATTGAAATAAAGTCACAATAAGTAGAATCTGCAGCTTTGCTTTTTCCATTTACAAACAATATTGCAGATGCAATCATTAGCGTGAAACTAGAAAGTATAAAGTTCATTCAATTTTCTACGGCGCTCATTAAGACTATAAATTCTTTATTGTGACGTTTGATGCAAACTTATCTTATAATCATCCATTAGAAGCGCTAGGATATCATAGCTTTTTTTTAATCCCCCGATCCAATTGTATGTAACAATGTAAGTGATGAAATGGGTTGTCACTTCTTGTCTGTTACACATGCTTAATTAGATTATGGTTAATTTAGTCTTTGGTGGTTACTTGAAGGATTCATTTTTTGTTCCTCAGGGAATACTACCGTTGTAGCTTGAGATTAAAGAGTGGTTGTCGAGCTATGAAACAGGCCCAACGTAGCGACACCGATCCAAACATGAAAGTCATTACTTACATCTCCGAGCATAACCATCCATGGCCTATTCAAAGCAATGCTCTCACTGGTTCCTCTTCCTCCTTTTCAATCCCTTCTTCTAAATTCTCAGCACTAACTACTTCTGCCTCATCTAGCGTCTCCCAAAACCAAGACGAAACCAATAAATCGCACTTTCCTACCTTCGCTTTCCCTTCTTATCCTCCTGCCGTGGTTAAGAAGGAAGATGTGGACCTTATGGTGTTTGATAATGACTTTAAAGTGCATTTAGATAGGTTGTTTCCAGAGTTTCAAGATCAGGAGAATTTATTGGACGTTCTTGAGGGAGATTCTCCGACTATGTTGCCCTCTCACAATAGCGGCGGAGGCAGCATGGAAAACAAAGCAACAAGTTTCGACGTTTTTAGCGATGTCACTATTGACGACTCCTCAAATGTTATACCACCGGAGAACAAATCTTTTTTTTATACTAGACGTTATGACTAATATTACGCTAGTGTGCAATTGACAATGGCTGTAGCGCAATAGTGGACCATGGCCAGTTTTGCTGCCGAAAAAAGTAGCTAATTGGTGGACATTTCAATGTCACTAAAAATGTTTTGATGGCACGGTTATTCAAACAAGAGTCATGAATATCTGATCTGAATTGCAACTTATCAAATGTCAGAAGGGTTTCAAAGTCATCTGACCTTGATACTTGAATAGCAGAATGATGTACCAAGGGATCAGGTACTTCCATTGTTGTCTCTGTATTAAGATGTTGCGAGCCACTTTAGATATATTGCATCAAGATTCGTAAGGTTCTTTACTGAAGATGGTATTTCTCTTATGGCAGTTCTAGCAAGATATAGCTCTTTCAGGTTTTGGAGAGAAATCCTGAAATTCCTCAATAACTGAATAGCCAGATAGATTAAGAACTTCAAGAGATTCTAAATTAATCGTGACAGGTAGAGTTAGTTTTGAGCAATCTGTAAGATTCAAGACAACAAGCTTGTCGAGACTTGAACATCCTTCGAGATCAATATGCTCAAGGTTCAAGGCCTTTGAAAGCCTTGGGATCATAGTTAATTGTCGAGAGTAACTCAATCTAATCTTCTTTAGCTTCTCGAGATTCTTATTTGAGGCAGATTTCCTCAAACATTTCTAAGCTGAAACATCTCGAGGATGTTGACTTTTCAGATTGTGGGGTATCGACTGAAGATAGCTGGCAAAATCATCCTGAGGAAATCTGTCATTGAGAGTAGACATATCTGGGAACAGTTTCTAGAGACTTCCATTGAACCAAAAGATCTAACTTCAGTAATTGCAGAAATCTTGTGCCACTGCCAGAGCTCCCTGCAGCGCTCTCCATGCTAATGGCAAATAATTGTGAACACTTGAGAGTTTATGTAGCTCCTTCCACTGCTTACAGAGCTCTTCAGTTTATTAACTGCTTCAAACTGAATCATCATACCAGAGAACTCATCCCCTACTATCAACCTGTGCATGTGCTATCTTGCCTGGTGGAGAACTTCTTGCATATTTCACTCATCGAGCTGATGGAAGTTTCCTAACCATCTCTTTTCCTCAGACTCCGTTTCCAAAAGATCCCAAGTTTAAGGCTTGCAACGTGGTTGAATCTAGATCTGGTTCGTTAGCCATTGGGGGACTTCGGTCCTTCAAAGGTGGAAGTGATTACTGATTAGATATATTTTAGTTGTTTGGCCAATACTTCCTCTACAAAGAATCATCTCATCGTATTCAACTGTGAATTTTCTCCGGATGAAGTCAATGATTACCCAGCTGTGCTGAACTAAAGCAATGTGCAGTTTCAGTTTGTTTGCCTTGACCACATGAGGGAAATGATAAAGATAAAAGCATGTGGTATACAACTCTTGGAGGTCTCTCCATTTCCAGACGGTAGTGGTAAAAGATCAGAAACTGAGTATGGCAACGATTCTGAATTGACTAATGTAGAGGAAGCAGCAAGAGAATGCGTGTAAGAGTTGATGATTGAACAAGCATTTACTGTCTCTTTTTTAATTTCTTTTTCAAACTATATAATGGAACAGATCAGTCGAGCTAAGAACCTTTTTTTGTTGCAGAACAGCTCAAGAACCTTATGATTTATCATGAAGTCAAACATGGAGAATAGGTTTGGATACGAGGCTTTGAATTTCAAGCCAAACATTGACAGCTAAATTATGATGACTGTCTCTTAATGTTACTCTTCGCCAATTGTTTTTTTTTTTGCAGAAGAAGTTTCCAGTTTAGTCCCGCTAAAGCAGAAGAACAAGGTACAGAGGGTAAATGGTTATGATGATGAGGGTTGATAGAAGTGGTGGGAAATTGAAAATGGTGAAGCTGAATTTTGGAGTGTTGAATATGCTGAAGCGGGTGGAGGCTTGAACTAAGTAAATGATTATTAGAGAAGTCAGTTTTTTTTTTCTTCTTATAAATAATCTATAGAATAAATCATGATTACTTTCAAAGCTGAATCACAGAAGCAAAACTATGGTAATGCATCAAAATCGGAGGTACCACAACATTGGAGTGCTTGTGTAGATTTTTGTAAAAGAATTATACAATTGTATGAGCAAGTGTATCTTAGAGTCCTAACGTCAAGATGACTTGCAAAGAATACTGCATGTTAGTGAAATTTGGGAGTTCTTGGGGATGATTGGAAGTATTGATTGCATGTATTAGGAATGGAAAAATTGTCTTACAGCATTGGAAGGTCAATTTACTCAAGGAGATAAGAGAACCACCACTATTATTCTTGAAGTAGTTTCATCTTATGATCTATGGAATTGGCATGCCTTTTTTGGGTGTCCGGACACATTGAATGATATTATCGTTCTAGATTGTTCAACAGTGTTCGATGATGTTGAACAAGAAAAGAATCCAAGAGTGAACTTTTTCGTGAACCAACATCCATATAATATGACATACTATCTAGCTGACGGTATATATCCTTCTTATCCGACTTTCGTCAAATCAATTAGACTTCTGCAGAGTGAACCAGACAAGTTATTTGCAAAACGTCAAAAAGGATGTCCGAAGGACATCGAACGTGCATTTGAAGTGTTATAAGCTTGATTTAAAATCATTTGGGAACCAGCTCGCATGTGGGACATAGCCGATTTGGCTATCATTATGAGGTCATATATCATATTGCATAATACGATTGTTGAGGATGAATGAGATACATATGTTCAAAATTGGACCGATTATGATCAATCTGAGGCACACGGGTCTACTACACTGGAAGCATTCTCAACCGAGGTGGTATCTGCACATTTGCACACCATGTGCGTGCTAGATCAGAGTTGCGTGATTCAAATGTACCTCACGAATGTCAAACAGATATAGTCAAACACATATAGGCAAAATTTTGTGATTAAAGAGATTTTTAAGTCTCTATGTGTGATTTAAGAGTTTTATTATTTGGGAGTTGGGTCTATTGTACTAATTATGTTATTTGTATTTTATTAGTTGTATCGTGTGTCCCCCCCCCCCTTCTAAAGCTTTATTAATACCCAATCTCATCCGATACAAGTAAGGACATAAAACTAGGACACGAGTAGTACAAGGACCATGGTTCTATAGATATAACAGACATCCTTGTTGAACTGTTGATGGGAAGCTCCGATTTTATTTTCTTGTTGAACTTCAAGCCATTCCTTTGTATTCGTCGTTGCTCTCTTTATTGTTTCGTTCAAATCCAAGGCAGTACGTTGGAACACCGTCTCATTCCTACTTTTCCATAGTCTCCACATGGTCCAGAAAGAAACATGTCTCATGTATGCATCCATTGCATTGTCTTTGTAAATATTAACTAGGAACCGTAATTTATCCTCTATAGGTGTGTTTTTGTCACATAACGCTTGACTCGAAAACCCGATCGCTGTCCAGATAGCAGCAGCATGATGACATGTGAACAATATATGGTCGCTTGTTTCTTTTTCCACACAACATCTAGAGCAGTATTGATTGACTCTGACATTACGCTGTAGTAGATTTTCTACCGTACCAATTGCCCGAGAAGCTATACACAAAGGAAATGTTTTAACTTCGGAGTAATGTTCAGATTCCATATACCTTGTGTAATATCTGGGTTTGCACTCAAATGTGGTGGTGGATCTTTATCGTTACTATCTAAGTTAGTTGCAAACCAATAACCAGAGTTGACCGTGTACTTACCGTCCTTTGTATGACTCCAAATTAGTGAATCTCTAGTAGGATATTGCTCCAGAAATATCTTAGTTATTAGATGGTGATCGGCGTGGGAAATTAAAGATTGAATAGCTTGTAAGTCCCACTCTCTCGTGATTTGATCAATGAGTTCAAAAACTCACCTGTTTGGGTTTACTAGTGGTAGTATTATCGTAGGGTTCGCTGGTTCCATTGGTAGCCAATGATCATAGCCTATACTCGTGTTTTGTCTGTCTCCTACACTTATTTCAAGACCTTTCTTGAGTAATTCTGCGCCAAATCGTAATAAGTTTCATCCGTATGATGGTTGTGATCCTTTTAATGCATTGAGAATATTTCCATTTCAAAAATATCGTGCTTTAAGGATTTTTAAAACCATACTCTTTGGGCGTCGTAATATTTTCCATACTTGGTTTGCAAGTAGCGCTTGGTTAAATCGATGCAGATCCATGAATCCAAGTCTTCCTCCCTTTTTTGATGTTGCCATCTTCTTCCAAGAAACCCATGATAGTTTTGCGTCTGTCTTGTGTAGAACCCCACCAGAATCTTGATATCATACTGCTATTTCCGAACATAACTCGATAGGTAATTCGAAGCAGTTCATCGAATAGACCGGCATTGCATAAGCCAATTATTTGGTTAAAGTCTCTTTTGCAGCTGTTGATAGAAAACGTGTTTGCCAACCGTTAATTTTTGCTTGGACTTTTTCCTATATATATTGTAGCATATCTTTCTTTTTCCTTCCAAACTTTTCTGGTAATCCCAAGTATTTTCCACCACCTCCCATTTTTGGTATTTTCAGGAATTGCATTACACTCTCCCATGTATGTTGATACACTCGGTTGCCAAACGTAATGACCGAATTTTCCGTGTTGATGAGTTGTCCTGAAGCTCTTTCGTATTCTTCAAATATGTGAAGTAATTGCCGGCTGTTCTCATAGTCAGGGGCGGATCCAAAGAGGCTATTGGTGAGGCATGTGCCCCATACAAATGTTAGAATATATCTAATCTACCACTACCATATATGTTTAATTGGTCAAATAACTTCAAAGTGCCCCACTTAGATATAGAGTTCTAGAGTTTAATGCTTCCCATTTTGTTTTGTGTTTTTATATTTGCCTCATACAAATTTTCCGTCTAGATCCGCCCTGCTCATAGTCTGTTTTTAGGAAAAATAAGGAATCATCAGCAAAGAGTAGATGAGTAATCATCTGGCCTCTGTTGCATAATTTGATTCTTTTTATTTTCCTTCGCCTTGTGCCGCTATCAGCCTTGACCTTAATACATCTGAGCATAAAATATATAAATATGGTGATAGTTGATCTCCTTGTCTTATGCCACGACTTGCTTCAAAATGTCCATATGGACTCCCTTTGATAAGCACCGAGAAAGTGACTGATCTCACACATTGCATTATCCATGTTATCCATCGATTGTCAAAACCTTTTTTTCGGAGAACATTTTCGAGGAAACTCCATTCAATTCAGTCATAAGCTTTACTTATATCTGTTTTCACAGCCATATAAGAGTTTGAACATCTCTTTTTTACTCTTAATGAATGTAAAACTTCATGTGAGATAAGCACATTATCCATTATGAAACGACCTGATATAAATGCAGCTTGGTTCTCCGAGACCACAGAAGATAAGACCGGTTTTAATCTCTGTACTAGTATTTTAGATATTATTTTATAAATTATGTTACAGAGACTAATTGGTCTAAGGTCTTTCATGGTCTTAGGCTCATCTATCTTAGGGATTAGACATAGATTAGTATGGTTCCATTGATTAAAGAGTAAATCTGTGACAAAGAATTGTTTAATCTCCTTAGTAATGGAAGGAGCCAACAGTATCCCAATATTGCTGAAAGAAGAGCGCATTGAAACTGTCTAGTCATGGGGGCTCTAGTTGCACCGATTGAAAAGAGTGTTTCTGTTTTCCTCTGCTGTTGCATCATTTGTTAAGTCATCATTCATCTGTGGAGTAATGATGTGTGTCAGGATTTACCTCAGTTAGACACAACGGAAAGGCTGCAAGTACACAACCTAATCGTGTGTAGTACTTAAGGATCGAATCCCACAGAGAGTGAATGCACTAGGACGAGTTGGAAAAGACTTAAAGCAAGAATACGATGAATAAAAGTGGGGGGGGGTTGTGAGAAATTGTAAAGTAAATAAAGCAAGTAAATAACGAAAGTAAATCAATAATAGCAAGCGTTTGGGGATGGAGAACTATCTGGGGACTATGGTTCTCTAAAGTTTCAGTAGTTACCATGAAAACTTCTCTTATAGGATTCTAGAACTCACAACACAAAGGGTGTTCATTATATAACATGAGTGCTTTTGGTAGGCAAGCTAACTATGTCTAGTCCCCTCCGTGACTTAACCGGTTGGCAGGTGACGACGGGGACCTTTCATGTATTTCTAAGTGGTCTCAATTCACAGCAGCTCCATGACTCGGCTTGTTTGGCTGGTCATGATGCTAACTACTCTATCTAGCTAGTTAGGGAGAAGGTGCTGCGACTGTCGTCGGGACCCCTCCTTAGATCAATATTAAGAACGAATCTTGATAGAAGAATCCTAATCATATAATAAAGAGAAAAACGAATCTAACAACCTAATATATTAAACCATAGTTACCCTTCAAGTAATCCCCACTAAACCCAACTAAAAGACTACTCATACAGGATCAAAAGCAAACGAACACAAAGATGATGAAAGAGTACTCATAATAAATGTATTCAAATAAGCAAGAGGGTTCAAAGATACTTCTCTAAGAGTTACAGAAGATATCTTCTCCCTAATGATGTTGAAAACAAAGCAAGCTATGAAAGAGATAATGAACTAAGAGTAGATCTTCGATGGAGGTTCTTGAGGTGGTTCTTGTCCTTCTCCACGAAATCTGTTGTAAAACCTAATAACTTTTCAGAGCCTGCCCTCTTCTAGGGTTTAGGATGAGTATCTATAGGGTTTTAGGCGGTCTTAAGTTGTTTTAGGGTTGATATAAGTGAAGTGTAGTCATTTTGGATCACTGGGCCTTCGGATAGGTGCTGGCGTGGATGTGGACTCTCTTGGCGCGCCAAGGAGAGGTTCCAGCGCGGCACGGGCTCCTCCAGCTGCGCTAGCAACTTCTCCGCAGGGACACATGTCTTTGATTCATCATAACTTCTGATTGGCTTGGTAGATTGAATTAATTCCGATTGGAGGTGAACTTGACTCTTCTAGCTTTCCAATGATATATTGTCGTTCAATTTGGTCCACGGGAAGGTCTTCAAACTTAGCCTTGATTCTGGAGTTCAGAAACTGTAGAAAAACGTGTTTTGCTCCCTTTTTGATCATTTATGCCTAAAAATCTGAAATGACTCCTTTAAACCAGAAATACTCGAAATGTAAGCACTTAAAACATATTAAAACACTTGTTAATGATCTCAAAATCATAGCTAAAAACGGTAAAACAATGATGTTATCAAGTAACCACACTTTGGACGTGGTTGAGTACATTATCAATGTTATCTTGGACTGAGCTAGTGAATAATTCACTAAAATAATGGGTGGTCTCTGATGCTATCTCTTTGTTACCATAAATGACTTCTCCGTGCTCTCCTTTTATGCTATCAAGACGGTTCCTAGCATTTCTGTTCTTTGTTGATGCATGGAAAAACTTGGTATTGAAATCACCCTCCTTAAGCCACTGGTTTCGACTTTTAAGTTTCCAATATTTTTCTTCATCCATGTATGCATGTAGTAATTATTTTCTCAACTCATGTATTCTTTCCAAGGGAATACTTTGATCTGTGTGTGCCGAGTTGATTTCAGAAGACAACGCTTTTATCCTTTTTGCTGAGTTCATGTAGTTGTTACGCTTCCACTCAGAAATCTCTTTTCTACATGTCTTTATTCGGTCCATGACACTCACTTCATTACGTCGATTATTAGTCATCCAACCATGAGCGATCACACCATCAAATTCAGGGACTTTGCGAAGCCTTGTATCAAATCGAAAAGGTCTTGTTCCTTGTTCTGTTGCACGTCTTACTTTGATGATTGCTGGGCGGTGGTCAGATTCAACAATATCAAGATATTCAACTTGAGAGGCTGGATAAGTAGCTTTCCTTTCGTCATTGGCTATGGCTCGGTCCAGCCATGATTCCACTGTGTGAGTTCGTCTTTTATCAATCCATGTCATGTTGTTTCCAATATAATGTAAATCCGAAACACCATATTCCGAAAATCAGTTAGACTCCAATTTTCTCTTTGTCTTCCGCCTTTTTTTCTTATTTGCATTTAGGATTTCGTTAAAATCACCACACATTAGCCTAGGGCCTGTTCGGTTTACAGAAATTCGTTGTAAAGATTCCCATAATATGTGTCTTAATTTACGAACTTGGTTTCCATAAACACAAGAGAAATAGAAAGAACCATCTTAATTGCTTATTTCACAATCGATAAGTCTTTCATCAACAACATTAAAAGAAACAGAGATTGTCTTCTTCCACATCAAAGCCAAACCACTCCCTATACTTAGCGGGGACACACACTTTACATATTTGTATTCCGATTGGGATACTACATCACGGACAACTTCGTCTGGGTTCTTCGTCTCGATCACTAAGAGTAAGTCCGGGGAATAAGTTGCCTTAATTCCCTTTAGGCGTTGAACTACCAGGTTACTCTTCAAACCTCAGCAGTTCCAAAAGGTTGTATTCACTGCGACTCCGGTGACTTGTGGCCCACCGTGCCCTCTCGATTAGTGTGGTATCTGGGTTCTCCTTTCTCGATTCGGCGATGAACGTGCACCATCAGTTGGTTTCACGAACCAGTTACGTACCTCTTTGGTTTCAGATTGTCTTCGTTGGCGCTTTGAAAAACATTGTTGATTGTCTTCTGAAGCTAAAGTATGACGCATATCAGAGCATATAAGCGCCGGTATGTCTAGTTCTTGGGGCGGAGCCTCCTCTGCTTTACGCTTCTTAGACGTGTTGTGGCTTGCTTCTCCATCACCATGTTCTTCGTCATTAGTTGCAAAAGGATCAGGTCCACCATTTTCTTGTTTATCATCATAGTCTCCTCCAGGGTGATCATGGTTGTCATCGTCATCATTATCATCTGGCTCTTGCAGTTCCTCATGTGTGTTGCTTGGACGCTCAGCTGCATCATGCGAGATTAACCCTTCTTCTTCTTAATTCTTCTTCTTAATTCTTAATTCTTAATTCTTCTTCTTAATTCTTCTTCTTCTTAATTCTTAATTCTTCTTCTTAATTCTTCTTCTTCTTAATTCTTAATTCTTCTTCTTAATTCTTAATTCTTCTTCTTAATTCTTAATTCTTAATTCTTAATTCTTCTTTTAAGTTTTTTTTTTATCAAATGGCGAATGAATTCGCTAAGAAGAAGAACTGATATATAAAAACAGAATTCCGACGGATATATCCGTTGGAACTGGTGAAAAAATTAATATTTGCCGCTGTTTTTCGAAAATATTTGCAACATTCGCGCCTATATTTTTGCTATCCGTAAAAAAACCGTCAGAAATTTCTGACGGATATCCGACAGATAGCAAAAAATTTAAACAAATTTAATTCATGCGGGCAACTTTTACGCGATCAAAATTTCATTTTCTGTCAGAAATCCGTCAGAAAGCCGTCAGAAATTTCCGACGGATTTTTGACGGTTTTGTGGTTTCGTGGTCGATTACGATCCGTTTTTCTTTAAATATATTTGTAGTATGCTTTGTTACTCATTTCAATAATAAAATACTAACAAATACCTTGTTACAAATCAAATATACCAATATTAGAAAAATTTAGTTCTTATGGTTATAAATCATCGCTTAAATATATGTATCATTATCTAACATGTAATCATGATCGTCAGAATTTTTCTAATTTTGGTATATTTGATCTGTAACAAGGTATTTGTTAGTATTTTATCATTGAAATGTCAAAGCATACACAAACATATTTCAAAATCCGTCAGAAATTTCCGACGGATTCGTGATGGTTTTGTGGTTACACGTGTCTCGTTTTAAGGTTTACACTAACAAATGACTAGGAAAGTCAAAAACCCAATTTCCGTCAGAAATTCGTCAGAAATCCGTCAGAAATCCGTCAGAAATCCGTCAGAAATCCGTCAGAAATCTGTCATAAATCCATCATAAATCCGTTGGAAAACGTTCCGACGGATTTCCGACATAACTAGGAGTGTCCGTCGGAAAGCCGTCGGAAATTTTCTGACGGAAATTAATCCATCGGAAATTTCTGACAGCTTTCCGATGGATTTTCAACGGTGTGTTTTTGGTAATTTTTGTCGGAATCCTGTCGGAAAACCGTCGGAAATTTCCGACGGATTAATAATCTGTCGGAAATTTCCGACGGTTTTCTGGCTGTTTTCTTGTAGTGGGGGATGCACTTAGTAAGCATTTCCGTGAGTTTATAAGGGCCTACAATATGATGTTTTCTTTCACGTCTCTAGGTGGCAAAGTTTATCATTCTGTGAATGATGGAAATGGACCGTATGTCTTTCAGTTGAACGGCGAAAATTATCATCGTATTGGTGATATCTTACCAGAAGAAGGCCAGGCTCCTTCGTTTTTACAATTGTACATTTACGATACTTTGCATGAGATCGCTAATAGGATGGGTGCGCATGTGTAATGATTATTTCTATTTGCCTTTTTTATTCTTTTGTAATTTACCTATTATAATTTTGATTGATAACTCTATTTTATCTATGCAGCAAGGGTATTTGTGGTATTAAAATGAGAGAACAGGTAGTCAAGATGATCAAAAAAATGTTGGATGCTCATAATCCACATGTTAAGTCTTTACGAAACGCCGCCGAGAAAATCAATTCTTCGGACAACACTGCGCGTATGAAAATGGTTCAATCCAGTCATCGTGGTTATGATGGTAGGTATCAGAATTTTCCATCAGCTGATGAAGTTGCTGCTCTGGTGATAGACAATTTTGGCTTGGACAAGATTTCGCGTGACATTGTTATTGAGAGTAGATCGGGTGGTTTTCAGTGTATAAGTGAGTTGCATCTTGCTTATATGCCTCTTCAGTATCCGTTGTTGTTTCCTTATGGAGAGGATGGGTTTAGGTTAGGGGTAGATATTGGGTATGTCAATAATGAAGGAAAGAAAAGGAAAAATATTAGTATGCGAGAGTTTTGTGCATATTGTATTCAGTTCAGGATTAATGAGGCTCCTACTACTGTGATGTCTGGTAGATTGTTTCCACAGTTTCTGGTTGATATTTATACGCACTATGATAGAAAGCAGTCGTCTGAATTTTGTTTATCATAACCAGGAAAAAACTTTGAATGGAGAGTTATTCCAAAATTATGAAGTCTGCTGAATCTGGAAAGTGTAATCTATCTGAGACTGGTTGTCGGATAATGATTCCTTCATCTTTAACTGGTGGTTTGAGATATATGATGAAGCATTATCTAGATGCAATGGCCACATGCAGATATTTTGGATTCCCTGATCTTTTTATTACTATTACTTGTAATCCTAAATGGTTTCAGATTACAAGATTTCTCCATAAGCATAATCTAAAGACAGAAGATAGTCCTGACGTTTTATGTATGGTTTTCAAGATGAAACTTGATAATCTCATGCATGAAGTGACTTGTAATAGGATGCTCGGAGAAGTTAAATCTGGTACTGAGTTTTTTTCATTTTGATTAGTTTTATTGTAGCAGATGTCTCTTTAATTACACTTATTATAGAATACAAATAAAAATTATAACTCGTGTATTAAACATTATTTTTTAACTTACCATGATTGCGCATTTAGTTATTTTCTTTGCACCATGGACTAAATTACCAAGGAATGATGACATAGATAAGGTTATCAGTGCTGAAATTCCTGATCGTGATGTGGAATCGTTTTTGTGCGAGGTCGTTGGTGATATGATGGTACATGGTCCGTGTGGGATTGTAAATAAAGACTGTCCGTGTATGAAAGATGGAAAGTGTTCGAAATATTATCCCAGGCTTTTCTTTTCTAAAACAAGGATTGATGATGATGGATATCCGATTTATAGACGTAGGGAGTTATCATGAACTATGCAGGAGTTATCATGCTCGTATGCAGGAGTTACATTGTACCGTAGAATGTTTATAACACCACCCGAGGGGAAGTTTTCCTTTCGAATGAGACGAAAGCAGTTCCCCGTTGCCGTTGCTTTTGTCATTACCATAAACAAGAGTCAAGGTCAGATATTATCTAAAGTTGGCTTATTCTTACCAATACCAGTTTTCTCTCATGAACAATTGTATGTTGCGCTTTCAAGAGTGACACAATTTTAGTTGTTTGGAATTCTTTTATTTTCAAATAATTATTGTGTGACACAATTGTAATTTTATATATTGACCATCCTTTTTCATATTTTACAGAATGTTTACAAACACTGTACACTATACTTTATTCTTCTAATTACTCTACAACGATGAAATTCACTTCAGTTGTATCTCTGAATTTTATGTAGTAATTCGGTATTGGTGTGTGCTCCTATTGTTGGGTGGGAACGGTATATAATGGTGTTGCTTATAACTATATCGATGGTTATATTGCGATATATTCTATTGACTGTTTTGTGTGTGTGAAGTATTGACTTTATAATTTAAACAAACAATCAGACTAAAGATGGGGGAAAGCAGTAATGAATACACAAAAAGATTGATATTTCTATTTTTTTTAGCATTTGTTTACGAATCTTTGATGTAGTTTTATTCTAAAACTTAATATAGGCAACCGTAAAAATTTTAATATTTGGAATTTTACAAATTTTAATCTTTCATTTCTCTTATCTAATTTTTTATTTTTTTAATAATTTTTTTGTTCTCGCGCGTACGCGCGGATGAATCACCTAGTGTATATGAAAGCTAAAGGGGCTCTCCCTCAACTTGCCACGTCAGCGTCTCAGAGGTTGACACATGCCAAAAAAAAAAAAAAAAAAAAAAACCCTATCTTCTCCCTCTTACGTTTCTAACTTTATACCCGCTTTCTCAATTAAATTCTCCTGTATTTATTCTTCCATCTCACAAGCTCACCTCACCTCACCTCCATCTTCTCCGATTGAGGGGCTATGAAGAAAACTAGGCAAATAAAAAGAGATTCCGACATATTTCTTTACAAATCCAAGTTCGTATCTTCACCACCCTTATTCCGTTCTTCTCTTTCTCTAATTTCAATCATTCCTCCATTTTCCACTATCAGATCTACAAAATTTGTTTATATTCACGGTCATTTTCACTCACATCAGTTTCCAATTTCCAAGTTCTCCGACAGTTAGACACACCAAATAGTCACACCCATAAGAACTACCCAATTTAGTTAACGCTATTCGCAAATAATCTCTATAGTTTTTAAAAAAAAATTCTCTTTCTTATATTCGTTTATACGTTAATCTAAGCTGCATAATCATTGTTTTGCATAATCATCTGATTCACTTTATTCCAGTATCTTTGTGTTTAAGATGCTTGCTACTCTGTTCCGACAATAAATTTTTAATATAGTATGCTTGCAACAACTTTACATGAATATTTTCTCACAATAATGGTTTTTTATATTTATTCACTTTAACAGGTGGTCAAGAATTACCATCCCAAAGTAATATGTCGAGGTCTACTTACAATACAAAATGCTTTTGTTATCATGTTTCTTATGTGTTTTACATCTTATTGTTCGGTTTCGTTCATTGGAATTTGCATAATCATAGTATTTTACTTTTTAAAGGTATTTCATTCATATATCTGTTTGTTTTTGGATGTTTGCTTCTCTGTTTCCGATAATTCCTTCTTTAATTTGAAGGTGATATGAAGCTAATATGAAGCCTATATTACAGAAGATAATATGAATCTGATCGCACAATCATTGTCTCTTAAAACTCTCTCTTATATATTTAACCCCTCAACAGGTGGTTAAAAATTACCATCCTACAGTAGTATATTGCAATCGAGGTATACTTGCAATATAATTGGCTTTTGTTATCATGTTTCTCATGTATTTAACTTCTACCGTTGCGTTATTCTTTGTAGCATACATTAAGGATCTCAAAGATTTATTTACTGCAGCTGATAAAACTTCCATGGCAAATGATGTCAATGAGTGTAAGTTCATTTCCACATTTAAAAAATAAAAAGAAAATCAAGTTCGAGGCACTTTAGATTTTTATGCTTACTACTTATTCACGTTTAATTTCATGGAAGAATGTACGAGTTGGATGCTTATCCCCACTATGATAAATGGAGACTTGTATTGGGTGAAAGTTAACTACCCAAAGTCGTGAACAAATTTGGGTATGTACCTTCATCACTCTATGTTCTTTTTTTACTTTTGCATTCACTGGTCAGATTTTTCCACACTATATATTGGTCAAATATACATCAAAAATAACATTTGGAATGTTATACATGTAACTGTGGCACAACTGATAATTAATTTGTTTTCAAAATTAACCACACTTAACTCTTGCAGCAGGATATTGCTTTAAACGCTATGTATATTAACAAAATTGCAGTTATTTACATACATATATTTACACATATTATTTATGTAACTTATAATTCTCCTACAATAGATTTGTAACCACACTTTCTATCCATAGATTAAAAAGATTAATCAAAACTTCAATATTTGTAGTTTTACTTCTTCTTAACTCTAATATTAAGCAGGATATTGCTTTTACTTCTTTACTGTTTTTTATACTTTACAGGAACTATGTACTTATAAATAAAATAATTCCACTGACGGTAACTTTAAATTGAAGACCATTTACATTTCAAATCTCAATCATAGATTCTAAACTCTTAAAATTCTCATCTATGTAAACCTAATCCTTTGAGTAATAATTTTGTATATTTACACCAATAAAAATATTAATATTACTTATATAGTGTCATCAAATTTGGTATTAAAGTGCAGACACATTGCCCATTCAAATTGTAATCATTACTTTTTGAAGATAAACATACTAAAATCACTTTACTTTATAATCAAGCTTTTTTAAACCTAAACTCATCATAGCCAAAAGAACTACTCACAACTATGATGTACATCTACACGTCAGAAATTGAGACTTTTACACACTATAAATTCCTCTCTTCAAAATTTGCATACACAAATATTGTTACGTAATTTACACGTTTTAAGACAATCTAAGATTTAAGTCAACCAACCAAATGATAGAGAAATCGGAATTGAATATACATGAAAATCTAATATCAGTTGGTAACGGCCAATTAATACAAATGTTCTGAACAATTAAAAGACATTAACGTTAAAATAAATAAATTATTTACAAGTAATACATATACAATGTCTAAACGTATCATTGTTACACTTCTATTCTTCCCTCAGATATATTAAAGAATCAATTTAAATTACAGATATCATGATATTAACCTCACCGAATTTATTATGGTTATTATTGACACGTACATTATTCAATTCCACTAAAACCGATAGGACTCTTTTTTTTTTTTACTTCTCTTATAAAAGAAACAAAACAAACTTGTGCACCAACTCAACAAATAAATTTACTATGTCAGAAACTAACAATTTCTCATACTCCTTATCTTCTGGCTCCCACTCTCATACCGCCTCCACACATCAACCATTCTCTCTTTCAATAACAAGGCCATCTACCAATGAAAGTGTCACCAACATTCAATATCATCTACTGTACAATACTAATGGCTCTGTGTCTTTGACAATGCTGAGGAATATTGAATCAGTCCTAACTGATAACGAGATCCCTCTAACCGACATAGGCTTCTACATCAGTATTACAAATCACAACATTGAACAAGACTTAACAACCAATGTTCTAGCTGTCACTACTGCGCTAAGCTCATCAATTCGACAAGCTAACATTGAAGATGATAATGATGATTGCACAATTTGTTTACAACCTTTCAGGGGCAGACAAGATATCAACACAATAGCTTGCAACCACACATTCCACTATCCTTGTATCGTTCACTGGATTCAAATTAACATAAGTTTTCCAATCTGTAGGGCAACTGTCTTTTAGATTCCATTTCACGTTATTTCTTTTTAAATTTGAATAAATGAATTTTTTGAACTTCATCTCTACCTAACAGTATGTAACTTGATTTAACATCATCTATGGCTATTACCTCTTTAGATAAAACTTTGTAAACAGCACTTGTATACATTCATGTTTTCTATATTTGGTAAAAATTTGAGTCAGTAATTGAATATACATTTGAGACTAAAATGCAACATACTTAATTTATTTATATTTTTGAAAGATCGTATTTGGAAGAATCTCGCCTTGAAATGCTATGAATTTATTAATCCAAACTTTTTAGTAAGACAGTAACAAAAAAAAAATTAGGTAAATATAACTTAAATTTTTTTTAAATAAAACATATTTTAATACTGGATTACAATTTCATAAATATTATAACTTAACACGTAACAATTCTGTTTACAAACATTAAATAAATTGCTTTCAGATCGTTATATCATTAAAACCTTTAAAGTAAAAAAATGTATTTAATAATAATAGTTTAATAAAATCATTGAAAATCATGTTAAAAATAATAGTTTGCTTATATCATTAGATAACCAAACTTACCACAAGCACATCTCTAAGTTTAAGATATATATCATGTATGTTTACAATCTGCCTTTTGTTTAAATAATACGATTATTAATCTCGCTTACTGTTGTTCCACTTAACCAAAAGTCATTCTTAACATGTTTTTTCTAATTACAAAATCTACTTACAACACCATACAATACACATAGTCTTCATCAACTTAGAGAAGATTTTTTAATAACAATTGAGGGCTTAGATATATTAAATAACCAGCAATGATTGCAGTAATAATGTCAAAAAAATAATATTAAATAACTAGCATTTCAAAGTTTACATGTCCAATAAAGCTACAAACTTTATATTATGTTTTTTAAGAAATTAATATCCATTGTGGTTATTATTATGTTAGAGTAATATTCCGACAATGTATCAAATAATTTATATATATATATATTAGACTTATTATAAATATTATATTGTCTATATGAATACAATTCTCGAGAAAATAAAAAGTAGCAAAAAATTAAATATATAATCTATAAATTATCACATACCCAATACACGAAAAGAGCATCTATATATAATCTCTATACGTAAAATTTCAAATCAACAGAATTATAAAATGTTTGGATATTTAAATAACGAGTTATAACTTTTCCTTAAATTAGAATTTATAACTTTATAAATGTTATCAAACTATATTATCATTCCTAGCGGACTTCTAATTATATTGAGATCAAACTTATCTCCCAATTCCTTCAGGCATTCTTTGATTGCCAAAGTTGTATCCTGTTGTGGGCTGGAGGAAGTTGGGAAGTCGCTATTTTCTGGAGGAATTTGGCTTCCCTCCGATGAACTTTTTCCCAGCAGTTTCCTAACACCTTTCACAGTTGTTTTGACTACTTTTCTCTCATTGTTGTAATAGAGTGAGGAATTTAGCGAGTTACTATTTTCTGTAGTCTCCACAGTGACAATTTGGCCTCCCTCCGATGGAATTTTTTTCAGTACTTTCCTAATACCATTCACAGTTTTTTTTAATTACTTCGCTATCATCACTGTAATAAGAGTGAGGAAAATAGTTATGAGATCGTGACCATCCTTAATTCCCATGAAATGTTTGGTAAAGTCTACAATATTATTCACTCATATTCTACGGGGCTGAGGGTACAACTTTAGATAAGTTTTTAACCATTTGAGCAAAATCAGTAACCTGTTTCCATCCAGAACGGTGCCCATTATCAAAGAAATCTCCTTAAAAGCTTTCTCCCACGTCTCCCTCCTCTTATCATCCGTAACCACACACCTGAATGCATCACCAAATTCCCCCTTCAAATATCTCACCGTGGCTGGGTTCACCTTGTAGAAGATGGGAATCACCTCGAGTGTTCCTTTATCCATACAGTTCTTGATCATCGCCAGCTCTCTCACGCACCAGATTGACTCGGTGTACTTCCCAGAGAAGATAACCAGAGCGATTTTTGACCCCCTAATCCTCTCCATTAGGCGTCTGTGATCGTGGTTTTTGATGACGACGTTAATCTTATCACTTCTCAAGGCCGTGACGAGATGGTAGACGAATCCATTGGGTAACTCCATCTCCACTCCACGGAAATTGATAAAAACTTGATGTTGCGGTGGCAGTTCTTCGGCCGTGGAATATCCTGGCATGGCGGAAAAACTGTTTCGGGTCTGGTTGGGACTTGGGTGTGTTTGGAGAAAAGTTTAGTGAAACTGTAAAACTGGGATAGATGTATCCTAATCTAGGGATTCACCTAGAATCCTAAGAAAAGGCAAATCAAAGTCTAGAAGATGAAGGATCACCTCGAAGAACTAAGATTCAATGTTTATGGAAGATGATGATGATCGAAAGAGATAAAGAGATTGAAGAAGATACTTGTTATTTTGGTTAACTAAACCAGGTTATTAACCGGTTTATCCTATAACATATAGAGACAGCTAAATTCCAAGTTGTCGTGCAACTATCGTCTAAAGTCCTGATTTATTTTTTCTACCATCTCATTAGTGTGTTTGTTTATTATTATATTAATATTTAATACTACTTGGTCGTACCGACAACCCTGTCATTGCCAGCTGTTGATGATAGTGACGTTAGTTAGAAGACATCAACGAGTCAACGAGTGAAAGATTCGTTTATTGAATAGGCTTTGCAGTTGTGTGTTTAAATTCCTGAAAGAACTTAAATTAGTAATGGAGTTGGATGATTTTTGCAAGGCTGGCGTAAGGGCGTTATATAAAAGTGGGCAAATTATCATATTTCAATATCTATGCTCCAAACAATGAGATTGCCTGGAATGCTAACAACTATACTGCTAGTGGAAAACGTGCAACAGTGTTCTTTTGCTTAACACAAGCGCGAGTTTTCTTGTCCGTAAGATCCAACTTATCTTCAAATTCCTTCAGGCGTTGATTGATTCCAAAAGTTGCATCTTTTTGGCCTCCTGAGGAAAGTTGGAGTGTCGCTATGTCGTCAAGGATCCACAGAGGACTTTTGACTTCCCTCCGATTGAATTTTGTTTTGGAATTTTCCTCTCGTTGCTACAATATGAGTGAGGACACTAACTAATGAGATCAAGACCTTCCTGAATTCGCCATCAAAGGTTCGTAAATCTATCTATAACTGAAATCACTACTGTAAAGAATTTCCAGAGAATATAACCAGAGCTTTTGGTTCATTCTCAACCAATTGGGAAAAATCAGTTACCTTCTCTTGTTCCACATCTCCTTGGTCGCATCACTTTCCCTCAGATCCCAGAATGCATCACCGAATTGTTCCTTGAGGCCTTTCACTGTGGATGGATCCAATTTGTAGAAGATGGGAATAGCCACCAGTTTACCTTTCTCAACACAATCAGCGATCATTGTCAGCTCTCTCAAGAGCCACCTTGATTCTGTGAACTTTCCCAAGAAGGTTGATGTTGCGGTGGCAGTTGTTCGATAGTGGAAGATCCAGCCATGGCGGAAAACAAAAACAAAAAAAAACTGTTTCACGGGTTTGTTTAGAGAAAAGTTTAGACGAGACAAAAGTCATGATTGCAAGTTGTTCTGCAACTCTAAAGACTTTTTAACATTTTAAGTTTAGTGACAGTGAAAACTACCCAAGGCACAAACTACTCTAAAGATAATCCTCCAATTGTCAGAACTGCAAAAACATTGCCAAGACATAACTAAATTAATCAAAAAATTGTGAAAAGAGATTACAAATAGATGGTTGAAATTCTTATACAAATAGATGCCATATTTGTAACCTGGTTTGAATTTGAACCAATTCGTATTGAGAATCTTGAATCAGGTTACAACAAATATTTTGAGCACTTTCTTCACCTCAATGATGATTTGATCAAAGTAAAACATCAGAAGCAAAAGATATTAATTAGCAGAGAAAATAATTGTGTGATGAAGAAGAAGAAAACATCTGCTTCCTCAGTGAGCACAGCCTCTTGCGTATAGCCTTATTGCATCTCCTCTCTCAGATTAGTGTTCTAAATCTTCATTTGGATTTGATACTTTGCTCTGTCAGAGTCCTTCTTCACACTTGATTGCCTCACCATTGAAATGTTTTTAACCCTCACATTGAATAACCACATCTCTAGTTTTAGTCCTAATGCCAAAACATTAGACGCTATACATTTTGGAGATCATTGAGCTTTTTTAGTAAAGTATGTGAGCACTTGGGAGATCTTGTTAGAGGTCGCTGTTGTTGGAGTTGCAACGGGGAAATCATCACCATATTCTATAGAGTTAAAAGAGCTACTCTTGCCTTGTGTTTTAGCCTCCATCCTTGGAACTGCCTCCCAAGTTACGTTCTCAGCTTCATCAGACTCATACACCAAAGAGAAGCCACACCTCATCACCTTGCATTCTGCTACCTCATTTGTACCATTTGTCACTTCAAATCTAAGGGAAGCTTCAGTTACTGATGGGAACTGTTGACGTTTCTGGATATTAAACAAACTGGTGTATCCAATTAAGATATGGTCCGACTCAACTGTATGTGTCTCATCGCCTGCTTCGGACCAACAGCCAACCAGGAAACTTTCCGGGCTAACGGATACATTAGTGAACTCACATGTGCACTTCACTTGGAGACTGTTTTTTTGGTCTTTGTTAAATGAAACCACAACGCATAGAGCTATCCCGATTAATCTACCTGCATTAAAATCTTGAGGAAGATCCAGATTTAAGACTGATCCCACTGCTTTGTGGTTGAACCATGCAGGTATTTCACATCCAGGAAAGCAAGTACCGATCAAGGATTTGAAAACAGAATCCTGCAAATTAAAGTAATGCCAAAAGAATATCATAAAATGCGGATGTGTGAGGATAGATGATAGAGAACTTGAGAAAGAGAGGAGTAATACCTGATTATATCGATCAGGTGACATCAACTCGCTTTTCTTGTGAATGTAAGATATGATAGCATTTTTGAGACTTGTTCCAGTTGTTGACAGTTAGTGAAAATGAAGGTGGAATGAATCTGCTCGGTCGGCAGAGGATGGGCTAGTGGACTGGTGAGTGTTCTCAGTGAAGTACAGCCATGTGCATTTAAGCACTGAAGATTCGGTGGAAGTGTCGGAAGAGATGTGAGATTCTTACAATACTTTAACTCAAGCCACTTCAGATGGAACATTTGACCCATGTCAAATTCTAGGCTGCGGATATTATCATTCCCGCTTAAGCATAGACGTCGTAGCAAAGATAAGTGGGAAGTACTTACAGGCATCGCTGCTATTGATGTTTTATCAAGCAGTAAAACCCTCAAATTTTCCTTGATGTCCTTAACATCAGGGAAAATCTTGAGATTTGAACAACGAGAAAGTTTGACTTCTTGAAGAGATTTAAGCTTCCCAAGACAATCAGGAAGAGTCGCTAGATTTACGCAGTCTTTCAAATTCAGGAAGATAAGCCTGTGGAGATTACCAATGGCTGGAGGAAGTACATCTATTGCAGTGCTGTTTAAGTAGAGAGTTTCTAGTTGTTCCGAAATCACCTCAAATGTCCGAAGATTTGAGCAGCCGCTGAGAATGAGAGTCTTCAGGGAATCCATAATGATCTTTGGCAGAGACGAGAGGCTTGTGCACCCTCTTAAGTTCAGGTAAACGAGATTCTTCATCTTTTTCATCTCCTCAGGTAACTCCTTCAAACTTGTGCAACCTTTGAGGTTTAACCTCAAAAGATTTGGTGCTTCCAATAAACCCATCAAGGAATTCAAGTTACTCGAGTAGCTGAGATCAACCCATTTCAGATTAGGTGCAACCTGTGACAACCAAAAAGAATTTAACACCATAAATCTCATAAACAATGCAAGCCCATTTAGTTTAAACTAAGTTGAGAAATACAAACCTTAGGACAGTCCCATACACTGGTAATCTGGCTGTAAGGCAAGCTAAGATCGATAAGATTCTTGGGATTGAAATCTGATGGAAGTTCCTTCCCTGGGAACTTCACCCATTGGAAATATCGGACGATATTTTCTTTTGGGAACTCAAGTCCATCCGGTAAGTTTAACTTGTACTCAGTTTCAGAGTGACTGGGACAAAGAAAGTTGTACACTTTCAAGTACCGTAGATTGGTCATTCCGACAAAAGCTTCTCTTTCTAAGGGCATTTCCTCCATGTTAGACATGTCTAATACAATTCCCCTAACCTTGTCTCTTCCCTGTTGATCAAGTACCCACTACAACACGTTATTTCAAGCGCACACACATATATATAAACCAATGTATAAAGTTCAAATTTCCTTAACTTACCTCTTTGCTTCTCAACTCTGCACCACTCGACAGCAACAGTCTGGATTTATCCTCATTAGCTTCAACAAGCTCTTTGGCCATTGTAAATAATAGATCATGCATCTCAACTCGACCATCACACACTGCAATCAAGAATTTCTCAGCGAGATCTCTAACTTCCTGTCCCGATTCAACGGATTCAGGGTCATAAGAATGAAGTAAACTTCTGACATAGTTTTCATCTTGTGATCTAAAGAAAAAAGCTATATCAAGAAACGCATCCTTCTGCTGCTCGTTTAGCTCATCATAATAGATTATTAACTTCTCTCTTATCTTTGGGTTAGAACACTGAGTCAGTTTTCTAAGTCTTGCTTCCCAGTGATCCTCGTCTTTTCCCTTAAGCTCCTCACCAAATTCTTTGAGAGCTAATGGATTACCTCCTGCAAACTCCACAAACTTTCTAGACATCTCCATGAAATTTCCTTCAAGATTACAACAAACTAGCCCTAAAGAGCTCAAAGCCGTCTCTCTCATTCAACCCAGGGACCTCATAGATATCAGAGACTAATCCTTCGGTCAATGCCTTGTCCCGTGTCGTGATGACGATCCTGCTCCAGCTGCCCTTCGTAATCCAGTCGCAGCTACCCATAAGCAGTTCGAATATCTGTTTCTTGTCAGTCACATTATCGAAAATGATAACGAATTTCTTCTCCATTAGGCTATCTTTCAAAACTACAAGTGCATTTGTATCGATGGAATCTAGTTTTAGTAAACCTTTCACAAGGTTCTCCTGTACCCACTCTGATCCCTGCTCCTTTGACTTCTTACGATCGAACTCGATGATCACCCAGTGGTTGATCTTCTTCTCAAGCTTGCGGCAGAGTTTCTCAGCCAGATAGGTTTTGCCGATTCCAGGCATCCCGACGACTCCAACAATACGAGTTTCCTTGTCATTGAACTCCACATCCAACTTTGCTTCCAATTGCTTAAGGCGTTGATCCTCTGGTTCAGTATTGTTTGATGAAATTTCTGTGGCTTAGGGTTTCCTCCTCCTCCTATTCCTCCTTTTTGCGGTTTAGGGTTTTGTCCTCTCTCGTTGAAATTTGGCCTAGGACAGTTTTAACATGGTGGACGATCCTAGACACGAACTCCTCTTCCTTACTGCCAAAATAAATAAATAAATGAACTAAAGACAGTAGTGATGGTCATGGAGCATTTTTTTTACAATCTTACCCTTCTGTAACCCATTTGTGTTTTTTTTCCCTAAAATTTTCACCCATATAAATATAAAATACACAAATTTGCTTGTGTTTCTGCATTACACCGACGAGTTGTTAAAAAGTACTCCCTCTATTTCTAAAAAAATTAATGTTCTAGCATTTTTATTTTGTTTCACAAAAATTGATTTTCTACTTTTTTCTATAATTTTATTGATAATTTTTTTGTAAACTTTAAGATGTAATGATTGAACATAATTATTTTTACTATATTACTATTGGTTCATAACTATTAGAATACTTTTTGAATAAGAAAAAATAAAGTAATCATTTTTGTTCTTAATTTGTGTAAAAATTCCTAAACATCAATCTTTTAGGAATAGAGAGTATTAAACACACACTTTCAAACTTCAAACGTGTGTATGTCTTTTCAATGTAAGCACTTCGGTTCTCATATAATTTTTTCTTTGAGAAGAGTTTTTAAACTGATAACTTAGGCGATGTATTGGATTGAGTATTTGGAGAGATTTGTGTTAAAATGACAAATTATATGTTATTGAAACATGAAGTTTAAAATATTTTTTAAAATCCAGTATTATTGGATCAAATGCACCGTTATAAAAAAATTATCAGAATTTGATTTAAAAGTTTCAGGTGAGATTTGAGAGGATTTTTTAGTTAAAAATACAAATTCCAAAATCTCATAGTTTTAGATGAGATTTCAGAGATTTTAATCTATAACAAAATTCATAATTCACCAAAATGTAACCAAATCATCTTAAAACTCCTTAAACCTCAAATCTCTCCAAATATTCAGTTAATATATGGGGTTTGACGACCCCAAAAAATATCTATGTGGATAATGTTTAAAAACAAAATTGTAAAAATCAACATAGATTTTTAAGTATTTTAATCATCTGCACATATGTGTAAGTTCTTTTAATTATTTTTAGCAAGCTGTGGATTTATTTGTTCAAAATAAGTTTGTGTATCTTCACAAAATAAGAAAAAATCGGTATCTTTTTATGAAAGTTGCAAAAAAAAAGTTGGTTATTTATTTAGGAAAATTTCCTCTACTACACAAAAGAAAGACCAATTCCAAAGCCAACGAAAAGACGGAATTTGGGGGAAATAAAAAGACGGAATGGTAACCAAACATCTTTCATGGCTCCGGTGAGAGTTACCGAGTCTGTAGATCTCAATTTTTTTTTTTTTGAAGATCTCTAGAATTGGCTTGTACATTTTTGTTAAATATTTAAAATTGATCCATATACTAACATTTTAATGTAACCAGAGAAGGGCAAGACCGTCTTTATCACATGCAAATGGAACGGTCAAACATATACTCGGTTCAATAAAAATTTAATTTAAGAAATTTTTAATTGTATAAGAATTAGGGTTGTAGTATTAAGAAAATTTAAATCTATATATTAATTAGGGCCTATAAACTTTTAACAACTATTTTACTATATCAACTAAATTTTTGATAAACATTTTGAATATGGTCTATAAATAGTTTGAAACAGTCATATATTATAGATTTGTGACTTTTTCCCCTTGAGAAAATCTCTCCGTGACCAATTTTTAAAAAAGGTTCTTGCAAAAACTTTTTTTTATATAACTTATGCAAAAACTTTTTTCATATCATAATTTTCAAAGGAAAATAACGTTTTTGCATGTTTTGTCAAAGTTGGTGAGAAAGTTCTAATGAAATTCAGATTTACATAAACATAGATTATAGATACATAATATATCTACTAAATATTAAAATAGTAATTTTTTGAAATAAGATATTTTTTAATTCTTATTTACAATATTTTCCCTTAAAAATATTTTAAAATATATTTTAGTATAATTTGGCCAGTTGTTATTTTTGTCAATCTTAGTGATTGGCTATAATTAATATTTTCTTCTTAGTAAACAGTATCAATAATTATTTTGGTTTGAAGTAGGCATAAATTTGTTCTACTTAAAAAAAGTTACACTAGCCTCTAAATTTTTTTATACATTAAAAAGTTTATAATTATAATTTTACCATCATTATTTTTATTATTATTATTATTATTATTATTATTTTATTTTCTGATAAATTACGAGAGTTCTAGGTCTTTGACCTATAATCTCTTTTGCTATCCAAAATCAGCTTTTAATTCATTCTTATTTAAAAATATATCTTTTTGTCCCAAAAGGGAATTAAACTCGAGGCACAAGTGAACAACCTCTTGTACTACCACTAGGCCACCACCCCTTTGGTACCATCATTATTTTCTTATAAATAGGATTTATTATATGAAATCATACAATTTTTGTATAAGTTTAAACCAATTAAAAAATCAAAAACTATTACATTTGCAACTAAAATCTGTATATCTATTTATATATACATTATTTTATTATTTTAAGGAAAATTCTTTTATAAAATTGAATAACTAATATTACATAAATGAAGTTGCAAATATGTTAATTATGTGTATGACGAGAGTTATTAGCTAGTTAATGTCTAAGTACATGAATTTGGTCATTATTGGTGTTCAATTTATTTATGACTAGGTTATATCATACACTAAGCGCGGATTGATGATTCAAAAAAAAAAAAAATTGTAATGGCCTTTAACATTCAAAAATCAACTAAAGGATGATTATGGAATACGATCATGGTCGGATGGTGCTGGATTTCGTCGTGCCGACATACCAGAATAGTGACAAAACGATGGTATGGTGTTGGAAACATGTCATTTATTTTTTCTAAATATCACCATGCAAATTCAATTTTTGGTGTACATACCGACACATTATTTTATTTTAAAATTTTGGGAAGATCATTTCAATGACAATACATTTTTATTTTAAATAAAAAACATTGTATTTGATGTGTTAATTAGTTAAAAATCGATTGACTAGTTTATCCATAATAAATTGATTGTAATTGTCATTTTTCTATAATGACATTTTTTATTATTCTACATTTTAGTGGTACATTGGGATTAATTAGAAGTTTAGTTTAAATTAAATACTGTAGAGTTTAGTTTCCAAGGTACGAGTTTAAAATTTCTTATCTTCTTGTTTAAATATGAGTATTTTCTAATCTCTTGTAGTCTATATAAAATTTCAAAAAATCTTCTATCTAACTATAACTCTATAATAGTATAATATCTCCTAAGAATGAATTATTTTGATTAAAAAAAAAGACTCTTAGGTAGAACAGGACTAGCACGTTCTCGATTTGCTTCATTTCGGTTCTACCTAAGTCGTTTTTTTTTTTTTTTTTTATCAACAATCTAAGAGTAAGATCATAAATTATGTTAAAAAAAATTGCAAAGTAAAAAGTTAAATGTTTTTTTTCAATTTCTATCACTAACCCGTTCCCGTTTTCTGGCCATATCAATGCGTTTCTGCTGAGAACAAAATTCAAAGCGTCGTTCCAGTTAACAATCCGGTTATCTCGACCACGATCGCGACCGGGCAACCTCCACAGATTCCATAGATTAAGACCGAACTCTCCTTCAAGCTCCGCCACCGTGGATGTTTCCAGCTTGTAGAAGATTGGAATGACCCGTAAACTGTCATTGCATCCTTCACCTTTCATGCTACATTCCATCATCCTAACTAGCTCCTGCAAACACCAATGTGACTCGGTGTACTTACTCGATAAAACCGCCAGCGCGATCTTTGACTGCTCGATCCTTTTGTAAAGGTTTTTTAGTTCTTGGCCAGCGTCTTCATCAGAGTCTATAAAAGCATTGATCCCCTCGCGTCTCAATCTGGCATGGAGATGGGAGACGAAGGTCTTACGCAGCTCTGCTCCTCGGAAATTGATGAACACTTCTGGTTCTGGTCCTACTTTGACGTCAGGAGAGGGAACAGTTGTCACCATCTTGGGGTTTTTTTTTGGAGTTTGCTGTTACTTAGATTGAATTATTCAATATATCATATGATTAGACGTCCGGTTATTTATATCGTTTGCCAATTCGATTGACCACGTTCTTCCTCAAGACTATAGCTATAGGAAATAATTTATTCTTAGAGACAAGTTCTTACAACGTAAATAATTTATTTCTGAAGACAAATTCTAAACTCAAGAACTTTATAGACTACACCACTTGTGTATTTTACTTGCTTTTTTAGATTTCAACTTGAGATGCTTTTTAAATTTCAAGAGCTGTAGAAATCGATGTAACGTGGCAACGTGACGAGAACGAGTCTGCCGTCTCGCTGTATATAACTAACTAAAGCGTTATTTTAAAATAGCACGAGTAACTAAACAAAATTAAATATAGGGTTAATTTTTCAACTAGTTTGGGAACCAAAATTAAACTTCATTTTGGCATTGGCGCGCACTACAAACAAAAACTGTGATTTTAAACATTAGTCTATTAGTGATTAAATCTTAAAATCTGTCAAGAAACCTAATTTGTGTAAAAGTTTTCTTATTCCACTTAAAGCTTTGCCTTATATAAAAGAGTTCAGACCTAATACAAATACGTAAATTACCCAGCTATACAATAGTAATTAACTAATTACGAGTCTTATGTCTCTTAATACTCTCCTTCAAGTTAGAGTATGGAGGTCACAAATATCAACCTTGACCCTAAACTCTCTTCGTCTAAGAGCCTTCGTAAGGATGTTACGGAGAAATGTGATGCAGCGAGATATTTGGAAGATATCCAAATATTTTTATTATTTATTTTATAATTTAGATAATTTCTTTTTATTATTTTATAGATTTTTAGGGTTTTTGGATTTGTTATAAGTAAGCCGTTTAGGCCAAAGTTGTATTAAGTTATTGATGAATTGATTAATCAAAATTTTTTAAAGAGGTTTTGTTAAACCACTGTGAACAGTATTCACAAACCTAATAGCTTTTGCGAAAGTCCTGAGAGGAGGACTATCAAACCCTAATTATCCGGTATCTTAAGGAATCAATGGATCTCCAGTCTTATCCCTAGAAGCTTCCGCTACATCAGTTGGTATCAGAGTTGCGTCTCTTTGATTTCTCAATCAGAGAACGATTCTGGTTGCCATGTTGATTGGCAGTTGCTACACTTTCAAGGACAAAAGTCCTTTTGTCGAGAGAGAAGAGACCCATGAGATCTATAGAGAGATTTATGGCGATCCTATCTACGACATATATGAAGATGATGTTCTAGTTGTTGACTCCGTCTTCCAATATGAAGATTTTGAAGGTCAGGGCTGTGCAAAATCCGAGTGACTTCAGATCTTTCCAGAAGGCGTGCAAAAATCGGTTCGTGCAATTTTCGTACAAAACGATGATTGTGAAAATTTCGGATCAAATACAGGTTATGCAAATATTGGGATTTGTCAGAAAGAAGATATGAAGATGGATCTTCGAAGAGCTACCATTGAAGATAGATTTGTGAAGATCTATTTGATGCCAAGATCGAGATTAAAGATTCAAAGTCGAATCTTTCTTGGTCGGGGAGAGCTGATGCAGCAAAGATGCAAGATTTGAGGATGAATCTTTCTTGGCCGGCGAGACCTGATGCAGTGTGATATTTGGATAATTTCTAAATATCTTGATAATTATTTTTTATTTATTTAACTATTTTTAATATAGAATATTCCAGAGTTTTCCTAGGATTTTTATTCTTTATTATAAATAAGCCGTTTACGCCTCCTTTTGTATATAGTTGGTTGATTAATAAAATTAAAGAACTTTGTGCTTTTCAGAGAAGAGTATTCTCCAACATTTATTTTCGGTAGATCTCAACGAATCCAGGAAGATATTGATCTTAGGTATTCTTAGACTAAATAAGATCATTGCATCTATCTAGCTTCCGCTACATCAGTTGTTATTGATATTGATTTTGATTAATAAAGTTGAGTTTTGTCTCCTTTAGAAAAGAGGTTTTGTTAAACCACTATGAAGAGTATTCACAAACCTAAGAGTTTTTGCGAAAGCTCTGAGAGAAGGACTCTCAAATCCTAGTTATCCGGTATTCTGAGAAATAAACGGATTTCTAGCCTATTTTATAACTTCCGCTACATCAGTTGGTATCAGAGCCGCGTCTTTTTGATTTCTCAATCAAAGAACGATTCTGGATATTTTACCATGTAGCTGGGATGCTATTATCACACAGACGAATATCCATTTAGTTCTAATGAAGATTTGTACGAAGAGTACAAAGAGATTTATGAACCTCCAATTTTTTATGTCTATGACGAAAAAGAAATAGAGTTAACCAAAATTCAGGTTGATGAAGATCCGCTGATGACTTGGACAAACTCGGTTGGTGCAAGGTTTTATTTCTTCAACGAAATTAATCAAACCAACAAT
>CM051383.1:1612800-1732800 GCA_028015245.1 Cardamine occulta | reverse complement strand
TCAACCTAAATTTACATAACTACTATCAAGAGATTTTTTCCTTCTAACTTATCATTGTAACATAATCTTGGTCCATTTACCGAGGTCCATTTACCGTTTAAAAACTTTTTAGAATCGAAAACTCTTAGAAACACGGGAAAGCATGGTAGAGACACGATTCCTAAAAATCTCAACTTGGATGCCCGATGGATTCTTCCATTTTTGTTTCGGAATGCGATGGACACTTATTTTTTATTTGAAAATTTAATAAGTAAAAAACGAAATATATATATATATATATATATGATATTATCTTTAACTTAAAACACAACAAAATTAATTTGAAAATATAAAATATCTCTTGTTTTCTCTTTCCCTAATAACTAAACATAACCTAAAAATTAGAAGTTTAGAACTCTAAGAAGAAAAATAGAAAATTAGAAGTATATAACTTTTATCTTTATTTAAGCTACTTTTTTTTGGTAAGATCTTTATTTAAGCTACTTAATATAAGTTTTCAACACTTATCTGTTTTCTATTTTTTGAAAACTTATTTCTATATTTCTACACGTTTTGCTTCTGCATTGCATATCTATTTCCATGTAACATAACTAGATGATCATACACATATATTTTAATAAAATATTTAAAATAAATTTATTTAACATATTGGATTGAATTAATGTTATAAATTGAATATGGGTATAACATTTGTTGCAATTTTCATGTCTAAAACATTTATAGTTTAAAAAAATGTTAAGATTCATAATTTGGATTATTTAACAATAGAGTTTTTTTTCAGACTTTTTGTTTGTAAATACATTACTCACCTTAATTAGTAAACCATTTAAGTCATCAAGAAAAAAATTATATAATCTTTTGTTAATGTATAGGGAAAGATATAATTGTAACAAACATATAATAGGAAATTATAACAATTTCTTGTTTGAAACAAAACAATAAAGAAAATTGAATTATGAAAAAACTACAAATGTAAAAAGGTCTACTATATTTTCATTTTTTTATTATTTTAATATCTTCCGAAACTCTTAATTTTTTAAAATATTAAATTTTCATAAAGGTATGTGTACTGAGATTTTGGAGGATAATAATTAATAAATTAACCAAAAGATATGCATAAATTGTATTTATAAATTTAGGCAAAGTTAAAGTTTTCAAAGATATTCTAATGGCATATACATAGTGTCTTCCATTTTAAAGTTGATCGATCACGTTTACAGTCATTTGTAACATTTTACACTAATTATAACAATACTCGTTCTTTACTACATAGGGTAAACGAATATTGTATAATTAACAAGTTATCCGTATGATTTTTTTTCAATACAATCACATTTATGATTTATTTGCGGGGGTCCCTTAAGTCTATGAAAGAGAGAAAATTAAATTTGTTCTCCGGTAGCTTGGGACTCGCTACTACTTTGGCTTGCTAGTGCCTCTCCTTAAAAGGTTACCTTTACCCTAATTTTTTCTATTTCTTTACCGTAGTTAAATTAAGTGTAGAATTCGGTTATTCAATTCTCTCAATGAATAAAACCAAATAGAACCGGTCGAATAAACCATATTACTAGTTGTCAAAAAAAAAAAAAAAAAAAAACCATATGACTGCATAAAGGGTCAACAACCTTCAGAAGTTTGTAAATGACTGCACGTCTCACGCGTTTACTATTTCAACAATTGTAAACATTTTTCAGAATCTTCGTCGGAAATCGCCTTATTATTATCCTAATACAACCTAAAGATATATATATATATATATAAATCTGTAAAGTCGAGTTGTTAACTTTTTGTATGCTCCAATTAAATCAAAAATGGATAAAAAAGAAGAAACCAAACAACCCGTCGAAATTAGTTACAACCAAAATGACTTATCAGTCTCTCCCTTAATTAGCCACCTAATCCCGGCTTTTGAGTGCAAAGGTATCAGGCTGTTTTACGGGTTCAAAATTCTTTTAGTAATTTTCTCTAGTGACTACGCATCTTCCGTGTCATGCCTAGAGAATCTCGTAAAGCATCTCGAATCATCGCGCCGGGATAAGAACAGGTATGAGGTGGTTCCGGTATTCTATGGTGTAAGTCGATTGGCCGTCAAGCAACAATCGGGAAAGTTTAGTGATGCGTTCACAGAGCACGAAAGGTTATATTCTGTGGATCAGGTGACCAAGTGGCGATGGGCTCTAGCAGAAACCAGTGAATTACAAGGCCATGATTATAACGATGAATCAAGGTATGTGAATACGACAACTTCAACTCTTCACCAATACTTTATTTTTGTCGATTATGTCACGATGGGGCATTCCAATCAAACCAAACATGATTATAAGAGTAAGCCTGAGAGGCCCACTGGACCTTCACATATAATTTTATAAGGTTGTTATAATAAAATAAATAATGCCATTCTGCATACCTTTTTTTTTTTTTTTGACAATTTCATTCTGCATACCTTGTTTAAACTTTAAACTGTATTATAATTTTTAATTAATTTTAGAACATTACTACTACTATGATGTGTGTTATCATTTTATTAATCAATTAGATTTGTACTGCAACGCCGGAATAATATTTATAAACAAATTGATATGATACTTTATCTTAAAAATAATTTGATGTAGAATTTAAGTAGTGTTCAAGATATATTTTGTTAATTTTAATAATATTTGTGAATAAAGATGTTTAATCTGATTTTGGTATAAGATTCATTATTTGTGTAAGACACAAAACATGATTACATAATATTGTTTACGTAAAATGAATTTTCTTTTTACCAATGCTCATTTAGAATTTGATGTCGTATTAATGTTTTCCCTTGAAATATTTATATGTATGAGATAATTTAATTTATTTTAAAAGATAATATAATTGATAAAGAGTTATCTGTTTAACTATTTTATGTTTTCAACATATAATAATAAACATATATTTTTAAAAATATTAGTTTTAATTTTTCTTTTATTTTTATAATTATAAACTGTATTAAATTTACTTATTTTAAAATTATATTTTAGTTTTAAATAAATACTTTATATAAAAATGAAATGAAGGGAAAAAATAGATTTTGTGAAGATTTTATTTTCAATTTTAAATTATGTCGCATCATTTTGTGAAGATTATATTTGTTTTAAATTTCGGTAGTTGCTAGGTGAGATTAGTTTTAAAAACATTTATGCACATACACCTATATATACTAAATATGTCGCATCATTAACTGTTGTACAAATAATCCATTATTGTTTTTTTTGTTTTTCCATTTTTCTTGTTATTTCCATCATAAACTCATAGATTCACCCTAGATCATCCTTTGTAATATCTACAAACATACATAAATCGAATTTTAAAACTTTTTTCGATTGCTTTGCCGATTAAAACAAATCTTGGCGGTGGAGAGCTGCTGAACGCCTAACCGCCATTTAATCTGCCGCGGAAACCGCGTTTTACAACATGGATTTTATGATACTAAAATCGCATTAGACGATTTTTTTGTGTGTGGCAATGGCCTTTTGTGACTAGAAAAAACTTCAATTTTAGAAAAATATTCCACTTTTATATAAACTTATAAAATAATATTTATTATATTATTAAAAACAACCAATACCACAAAATTTAACAATATTGAAATACGAGATTTAACTTTATCATTTTATTAACAAATCAAAATATCTATTGAAACAATACCATAAATTAATTAAAATATCTGTAAATTGTGATATACATCGAATATAAACTTAAAATAGATTCTTCTGTTTTACAGTGAAGAATCTGAGTTTCTGGAGGAGATTGCACAAACTGTGTTTGAGAAACTCTATCCTACGAAAGAGATTGGGATCCACAGCCGGCATGTGGATATAGAAAACTTGCTATGCAAGCAACTATGGGGCCTTCGCACTCTAGGCATTTCCGGTATGCCTGGCATTGGCAAGACAATACTGGTTAGAGCGGTCTTTCGCCGAATGGTTGGAGGCTATGACGATTCTTGCTTTGTCAAAGATTTCCACACAAGATATAGTGAGATGAAACTTGAGCCTTTGCCAAGTGATATCTTCAGTGCAACTCCAATGGAAGAGTTTGACCTAAACAAATCTGGTTCCGAGCCAGGCTATCGCCAAAAAAGGGTTCTCATTGTTCTCGATGATGTACGAAATGCTCAAGACGCAAAGTCTTTTCTCGGAGGGGCTGATCAGTTTGGTCCAGGGAGCTTGATCATCATAACCTCAAGAACTAAAGAAGTTCTTGAGCAGTGCCATATGAATGAGATATATGATCTTAGAGGTCTAAATGATAAAGATGCTTTGAAGCTATTCACAAGGTGTGCCTTTGGGAATGAGGTGATAGAGCAGAATCTTCTAGATCTTTCAAGGAGAGTGATTGAAAGTTCTGAAGGCAACCCGTCTGCTCTCATCTCATATGCCGAGAAGCTCAAGGGCACGAAAATGACCGAAATGGAGTCGGCTTTGCTAAAGATCTGTCATGATATCCAGGGCCGTCAAATAGTCGATCCATGTTTTAATACTTTGAAGAAAAGATCTTTTTGCTTCATCTCTTATGGAAATAACTATGAAAATGGCGTTTCGGTATACCATATTCTCATTCATATATATGCAAACGTATTTGGAGATTTCGCAAAAGTCCTAATCATTGGCAATTGGATTTCTCTTTTGGTGTGTTTTCAGGATAGTGACCATCACCATGGCGTCCCTGAGTCTGTATCTAGTGATCTGAGAGACTCCCACTTGGATCATGACCCTGCTGTGCCATCCTTTCACCAACAACTTCACAGAAAGCCGCCTGTTATATACCAAGGATTTGCTTGTCAACTTAACAAACTTAAATTTTGGGGACTGGGAGGATATTATAAGGTAAGGGAAACCACAATACTCAAAGGAAAAAATTACCATTTTAGAAATAAAAGAGATAGTGTATTGATTGCGTCTGAACATATTATAAACCTTAATTACATCGAAAGATAAAGAGAATCTAATCAACGTTTACAAAGTTCATAGGAATAGCATGTAGAAAATTATCATAAAATAACGTTTTCCGTAAATAATTATTGCGATTTTCGTTTAATAAGATTGTGACTATATATATACAGCACATGGTCATACATAATTTTTCATAAATATTGTATTAATGTAATTTGACTAATTCATCTTTCCATTTTTTTTTGGTCAGAACTTCTCGATGTTAAAGAAAATCAAGCTTGGGCATTTAGTGACACTAGTTGAAGTTGAATTTTCCGAAGCACGTCACGTTGAGGAAATCGATCTTCAACATTGCACAAGCTTGGAGAGCATACCGGTTACTGAAAAACTAGAACATCTCCAAATTCTTAATCTTTCTGGTTGCAATGGGATCAAATATTATCCAGATGTTGTACGGACCATAAAAGAATTGCATCTTGAAGGCACTGGTTTAAGAGAAATAAGATCTGAAACAACACGGTACTCTAAATTGGTAAAACAACAAAGTACCACCACAAATTTGGAATTAACACCAAGAGCTTCTTAATTTCCAAGATTTTGTACTAAGCTTGATTAAAACTCAAGTTTAGTACGTGTGTGTGTGTTTTTTTTTCAGTCCACAAAATATTTATTGGACAAAAAGAAAAAAACGAAATCTGATTTCTAGAACTCTGTTTTTTGAAAGTGTCTTGATAACAGTTTGTGTAAATAAAACCAAAAACAGAAGTTCAAGAACATGGACATGTTAATGTGATGTTGTAACTCAATGTTTATATATAATTACCTGTTTTTAATTTGATTCATAGCCTTGGGAGCTCTTCTGTCAGCATTCTTCATAATTCATTATAGACCAAAGAAGAGTTTCATGGAGCTGATATCGTAAATAGCTCTGGATCTTTCCCTCATAACCCCACAAGTAGAACTCATCTGCCTGTGTTGGAACCTGAGGTAGTCTTACGTCTTTCGTAATTAGTGAGAAAAGTGCATCTATAGTCAAAGCTAAACATATATGTTAACACTTAACACTATTTAAAATCTACAGAGAAAATATAAGATAAGTATTCTGTTTTCAGTTATGATATGTCACTGATCAACATCAATCGACATCAATATCCATCTATGATGATCAGATCACCAACACCTCCAATTATGAAAAGCTAACTGAGTTTTGAAAACATACCACAGTACCGTTAATTAACTACTGCGTCGGGGGAGGAAACTATCAATTTTGCCGTGTTTTTTCCGTCTCTTCTTCCTTTGTTCACCTTTTTCTTACTGGGCAACAGGGACGTTGAAGAGGATTGGGGAATCATCACAGAGAACCACTCCTTTGCCCAAAACACTTTGCAAAAGCTGCTTCTTCACCTTTGTTCTTCTTACCTATTGATTTTCCCTCTTCGCTCTTCTTCAAGTTGGATCATATTCTTACAATTTCAAATCTCTATCTTGATGGAACTGCGATAGAGAAAATTCCTTTGTGGATTGAGAATATATCTAGGCTCTCTTACCTGTGGATGAATGGTTGCATCAAGTTAAAGAAGATCACACCAAATATTTATAAACTGAAACCTCTTGAGCAGGTAGACTTTTCAAATTGCAGGACACTGACTAAAGATAGCTGGCACCTGAGGAGACCTCCATTTCTCTTATTAGATGGCTCTCAGTTTTATAGCGGCTTCAAAACATAATCATCAACCGAGAAAACTCATCCTACGGACCTACAGTGAGACTGATGGAATGTTTACTGTCTCTTTACCTCAGAGCTCTCATTACCAAAACATCCTCTTGTTTTAAGGCTTTTCAACTTCGAAGAAATTATGCTAATGCTTTACTCAGAACCTTGATTGTCATGGATCTATGAAGTAGACACTTTTATTCAATGTTTTCTGTTTTGCCTTAACAGAGTAACAGTAGAGGAAAATAGTATGACATACTGATGCTGATGCTGGTTTGCCTTTGGTCTGATTTGGATTTTGAACTTTGTTATGTTTTCGTTCTTTGCATAGTACTCAAGGTTTTTTAAACAGTCAGTTAAAGGGAAAATACCATTAAAAAAAACTCCAACTTAATACATTTTTCCAACTAAACCTCTAATTTTTTGTGTTTCCAGTTCAAACCTCTAATTATATTATTTTCTTGAAACAAACCTTCAAGTGATATCTTAAAGTGAGCGCGATTTTGAGTTGACTAACAGCGCTACTTTCATCTAACACCGTTAACAAAAATCAATTTTTTCCCCAAAAAATATTTTTTTTCTATTTAAAAAAACCTATAAACATAATTAAAAAAATTAAAAAAGAAATAAAAATAATATAACAGTAACATTTTATATTTTCTAAATAAAAATGATTTTATTTAATTAACTTTATATATATATATAGATAATCCTCTTCAATAATTAGCTAAATTTATATATACTTAATTATTTTATTGATAATGTTAATGAATAAGAAAAAAGTTAACATAAAATTAACACAATGTTAATAACATAATATTTTTAATATTATAATCAATTCATTTATGTTAACATTGTTATATTTTTTTTGTTTATTTTTTGTTAATAATATAGATAAAATTAATTAAAATAAAACCAAAAATAATATAACAATAAAAATTATTTATCTAAATAAAATTTTTAATGTAATAATAAAATTTTTAATATGACATTTAACTAAATAGTATATGATATTTTCAGATAAAATAATTTGAACTGTAAATAAAGAATGTATTGTTATATTATTTTGGTTTGTTTTTTTTTTAATTAGTGTTTTTAGCTTTTTCTAGTTAAATAGAAACAAAAAATTTTTAGTTTTTGTTAACGGTGTTAGGTGAAATTAGCGTTTACTGTAAGTCAACATAATGTCGCGCACACTTTAGACCACTTGAGTGTTTGTTTCAGAAAAATAATTTAATTGGAAATTTGAACTGGAAGCACCAAAAGTTAGAGGTTAAGGTAAAAAATGTATTAAACTGGAAGTTTTTATGGTATTTTTTCTTAGTTAAAAGGGAAAATACCATAAAAAACCTTCAACTTTACAAAATTTTCCAACTAAAACCTCCAACTATTTGTGTTTCCAAAACAAACATTCAAGTTGATAAAATTTTCCAACAAAAACCTCAAACTATTTTTGTTTCCAAAATAAACTTCTAACTATAAAGTTTTGCTTACTTAAACCTTCAAGTTTCTAATATTGAGCCCTATTGAGGGGTTACTAACGGTCAACGATAACTCCCGTTAACTACGTTTGTCCATTTTTTTACGTATGTTTGTTGTTATTTTGTTATTTACTAAGGAGAAAATGAGTTTACAACTACAAAAAATCTATTTATATAGGGTTCATATTCGAAATTGATGGAGTTAACAAATATTTAATATTCGAAGCTGTGTTAACTGGAGTTATCGTTGAGTATCAATTAATCCTCAATCAGACTCAAGATTGAGTTTTTCCATCTATGATTTTTATTCAAAACTGACAAAATTAACAAATAGTTAAAATGCGTTTGCGAAATTATCGTTGACCGTCAATTAATCTTTATTGAGATCAAGATTGAGAACTTGAGGGGTTAAGTAAGCAAAACTTTATATTTGGAGGTTTGTTTTGGAAACAAAAATAGTTTGAGGTTTTTGTTAGAAAATTTTATCAAGTTGAATGTTTGTTTTGAAAACACAAATAGTTGGAGGTTTTAGTTAGAAAAAGTTGTAAAGTTGAAGGTTGTTTATGGTATTTTTCCTAGTTAAAATGAATGAGGAAGGGACCTGCTTCTTTGGTGTAGTAAGCAAAATTAAAAGTATAGTTAAATATCAAGCTAAAGAAAAAAAATTTCCTTTTCTTCTCAAAGGTCAAGCCAATCTTGCAGGAAACATATAAATGCCAACCTCATCTTCCAATCTCTTGATCCCTGCATTTAATTGTCAAACGCTCCCCTGAGTTGTTTCAGAATGATTGGTGTTATTTTGCGAAAGATGTTGAAACTTGAGAGCAACGCCTGATCTCCTACATTTTCAGATGCACCTTGAGAAATCCCTGGTCTATTTTTGATCGCCTTAATCGCCCTATCGACTCCAATGTACCTTCTGGAGGATATAAATTACCGTTATCCTTAACTCCCCTATTCTCATAAAGAGATTGGGAGATCTTGCCAATCGGTTTGAGTTTGTCTATGAAGAAGTTGATGCAATGTCTCTGTAGGTAGGGCCTCTTGATAACGAAGCCAAACATCTTTCTTGCCAAAGTTTTGGTGCTCCATCATGCTCAATCGTGTGTTTGGCTAGAATCATCATTCACCCTTACAATTAAGACGCTGAATCATTCTGTGACATACAGAACAGAAAGCCAAACACAAATTCTCTCCAACGTAATCAAACAACAGAGGGATCATCCTTACCTGTTAGTCTATTACAACAGCTTAAGGGCTGAATGGTGACAAGAGTCAAGCTAGACATCAAACGACAGAACGAGAGGGGTTAGAAAAATCCTCGTGCATGAAAGATAGCCATTTCTGATTATCAATGTGAGAGAGAAATATGAAAAAGAGGGATTGTCTAAAATGGACCATTTGGCGACCGTTAAAGGACCGTTTCTGGCTTCATTCATGCAACCGTTAAAAAAGTCTTACACAGAACTTAAAGTACCAGAGTCATACCCGAAAGACAACCAAACAAGATCTTGAGATTTACTTGAACCAGAACAACATATTAAGGTCTCTAATAAAAGATTACTTGAAAGGACATCCTATGAACACTGAATTTAAAAGAAATTAAATTATGGTAAAATAGAAGCTTTTGTATAAAAAAAATCACTCTGCCAAATCCTATGGCTAAAAGAGGGCTTCTGGCTGAGGCAGATGCTTGAGCATTACATAGAAAGCAAACAGAACACCAACTGCTCCAGCAATAATTTGCTCCACCAATGGCATATGTATCCCTCCCTCTACGAAATTACATAACTTTGAACCCCATTATTACTAATGCACAATCTTCTTTATCACAACTTGGAGTTTTTTCTAAGAATTTAGTTCACCTGAAATATAGTCATCCCCACCTTGGAGATTTTCAACCATTTGCTTTGAGATCCTCCATTCTTGGAGTTACACTTGCACCACAAGTTTGACCAACACTAGAAAGTTTCACCCCTTCTGTTTTTTTGCATCTTCTTTGGCCGTCAATCATGACTTCTTGATTCTCAAGATTTCTTTGCTCCTCCAACATCCCGTGTTGAGGTTCTTGAATGCTTACTTCAACAGACATATCATACTTTGCCTCAAGAGAACTGTTATCGTTTTTATTTTTTGCATACACCAAACTCAAACCGCAGCTCAACACCATGAATTTTCCTTTCACACTTGTACCACCAGTCACAGTAAACTCAAGGGAGGCTTCAGTAAAATTGCATTTATCAGAGTTCTCATCATCAAGACACCTTATTGTATGAAGGCAAGTAATGTAGGCTATAAAAACATGATCGGACTCAATCTTTTCATCTTTCTTGACTCCTTCTAAGGTCTAACTTCCTACTGGGCAAGTAAAGGGGATCCAAGACTTGTCTACAGCTTTTATTGTAAAGGTGCATGTCACCGAGAAGCAGCTGATTTGATCTTTGCAGTTCGGAAATGAGACTACAGCGCATAGAGATATTCCAGAAAGCCTCTTGTCATGTCAATGTGGGTTGAGTTTGCATTGCAACAGATATCCAACTGCTTTATAACAAAACCACGAAGGCACCTCACATCCAGGAAAGCAAGTACTGAAAAAAGCCTCTGAACTAAGACCCTGCAAAATTATAAATTGGGAATTTGCGGAGTTCCTTGAAATATAAGATTCAGAAAGAGGAATACAGAGAGCCATATGTAGATAGAGTTAGATATAGAGAGAGACCTCATTGTAGTGTTTACGAGCATCTGATAGTAACTGGCATTTTCTTTGAGCATACGATGTGATTTCCTCCTTTGCAGCCTTCTCCAGGTTATCACAGTTGGTGAAATGGAAAGTGCAATGGTTCTGCATGGTCGGCATGATACAGGCCAGTGGTTTTGCAACAGTGTTCAGTGAGCTACAGCTGTGTGCATCAAAGTACTGAAGATTTGGTGGCAACTCTGGAACTGATGTAAGCTTCGTACAATACTTCAAATCCAGCCATGTTAGTTGAGAAAGTTGATTCATACCAGCTGGAAGGCCGCTGATCTGATCATTTCTGCTTAAGCATAAATATTGCACTGAGCATAAATATTCCATTTCTTTGAGCATAAATGTTAGTTGAGAAAGTTGATTCATACCAGCTAGAAGGCCGCTGATCTGATCATTTCTGCTTAAGCATAAATATTGCACTAAGCATAAATATTCCATTTCTTTGAGCATACGATGTGATTTCCTCCTTTGCAGCCTTCTCCAGGTTATCACAGTTGGTGAAGTGGAAAGTGCAATGGTTCTGCATGGTCGGCATGATACAGGCCAGTGGTTTTGCAACAGTGTTCAGTGAGCTACAGCCGTGTGCATCAAAGTACTGAAGATTTGGTGGCAACTCTGGAACTGATGTAAGCTTCGTACAATACTTCAAATCCAGCCATGTTAGTTGAGAAAGTTGATTCATACCAGCTGGAAGGCCGCTGATCTGATCATTTCTGCTTAAGCATAAATATTGCACTGAGGGTAACTGTGGCATCATTTTTATGGATGTTCCATCTAGAAGTAAAATGCTTATAGAGCTCTTGTTGATTTCTGGAAAATCCAGGAGCTTTGAACAACCAGAGAGTACCAGCTTTTGAAGAGCTTCTAGCTCACCGACACACATTGGGATATTCTTCAGACTTATGAAGTCTTTCATATTCAATAAGATAAGTCTCTTGAGACTCACCATATTATCAGGAATTTTACTTACTGCTGTTCCGTCCGAGTATAAAACTTCTAGATTTTCGAAAATGAACGAAAATTCCTTGAATTTTGAGCAGCCGCTGAGGATGAGAGTTTTGAGAGAGATCAAATTCATCATTGGAAGAGACTTCAGATTTGTGCACCCTTTCATATTCAGGAAAGCAAGACTTTTCATTTCTACCATGTCATGGGGAAATGTCTTCAATGCTACGCAACCTTCAAGGTTTAATCTTTGAAGACTTCGAGCTCCACCTAACCCTGACAAGGTACTCAACTTACTTGAGTGATTGAGATCAACCCACTTTAAGATTGGTATCCTGTGACAACAAAATGTTCAGCGACAGAAAAACTACCAATGTTAAATTTATAACTAATTATTCAGAAACACACCTTAATACCCTCCCAAAGTTGTTCAATCTCACTGTAGGGCAGCTTAAGGTCGATAAGATGATCAGGTTGAAAGCATAGTTTTACAAAGTATTACCAGTACTAAGAATTCAATTACTAAAAAAAAAGCATAGTTTTACAAAGTATTACCAGTACTACGAATTCAAATACTAAAAAAAATATAGTTTTACAAAGTATTACCAGTAATACGAATACAAATACTAAATAAAAATATAGTTTCACAAAGTATTACCAGTACTACGAATTCAAATACTAAAACAAAAGCATAGTTTTACAAAGTAGTTCCAGTACTACGAATTCAAATACTAAAAAAAAGCATAGTCTTCATACCTCATTTTTCTTTGACCTTGTCACACGCTTATTCTGATTCTCGAATACTGCAGTCTGTTTAACACCCTTCTTAGGTGGCTGTGGAGAAGGAACAGCATGCTCATTTGGTGCCTTTGGGGAAGGAACAACATGCTCGCTTGGTGGCTCTGTGGATCCAGCATTATGCTCCTCTGCTGACTCTGTGAGACCAGCAGTATCGTACTCCTCGGTTGATGGGTCTGCAGGCTCCTGCAATCGAATACAGTTATACTCTAGTTTTACCAACTATTACCAACAGTTATACTCGACTATTACCAAGTTTTACAAAATCTTACATTCTCTTCAAACTCCTTCACAGAAGCTTCCAACGATCCAAGTCTTTTTTCAAACCCATCAACCTTGTCCACAAGTTTATTCATCTGTGATCCCATCCTATTTATGACATCCACCAATTCAGCCAAAGTTGGGTCTCCCGGTCTTTCATTGGCGGCGGCTATTTCCTCATTCACTGCATCCTGAGGTTCCTCTTCTACTCCGGTAGCTACATCTTGGTTGTACATCTCTTCTAACGTAATAGTTAATCCTTTACGGATACATGGCATCCAACTAGCAACAACGACATCATGCTTATCATTGTCGTCATCTTCTTCCGTGATTTCAGAAATAAGAGAGTATTCTTCATCTCTAACTGGTAGGATACTATCAATATCCTGTCAACGTAAACAATGAAGAAAGATTAAAAACATGACAACCCAAAATAATTCATATACTAAAGATAACTAGGATAACTCACCACAGTTGTACCAAGTGCTTTATATATTTTCGAAAGAGGAAACTCTTTACATCCGGCTTTCTTGAACCTTTTCTTGTACATCCTAGGACAATTTTCGTCTGCCCCTGGATAATCTTCTAAGAATTGATCCCCCAAATCAGGAATTGCCTCAAATGCTAAAAGCTACACAACACACATATAGTTAGAGTTAGCTTCAATTATAAGAATTAGTAACAATGACTCAAATAATTTTTACTAACCTCCATAGGAACACAGAAACCTGGAACCGGCCATAATGTACCCTTGACGGTCCCTTCAAAATGAGCCATCGTGTGCTCGATCTCTCCTAGCATGTGATCAAAAGACAATCTCCCCCAAGGAAAAGTCTTACAAAAGTTGAGATCATCCACCGCTCTTAGAAAGAAAGACTCCACGGGTAGCATCGTCTCCAGTCTTTGTTTGCGATATGACTATGCTGGATAAGAAGAAGAGGACCGCCATCTTCAACCTATCTCGAGAACGATCCACCGGTACCATTTCCTCTAGCTTACTTTTCACATCTTGATATTGAACTTTCTGTCCCTTAAAATACCTTTTCACAAAGGCCTCACTGTCCGCTTTACTATAATTGATGGGATAGTTGTGGCAGTTGAGTCCCGATATCAAGGCGTGTTCCTTGATGCCATATCAGATGGGAGTGCCGTTAACGACAAACCAAGCTTCTTTCTTTTTCTCGATGCATGCCGTTCAAAGAAGGAGCATCCACATTCCCATAACCTTGTGGTTTCTCTGCCTTGGCATGTGGAAAATGTGTTTGAACTGCGGATGCTCCTCAAAACATTTCCTCTCAAACGTAGTGAGTGGATATTCCAAACCTTCTAGCGTTTTCAAGGCTTCAAAGATAAAACACCTCATCGCTAATTTTATTTTCTTCGTGTACTCAAAGGCGTGAAGTACATTCTTAGAGGTTGTAGTGGCGCCACCATTTCCTCCTCGGAACCCTGCAACAACAAGTTTTACCAAGTATTACTAGTTATACATTTTCATAAATTTAGCAAAACACATAATGATCTGTTCTACTACTTAAAAACCACAAATTCAATTCCAATTATTACCAAGTTATATATTTTCCCTAAATATAACGAATGACCTCAAGAGCAAAACCAATTTCCCTAACTAAAACGAATTAGTTTTTCCTAGTTCTACATAGTTCTACCTCTCCAATCGAGTCAATATATCAATCAAATCGAACTACTTACCCTTGACTCGCTCACGGTTCGGCTTGTACTTCCCTCATCCACCACTGTATCTCCTTCTTCTCCATTCCGGCCGACTTCCTCATCCTCATTACGAGATTGGTCACTCTTTTCTTCGAGATTTTCTTTAATTGCCTCGTTCTCCTTGTCTTTCTCTTCTTCACTCCTTCCATCTCGAACGCTCTCCTCTCTAGCTCGTTCTGCATCATCACTTCGAACCGGAGATCGCTCGCTCTCATCATTCCAAACCGGAGATCGATCTCTCTCTCTGTCTTCTTCACTCCTTCCGACTTGCCCAACCGGAGATTGTTCCCTATTTTCATCTTGAGTAACTTCCTCAACCGGAGATCGTTCCCTATTTTCATCTTCAGTAACTTCCTTCTGAGCATTCTTATTTCCCCACCTTGTCCTAGCCATCTTCGTGCACAGGGATTTTCGATAGAACACAACAATCTAGTAGAAAATCGAGGAGGAATCGTGTAGTTATCCTTAGTTTCACGAAGAGAGTTCTGTTCCTTAGAGAGAGCAATTCTCTTTTGATTTCAGTTTGATTTTTAAAATTAGGGATTCGATCGAATCGATGGAGTATTTGAACGAGAGTTCTCGTTTCTGAGTTAGATCCAATAAGATTTTGGGTTTTCGGATAAAACCCAGGTTTTCTATGTAAATATTCTATTTTTTTTAGGGTAACACAGTAAAACACCCCATTTTTCGATTTAAATTAATTCAAAACAAAAATTCATTTTATAAGGGGGAGTTTTGAGATTTCATTTTCCCATTTAGGGGGACAATACTTGGGTTCACCCTTAGGGGTGAACCCTTCTATTCACCTCCTAATGTTGTATCCAATCAAAATGCCACATAATATATATTTAAAAAATAAATTAAAAATTAAAAAAAAAACAATTAATCACGTTTTTGTTCACGCCGTTTATTGCTGATTTTTTTTGTCTTCTCCATTATTGAAGAAGTGTGTCGGTGAAGAAAAAAAAAATCAGAGTTTGAAGGAGAAGTACGCTGCTTCATCGGCTGTGTAGAGCTTTGTGGCTTGGACAAAAGAATGGAGAAGAAGGATACTCTGATTGCAACAGAGTATCTCAAAGACTTCAAAAGGAAAGCAAAGACTATAGCTCCAGCAGAAGGTTTCAAAGCATAGAAGCATTTAATATCTCTGGTTACTTTAATGGATGGAGCTCGAGACCCATCTCCAAAATAGCCAATCAAAGAGATGTAAGTCTAAGGGTTTCTTTCTTATTAATTCACAGTGTAATTACATGCTCTTATATAGAGAGCCAATCAGTTACATCAATGGAAAGAGTAAATAGACTTTCCTAACTAAGAAGATACGTAGAGTGATTGAGAGAATATACGAAATGAATGGTGATTGATACTGATTGTGTTACAAGAGATCCGTATGAGGTTAAAAATGAGCTTGAGAAACAAGTTGGATTGTTGGTTAGTCTTGTCACTTGTAACTCTATAGATAGAGTGAGAGAGAACATAAGACCTAATGCGGCAGAAGTGCGAGTTGAGAAGAAAAACAGAGTGGGGAAACACAGAGAGAGTGTGAGTTTTTAGTTGCCAAGTGTGGGTGAGGAAAAACTGTAAACTCTCAAGAGATTTAGTGGTTTCCAGGATCAATTCCCGGCGAGATGTAGGGTAACCAGTTTGGTGCCTGAACTCGTTAAATCTTGTGTGCTCCCTTTATTTTTAAGCTCTGCATCATTTTCATCTCTGCATCACGTTCAGTTTCTGTTTCATTTGCATTCTTCAAGTTCTGTTCTTCTAGCTGAGTTTTCGTGTGGTTAAAAGAAGTGAAAACTTGAGTCTTTGATGTTTAAACCTTAACAAGCTGAACATGTATTTGTGAGTTTGAATATGCGTGTTTGTTAGTTAAGTATGTGGTAACTTTGGTAGTTCTTCTTGTTGATTCGAGCTATTACTTTTTTGTTGCTGATGTCAGTTGTTGCATTTAAAGCTGACAATTCCAGCAATTCAGTTTTGACCGATTACAGCGATTATCATGAATGGAAACTCTGAAACTTGGAATGTGAATTTCAAGATATGGGAGATGAAGAAAGATTCTGGAAAAGGAAGCTTCATCTACACTTTCAAAGGTGGCTGGTTCAATTTCGTTCAAGCTAATGGATTGAAAGAAGAACAAAACATAAGGCTTTGGTAATTTCGGGTGCCATGGAATGCTCAACTTTGCCCTTGTTCGTCATCCTACCAACAGCATAGACGACTAGCTCTTCTCTTTGCTCTCTGATGAGATACTATTAACTTGCTGATTGTTGGAGATTTTTTTTTCTGGTTCTTTGGAATTGTAAATAACAAAATTAGGATTTTGATTGAGAAACTTTCTTGTTGAAGTCAGTAGAAAAAGATTTAGTTTATGATGAGGCAATCGTTCAAGATATAAACCAAACATCTTTTATTCAAAAACCCAAAAAAATCAATAAAAAAATGTCAGCCTACATTGAAAATAATAAAACTTCACGATGAACCACCATAACTCTTGTCAAAATCCTACAAAATAAAAGATTTTAATCTTTTAAAAGTTGACAGATAACTAAATTATAAATAGTTGATATAATGAAATATTTACCTGGAGCACTTATGAGGAAAATGACCTATTATGTAAGGTCAGGCTGATGGGTATCGGGAGTAGGAGTTGAGTCCTGAAGCATTTATCAAATTTTTAAAAACTGACAGAAAACTTAATTATAAATAGTTGACAAAATGAAATATTTACCTGGAGCAGTTGTGAGAAAAATGACCCATTATGTAAGGTTGGACTGATGGTAGCAACAGATAACTGGGTATCGGGAGTAAGAGTTGAATCCTGAAACATTTATCAACTTTTGAAAAACTGACATATAACTTAATTAACTGGATAACGGAAGTAAAAGTTGAGTTTTGAAACATTTATCAACTTTTTCAAAACTGATAGATGACTTAATAATAAATAGTTGACAGAATGAAATATTTACCTGGAGCACTTGTGTGAAAAATGAACTATTATGTAAGGTCAGACTGATGGTACCAACAGATAACTGGGTATCAGAAGTAAGAGTTGAGTCCTGAAACATTTATTAATTTATCCAATAATTAATACACACACACACACACATATATATATTGATTAACTCACATTTGAATAAAAATTGGAAAAATGAAAAAGAGAAATGGTATATCAAATACCTGAAATGATAACTTTTTCTTCACTCTACTATTATTTGCTGATTTAGATGTACCACAATTTTTCATTTCAAGAACACTCAAATATCGACCATGGGGTCCGACTTTTTTGTTCTTCGGTCGTCCAAGAGGAGCTTTTCTTTTTATTCCACGTGCGTTTGGAACTTTCTCGTCTTCTTCTTCTTCTTCCACAAGTTCAACATCTGAAGTTTGGAGCATCCATGCATTAGCTTTCACAAGTTCCTTTCTCTTTTCTTCCAATTTTTTAAGCAACTGGAAGGCACCTTCATTTGCATACAACGTCAATTCGATATGTTCAGCAGCAATAGATGCAATCTCACAGAAATTACGACATATATGACTATATCGCTTTCCAATTGATTCCTTCACTGTTTGATTAGGTATGTCTGAATGATAATAAGATATGCTTCGTGCTTTTGCCTCTTTACTCCATCGTTTTAGAATGTAGTTAGGTGGAATTCTTCTTACATTCTTCTTGTCCAACACTTTTAATGCATGACGACATAAGATCCCAGCAAAAGAAAACTTCATGCAACCACAATGTATCGTTTGGTTTGACTTAACCAAATTCTCTCGTGCAACACAACGATACGATACATGGTATTCATACACCATCTCAGACTTACTAACCTTTTTGGCAACATAATCACCGATAACTATGTATTGCTTCTGGAACAAGCTAAAAACTTCTGGTGTATTCACTTCCTTTGCATGTTCCAACATCTCTATAGAAGCAGATAATACCGGCGAGGTATGCATCATACCGAAGTCAGCAATTAATTCTTTATATCGCCGATCATCTAATACTCTCTCATAATGTTCAAAGAAGTAGGACAAGTCATAACTGCGCTTCAAGTATCTTTTCGAAATATTATTCATGCTTTCACTACGTTGTGTGCTCACCATATCTGCTGTAAAAGTATGACGACCATATACCTTTGCCCATTTTTCTCTCACCTCGAACAAATTCTTCAACCATTTGTTCTCTGTCAATTTATGCTTCTTGACCATATCACTCCATGTCAATAACCAATCTTCTTCTTCCTCATGGTCATATACACACTTACCAAAGTCAATGGCAAACTGGTCTGGTCCATGAAATAGATGACTCAACTTCTTTGCAGCATTTTGGTAAATATGCCAAACACATAACCTATGTTTGGTTTCAGGGAACACCTTCACTATTGCATTCGCCAGTGCTGCAGATTGGTCTGTAAGAATTGTTTTTGGCTTTTTTCTAGACATTGCTCCAAGAAAAATCTCAAAAAGTCACTTAAAAGACTCAGTGGTTTCATCATATAGGAGAGCAAAACCGAACACAACAGTTTGCTTATGATGATTGACCCCGACAAATGGAGCAAAGGGTCTATCATATTCATTGGTCTTATAAGTTGTATCAAAACAAACAACATCTCCAAAAAGACTGTAATCACTTATAGACCGATCATCTGCCCAGAAGATATTAGTGATCATATCGTCCTCATTAAGTTGCATTGAATAAAAAAAGATGAATTATCCTCTTTCTTTTTTTGAAAGTATTCTAAAACTGCTCCAGCATCTCCTTTTTCCATTTCTGCCATTCGCTTTTGGTGTATGTAATTGCGGTAGTCTTTCTCCATAAATCCCAGATTTTCACGCCCCCCAACTTCTCTACTCATCATTTCAACGGTTGCTTTTGCTGAAATTCCTGACATCTCAGCATCATCAGCATGTTGTTTTTGAGAGAAAGAGACTGTCCGATTTCCCTTCAGCAAATGCTTCATAGGTGTCCTAACTAAATCATGGTTATGATTTGGCTCGAAAGACACAATCTTATGTTTTCCGTTACTCTAAAGGTAGCAAGTCATATGAGCTTTACAACCACACCTTGTGATTGGTTGTGAATAAGATTTCTTGACATCAGATTCTTTCCTAAACCCCTCATTTGAGTATATATAAAGAATCCTTACTACCTTATCTTTTTTTTTCGTCCTCCGTTGTTTTCTTACGTTGAAACCCTGATTGCCTCCATACTTTCTATAAGCTTTATGTGCAGTTTCATCAGAACTAAACTCCATTCCAATACAGAGTTCATCTTTCTTCTCATTTTCATTGTTTGCTTCAAAAGCATCAACATCTTCAGTTTGAAGATAATCCTCTTTCTTGGCTATGCCATCTTCTTCTTCGAATTCATTGAGTGAAGCTTCGTCTTCACTGAGTAAAGCATCTTCTTCCTCGGCTAAAAACTCAACCGAATTTTGACTTAACAAACTGGATTCACCTGAGACTTGTAAACGAGATCCATACTGACCAGCAATAACAGTTTCTTGACCACTTAAGGGACTAGTTTCCATTGCAATCTGCATGTACCATTTTACTATTACTATATATATATATATGTATATATTAAATTGACAAGCCTATCTAAATTTGAACGTATTTATACTCATGATCGATGTACCTCTACGGAATCAAGAATTTCTTCATTGTCTTTGGCATCCATGGATGTAGTTTCACACGTGGAATACTTGCTTTAAAAATTCCCTTTTGATCAAACACAAACAGTGTATTAATTAACCTTATCAACTAATCGGTGAACTAATGTATTAATTGATGTGAATCTATGATATCAAAACAAGTTTAGATAATTGTGCAAACAATTTTAAAGCTAATACCCATAATTTCAACCAGAAGAAATATTAACCTTGTATACAATTTAAATAAATTTTACCGATGATTAATTTTTTGACAATATTCACACATACATTGTGATATAGCTATAATTGAAACTACCAGTAAGAGAGGTTGGCATAAGAAACTATGTAACAAGATAATATAAAGGACTTCTAATAGGATAGCTGATGATTACCTTGTGACTGGTTCGTAGATGAATTATAAGATCAAGGAAGGAACAGAGAAAAAAAGTTTGGTACGTAGATGTTGAGATCAAGGAAGGAAGAAGAGAAAAAGAATCTGTAAATTGAACGTAAACAAAAAGATAGCTAATTTACACAAACTTGTCGATCTTTTATAGAGGATTGTTCCTCATGATAAGTTTGACAACTAAAAAATAAAATATAGAGATAAACACCAAAACTACTAATGTAAATCTCTTTGTAAAACAATATAAAATAAAGCCAAAACTTAAGGAAAATTTTCTATCTCAAATCGATATCATTTTGAGACCTGTAAAGATTCCAATCGATATCATTTGCAGCATTCAGTAACCTTCTCAGCTGTTTTGACGTAAGCATCCTATCTTGCAAGGCAATCTCCTAGTGACCACTTTGTTCTCCTTTGTTGGGTCTCTCTGATTGGCTATTTTGGAGATGGGTCTCGAGCTCCATCCATTAAAGTAACCAGAGATATTAAATGCTTCTATGCTTTGAAACCTTCTACTGGAGCTATAGTCTTTGCTTTCTTTTTGAAGTCTTTGAGATACTCTGTTGCAATCAGAGTATCCTTCTTCTCCATTCTTTTGTCCAAGCCACAAAACTATACACAGCTGATGAAGCAGCATACTTCTCCTTCAAACTCTGATTTTTTTTTTCTTCACCGACAGACTTCTTCAACAATGGAGAAGACAAGACAGAAAAAAAAAAACAGCAACAAACGGCGTGAACAAAAACGTGATTAATTGTTTTTTTTAATTTTTAATTTATTTTTAACTATATATTATGTGGCATTTTGATTGGATATAACATTAGGAGGTGAATAGAAAGGTTCATCCCTAGGGGTGAACCCAAGTATTGTCCCATTTAGGGGCTTTTCAGACAGATTTCTCGAGTTGGTTTCAGATGTGACATTAGCACGAAAATCATGACCGGTAGTGAGCATACCGTTTACATCAGCTGCGTAGAAGAGGTACGGTACTCCTTCGTTAGCCACCTCTCCGAAGCTCTCCGCCGAAAAGGCATAAATGATTTGTTCGTCGATAGCGACGATCTGCTTTCCGAGGGCCCAGGAAAAGGTCGAGATAGCTATGGTTTCTGTGCTGGTTTTACCTGGAAACCGTACGGTATTTCTTGACAAGCTCGAGGAGGTTCTGGAGTGCCAGAAGAACAAAGATCAGGTGGTGGTTCCAGTGTTGTATGGCGTCAGAGGAGTAGAGAGCGAATGGCTTAGAGAGCTGGATTCCAAGGGCTTATCATCAGTCCACCATTCCAGTTATTCACATTAGGTTTTTTTGCTATTTTCTTCTCTTAAGCTATTCACTTTAGGATTCTAATTAAGATTTAATTATGAGATAAAATATGGTGCAGGAAGGAATGCAGTGACTCCAAACTTGTGAAAGAGATAGTCAGAGATGTGTATGAGAAGCTCTTTTCTATGGAACGAATTGGAATCTATCCAAAGCTTCTGGAGATAGAAAAGATGGTTTGCAAGCAACCCTTGGGCATACGCCGGGTTGGGATTTGGGGTATGCCTGGTATAGGCAAGACGACACTTGCTAAAGCTGTCTTTGACCAAATTTCTGGCGAATTTGATGCTTGTTGTTTTATTGAATACTATGAAAAAGTTATTCATGAGAATGGTCTCTATGGTTTGCTGGGGGAACAACTTTTGAGAAAGAATCCTGGTGCTGGTAGTGGTGGTACCATTACGAAACTGAGCTTGCTTAGAGACAAATTAAACAATAAGAGAGTTCTTGTTGTTCTTGATGATGTGTGCAATCCTCTGGCTGCAGAGTCTTTTCTTGGAGGGTTTAACTGGTTTGGTCCTGGAAGCCTAATTATCATAACCTCCAGGGATAAACAGGTGTTTCGCCTTTGTCGAGTCAGTCTAATATACGAGGTTCAGGGTTTAAGTGAGAAAGAGGCTCTTCAACTCTTCTTTTTGTGTGCGTCTATAAAAGATATGGCAGAGCAGAATCTCCTTGAGCTGCAGTGAAAGTAGTTAAATATACTAGGGAAATCCGTTAGCTCTCAATATATTTGGCAAAGAACTGAAGGGTAAGAAAAAACTATCAGAAATGGAGACTGCATTCATCAAACTCAAGCGACGTCCACCTTTTAAGATTGTTGATGCATTGAAGAGCAGCTATGACACACTCAGTGACAGCGAGAAGAACATTTTTCTAGATATAGCTTGTTTCTTCCAAGGAGAAGATGTCAACTATGTGATGCAACTGCTAGCGGGTTGTGGTTTCTTTCCACGTGTTAGAATTGATGTTCTTGTTGAGAAGTGTCTGATGACTGTTTCAGAAAACCGTCTGCAGATGCATAAATTGATCCAGGATGTTGCCCGAGAAATAATAAATGGAGAAACGGTTCAGATAGAGAGGCGCAGCAAATTGTGGGAACCTTGGAGCATCAAATATTTGTTAGAATATGATGAACACAAAGCAAATGTGGAAACAGAAACAACCATCAAACGTGCTCAGGTCTGTTATATTTGGATGGTTTTATTTTTAACATACTCCTTGACCCAATGTGCTAATACACCCACCACTACTTTTTCAGGGCGCTGAAGAGATTGAGGGCATGTTTCTGGACACATCAAACTTAAGTTTTGATATCAAGCCTGCTGCCTTTGATAGTATGTTGAACCTTAGATTGCTCAAGATTTACTGTTCCAATCCTGAATTCCATCCTGTTATCAATTTTCCGAAAGGCTCTCTATGTTCTCTTCCTAATGTGCTAAGACTCCTACATTGGGAGAACTATCCGCTGCAATCTTTGCCTCAAAGTTTTGATCCTACGCACCTTGTTGAAATCAACATGCCGTACAGTCAACTTCAGAAGCTTTGGGGTGGAGCCAAGGTAAGAAAACATGAATATGCGTTTTTCACCCTTACCTATACTTAAGAGGTTTTTAATTGTTTTTTTGGCATACTTTTTTCTCAGAACCTGGAGATGTTGAGGACGATCAGGCTTTGTCATTCACAGCAACTAGTTGATGTTGACGATCTCTTAAAAGCTCAAAATCTTGAGGTAATTGATCTCCAAGGTTGTACAGGACTGGGGAATTTCCCAGCCACAGGTCAATTGCTTCATCTACGAGTTGTAAATCTCTCAGGTTGCACAGAGATCACAAGTTTCCCGGAGACTCCACCAAATATTGAGACACTGAATCTACAGGGGACTGACATAATAGACTTATCACTTTCCACTGTTAAGCCAAACTTCAGAGAGCTTAAGAATCTTTTAAAGGAAATCCCGGGTCTTTCAGGTGTCTCAAATCTTGAACAAATTGATCTTGAACCTTTAACAAGTCGGATGAAAATGAGCACATCTAATCAAGATCCTGCCAAGCTTGTTTTCTTGGAGCTGAAAAATTGTTTTCATTTGCTGGTACTGCCAAAACTTTAGAATTTCTCACAGTTCTTGATCTCTCTGGCTGCTTAGGACTCGAGACTATCCAGGGTTTCCCACGCAACCTGAAAGAATTATATCTTGCTGGTACTGCCAAAACTTTCTCAAATTCTAGAAGTCTTGAATGCTCATGGTTGTATCTCTGAAATCAATTCATTTGGACTTCCAGCAGCTTCCTATGCATTACACATTCAGTAATTGTTTTGACCTATCCCCACAAGTGGTCAAAGATTTTTTAGTGAAAGTACTGGCTGATGTAAAAAACATGCCAAGAGACCTTCATCAGGTAAAACTCTCTCTCACTTCTACCTCTCTCGTCTACTCCCTCCTTCTCTCGCATTATCGCACATCCTTCCTCTCTCTCCCTCTCTCCTTTTCTCTATATCAATGCCTATTATGTACACCTAGCCACATCCTTCTCATATCAAATCTGAATTATTTTGCACTTTTGGAACAGGAACTCAATAAACTCTGGCTTTCAGCTTCTGTGCTCCCTCACATGCGAATGACAATTCCACACTTGAACTGCTACCAGGATCCTCTATAATGACGCAACTAGATTCTTCTTGGAGGAATACGCTTGTGGGCTTTTCTATGCTAGACTAGAAAGAACGAGGAAGGCCACTTTAATAGACTAGAAAGAACTTTTCATTATTGGGCTCCAGGAGAAGCTATTCCGAAAGTTCAAAAGAATCATATATTTGTCTTCCCTGATGTGAAGTTGTTTGGCGAAATAAATAACCCTGATATCTTAGCTGATTTAGTTGTATTTGAATTCTTTCCTGTCAACAAGGAGAGGACGCGTCTAGATGATAGCTGCACAGTGACAAAATGTGGACTGTAATTGCTTCTGCAACTAAAAATACAAGTCTTAAGATGAGTTCATCATATTTTTCCTTGGATCCAATGGAGTTTTCTGTTGATGACATTGAAGAAGAATTGAGAGTCAGCTATAATGGTTTACAGGAGATGGATAAAGTTTTATTTCTTTACATAGTGTGTTTGTTCAATAATGAGGATGTTGATTTGGTGGCACCACATATTGCTAGCATGGACTTGGACATTAGCTCTGGGCTCAAGGTCTTAGCCAATAGCTCTCTCATACATGTATCTGCCAACGTACAAATAGTGATGCACTATTTGATACGAAACATGGGTAAAGAAATCCTCCATAGAGAATCCATGTTGCCTGGTAGTTTGAAAGATTTGACCCGAGACTTTGAAAAGGTATCCATGGCCTCTTCTTTGTCTTGTAATTGGACACATGATGTTTTCACAAGCTTCATCGGTACAATCCTTGATCTTCTCTAGCTCTCTCACGCACCAGATTGATTCGGTGTAGTTGCCCGAGAAGATAGTCAAAGCTATTTTCGACTCCTCAATCCTTTTCATTAGTACATCTAGAGGTTGACCTCTATCTTCAAAGTTGTCGATAAAGACGTTAATGTTGTTCAATTTCAAGGCCGTGACGAGATGGCTGACGAATTTCAGGCGCAAATCCGCCCCACGGAAACTGATGAACACCTGATGTTGCGGTATCTCCATGGCGAGAAGCCGAGAAGACTTTTTTCGGTGTGCTTGGACAGTTGCAAGTTGAGTCGCTAATTAGCAACTAACAAAGGATGTATTGATTAGTTTTTCTTTTTCTTTTTTTTTTCGGGTGTGTACTGACTACTGAGTGTTATTTTTTTTTCCACCCAATAATTGACATAAAATGCAGTTGCAATAATTGACACACATGGATATAGCATTTACGGCTATAAAATGCAGTTACAATAATTGACACACATGATTTATCAAAAAAAAAAAAGAGAATTCGTGAGTGTGAGGTCCACCGGGAAGAGACTTTTCAAGTCTTTCATATATATTATTTTAATACTAGTTTAATTATCTTAAATATCGTATAACGTAAAGTGAGAGAACTCTAAAAAAATTCAAAACTTATGTTAGAGAAATACTATTGTTTACACTTCTCTTTTTCAAAAATTGAGTTAGATGTTCATTCATCATATATTGATATAAATTCACAAATGTATTATGTGCAATGAAATTGAACCATGCGTCACATTGCATAAATCACCAATAAAATTGAACTTATTTCATAAATGTCTTAAGTGTTTCTAAGTTTTATTTATACTATCTCTATTTCTCTCATCAATACAAAATATTGAACCATAGACAATATGTTCACCCATTTTAAATATAACATTTATTATCTTCCCCATGTTTCCTTTTTCTTCTGACTGTCCATTCTCAATGTATACTCATTGCCTTGAGCATTGTAATTTTTATTGTAACACTTAACTCATTTTTTCTTTCAAACTCAAATATTGGTTTGAACATATTAACATTTTGCTATATCACAGATCTCATTATATACATTATCACATGCTTTAAAAGTTAAGAGCTATCAGTCAAGCTTTTACAAGCTCTTGTGAGTGTTTCACTATTAAACAAAACTTTATTATGTTGAACACCGATTTCTGACAATCAAAACACATGTTTTTATCAAGGTAAAACTATAAAAAATAGTCCATTTTGAAATTGCAATTTCAAACAGAGACCCCTACTGTTTTAAAATTTTTTTATAGGAAATTCCATTTGGAATTAAAATTTCAAAGGACCCCAAATAAAAATTGTCCCTTTTATCAATCTATATTATTAAAGGAGAAGGACAATTTAAAAGTAACATTTATGTTCTAATAATATTACATGAAATACCATTGAAATAAAAAACAAAAACAAATCTCATTAATGGCAAAAATATCTTTGTATCTTACCTTATATCCATCTATCCAAACACAATTGAAAGTTTTTTAAATATTAATTAATAAATAATTAAAAATTAACTCATTTTCTCTTTCCTATTAATTATGGACGAAAATTTAAATGAATTTTTAAAAACTTTTAACCAATCAAAATTGAAAACAATTGTTATACTATATTACTTCTTTTAATTTATTTAATTTAAAAGAGTTGTTAAGATTTTAAATTATAATTTTTCTACATTATGCATATACATATATAAATATTTTAATTCGTTAATGTTAAATATTAATATTAAATACCATATATCTATTTATTATATCAAGCTGTATATTTCTAATTCACTATCACTATATATTTATTTTTCTTTTAATCTAAAATACTGTAAAAAAAATACTTAAAACAAATATAAATAAGAATATATGAATTATACTAAAAATATATTCTTTTGAATTTTAATAGAACTACTAACATTATTTTTTCTACTAGACAAGGCACCCAAAAAACCCTAAATTTCTACTAGATAATAAATCACCAGAGAAGAGAGGAGGTTTTGCAAAAATATTCACATAATATATTATTTCAAAAATGGGGATCTTTGTTAATATATCAACACAAGAGGGTTTTCATGAACAATTAAATCTAAATCAAAACTAAAATATTGAAGTAAACTCTTCTTAAATCTAATGAAAAATTATTTAGGTGTATATTATTTAATGCGAACTATTAAACCAGATATTTCCATATCTATATAATTTGATTTTTCTAAATTATATCAGTTTTAAGTAATTTATTTTACTAATTACATATACTTTAAAAACCATAATTAAATTGGATTACTCTAATATCGTTATTCAATGAAATCAATCTAAAGGCATTATATTTTTGGTATAGAAATGAAAAATAGTGGGTAAGAAACAAGAATGGATAATTAAGGTATAATACAAAATATTACTGGAACAATTTTTGATCAAAAAAATGTTTTGATTAATTAATTTATAAATTATACACGTAACATTACTTAACATTTACAGCTATATTATATATTAACTTTAAATATAAAATAAGTTTATATTACAAATATAACCCGTACGTACGTGAGGTCCGAATTTAGTTTGTTTTAAAATGATGACCAGTGTAACTTGATACCATAGAATTATAAAGTCGAATATCAGGACGAAAAATAGCACGTACAGGATGGGGATGGGTAATTTATTAAAAAAACGGTTATGGGACGAAAAATTCTTAACGGACACAAGATTAGACAGGTTTTATGTTTCGAAATGAACATGCCTATTTTTCCATACATGAGACACCTAAACACATATAATTATTTCTAAATTTCAACCAAAATTTATTTATGACATCTAAATTTTAGAATAAACAAAACTACAATTAAAATACAATAAATACTAAATAAATTTATCTTATAAATATAACTGCGCACGTAGTGCGGGTCGGAATCTAGTTGATGTTAAAAAAAAACAATTTTCTATTCTCTTTTCCACTTTTAATTATTATTTTCTCTTTTTTTACTATTGAAAAACTCCTAAATTGGAAATGCTTGGATAAACTAAATGCATTTTTACACATAATGATGAATTACAATAATTTTAAACATTATAAATTAAAAATAATTTATTATGTTTATTATATTAAATTATAATTTTTTTTTACATTTTACATTATGCTAAAGTTTAATTATCAAATGATATATTTTATAAAAATTGTCTAATACTAAAAGAAATTGAAAACAACAGTTTAGTTTGAATTAAATATCGTTTGGTTTGAACCATGTACCAACCAAGTGGAAGACCTCCGACTCTGAGATTTGAGTCGTCGACAAAAAAAATTCCAGCAAAATCTTAGATTTCTTTCAAGTGTTGAGGTGAGAAATCATGACCGATTGTGAAAAGGCTGAGCAATTCGTCTGCATAAGCTGCGTAGAAGAGGTACGGTACTCTTTCGTGAGCCACCTCTCCGAAGCTCTCCACCGGAAAGGCATAAATGATGTGGTTGTAGATGTAGATAGCGACAGTCCGCTTTCCAAGGAGTCGGAGGAGAAGATCGAGAAAGCGGATTTCTGTGATGGTTTTACCCGGAGACTCTGAACCCACCAGAGTATGCCTTGGCAACTTCGTGATGGTTCGCGATTGCCACAGGAACAAGGATCAGGTGTTGGTTCCAGTGCTGTACCTTGACATTCCACTACAGGAAGAATGGTTTAGCGCGCTTGATTTAGGAGGCTTTTCACCAATTCACCAATCCAGGTATTCGATTTGTTATTCAATTATTCACAACATCCTTGTAAGTTAAGCTTATTCACTTATGAGATTAACCAAGATTTCTCAAACCATACTGTGGATAGGATTGGGTACAAACATATTTCTTGGTACAAGCTGAGATTCTGATTTTTTAATTGCCATTACAAATTTTGCTCTACTTATAGATAATCCTTTCGTTTTCTCATATTGATAATTGGCAAAAAGTTTATTTTATTACTTGAGCAAATATGGCGCAGGAAGGAATGCAGTGACTCCAAACTCGTAGAAGAGATTGTGAGAGATGTGTACGAGAAGCTCTTTTATATGGAACGAATTGGATTCTACTCAAAGCTCATGGAGATAGAAAAGATGGTTTCCAAGCAACCCTTGGGCATCCGCCGTATTGGAATTTGGGGTATGCCTGGCATAGGCAAGACGACACTTGCTAAAGCTTTCTTTGACCAAATGTCTGACGACTTTGATGCTTGTTGTTTTATCGAAGACCCTGAAAAAGTTATTCATGAGAAGGGACTTTATCGGTTGCTGGAGGAACAATTTTTGAAAGAAATGCCTGGCACTGGCAATACCATTACGAAGCTGAGCCTGCTTAAAGACAAATTGAACAGTAAGAGAGTTCTTGTTGTTCTTGATGACGTGCGCAATGCTCTGGTTGCAGAGTCTTTTCTTGAAGGGTTTGAGTGGTGGGATCCCAAAAGCCTGATCATCATAACCTCAAGAGATAAACAGGTGTTCTCCCGTTGCCGAATCAATCAAGTATATTAGGTTCAGGGTTTAAATGAGAAAGACGCTCTTCAACTCTTCTTGTTGTGTGCTTCTATAAAGGATATAGACGAGCAGAGTCTTCACGAGTTGTCAGTGGAAGTAATAAAATATGCCGATGGAAACCCGTTAGCTCTTGGTATTTATGGTAGAGAGCTGCAGGGTCAGAGAGGACCATCAGAGATGATGAATGCATTCCTAAAACTCAAACAGTCTCCTCCTTTCGAGATTGTTGATGCAATCAAGGGCAGCTATGACACACTTAGTAACAGCGAGAAGAACATTTATCTGGACATAGCTTGTTTTTTCAAGGGAGAAAATGTTGACTGTGCCATGCAACTATTTGAAGGTTCTGGTTTCTTTCCGCATGTTGGAATCGACGTTCTTGTTGAGAAGTGTTTGGTGATTATTTCAGAAAACCGAGTTCGAATGCATAATCTGATCCAGGAATTTGGGCGAGAAATAATTAATGGAGAAACAGCACAGATCGAGTGGCACAGCAGACTGTGGAACCTTGGAGGATCAAATTTTTATTAGAAGATGACGGACAAAAAGCAAATGGTGAACATATTACAACTTTCAAACGTGGTCAGGTCTGTTATCTTTCGATAGTTTTATGTTTAACCTACTTTATGAGCCAACATCCTATTGCAATCCACTTTCAATATTCTTTCAGGTTCCGGAAGATATCGAAGGCATGTTTCTGGGCACATCAGACTTGAGTTTTTATTTCAAGCCTACTGCTTTTTTGAATATGTTGAACCTTAGATTGCTGAAGATTTACTGTTCCAATCCTGAGATCCATCCCCATCCGGATATCAATTTCTCTAAAGGCTTTCTTCATTCTCTTCCTATGCGCTAAGACTCCTCCATTGGGAAAACTATCCTCTGCAATGTGCCTCAAAATTTTGATCCTCTGCACCTTGTTGAAATCAACATGCCATACAGTCAACTTCAGAAACTTTGGGGTGGAACCAAGGTAAGTAAACTCAAATATGCGTCTTACACCCTTATCTATACTTGACAGGTTCTTAAGATTATTTTTTGGCATTTTTTCTTTTCTCAGAACCTGGAGATGTTGAGAACGATCAGGCTTTGCCATTCCCAGCAACTAGTTGATCTTGACGATCTTTCAAATGCTCAAAATATTGAGGTAATTGATCTCCAAGGTTGTACAAGACTGCATAGTTTTCCAGCTACAGGTCAATTGCTGCATCTGAGAGTTGTAAATCTCTCAGGTTGCACAGAGATCAAAATTTTACCAGAGATTCCACCAAATATTGTGATGTTGCATCTACAGGGGACTGGCATAATAGAACAACCACTTTCCATTGTGAAGCCAAATTACAGAGAGCTTTTGAATCTTCTAGTTGAAATTCCGGCTCTTTCAGGTGTCTCAAACCTTAAGCAAAGTGATCTCAAATCTGTAACAAGTCTGATGAAAATGAGCTCATCTAATCAAGTTCTTGGCAAGCTTATTTGCCTGGATATGAAAGGTTGTTCTCGTTTGCGAAGTCTGCCAGACATGGTTAATTTTGAACTTCTCAGAGTTCTTGATCTTTCTGGTTGCTCAAAGCTCGAGACTATTCAGGGCTTCCCACGGAACCTGAAAGAGTTAAATCTTGCTGGGACTGCAGTAAGAGAAATGCCACAACTTCCTCAAAGTCTAAAACTCTTTAATTCATGTGGTTGTGAACTTCTCAGAGTTCTTGATCTTTCTGTTTGCCCAAAGCTCGAGACTATTCAGGGCTTCCCACGGAACCTGAAAGAGTTAAATCTTGCTGGCACTGCAGTAAGAGAAGTGCCACAACTTCCTCAAAGTCTAGAACTTTTAATGCACATGGTTGTGCCTCGCTCAAATCAATTTGTTTGGACTTCGAGAAGCTTCCTGTGCATTACACATTTAGTAATTGTTTTGATCTTTCTCCACAAGTGGTCAATGATTTTTAATGAAAGCGTTGGCTAATGTAAAACACATACCAAGAGACCATCAGCAGGTAATAGTACATCCATGTCCCAATACCTCTCCATACTTCCTCTCTCCAGCTACGTCAATCTCATATCATACCCGACTTATCTTGTATTATTGCACCAGGAACTCAATGAAGCTCTGGCTTTCAGCTTCTTTGGGCCCTCACTTCCAAATCAAAATTCCGCAGTTGATCTCCAACCAGGATCTTCTGTAGTGACACGACTAAATCCTTCTTGGAGGACCGCACTTGTGGGTTTTGCTATGCTTGTGGAAGTTGCATTTTCGAAGGATTACTATGATGCTACTGGTTTTGGCATTAGATGTGTTTACAGATGGAAAAACAACAAAGGTCACTCTCAGAGGATAGAACGAAATTTGCAATGTGGAGCTCCAAGGAAAGCTGTCCCAAAAGTTCGAAAAGATCATATGTTTGTCTTCTTTGATGTCAACATGCGTCCAAGTACTGATGAAGGAAATGACCCCAATATCTGGGCTGATTTAGTAGTGTTTGAATTCTTTCCTATCGACAAGCAGACAAAGCCTCTAAATGATAGTTGCAAAGTAACAGGATGTGGAGTCTGTGTAATAAATGCTGTAACTGGCAATACAAGTCTTGAGGATATATCACCAGTTTTGTCTTTTGATCCGATGGAGGTTTCTAGTAATGAAGTGGAAGAAGTTGAAGAAGTTTTGAGAGTCAGCTATGATAGTTTACTGGAGATGAATAAAGTTCTGTTTCTTTACATAGCATGTTTGTTCAATGACGAGGATGTTGATTTGGTGGCACCACTTATTGCTAGAAATAATAACTTGTATGCTAGCTCTGGGCTCATCAAGGTCTTAGCCGATCGGTCTCTCATACGTGTATCATCCAATGGGGAAATATTGATGCATTATTTGCTACGTCAAATGGGTAAAGAAATCCTCCGTACAGAATTCATGTTGCCGGGTAGCTCAGATAGGTATGAGAGATTGGTCGACAATAGATAGAGTTACAGGCCAAACAAGGAAGTTCTCTTTTTATATTAAGTTCATATTATAATATAAACCTGTAGACTTGTCTTTGTGTTTGCTCGTCATTTGAATAATACATAATTTAGTAGCTGGACCATAATATTTTTTTAAATGAATTAAATAAATTTGAAAATATTTACAAAGGCCTTCATAGCTCAAAAGTCAAACTGCATCATGTCTCATGGGATTACAAAACTAGCTTTAGATTACAACATATATACACGTATTCTTACATGGGATTTAATATATATATGATATATTGACGATGGATGCAGGAAGAGAAAGGAAGAGAAAGGCAGAGACAAGGAAAGTGGTTTGCATACCGGCAATGAGCAGCCAGTCCAGTGGAAAAGTTGTTCCGTCTGATCCATGGGATTGGCGAAAGTACGGTCAAAAAGACATCCTAGGTGCTCGTTATCCAAGGTACGTATATATATATTCACATATACATTTGCTCATCTATCCGTGTATACGAACATGATATATATAAATATATCTATAAGTTCTTTCAATAGGAGAATTTTGTAGCAACTCCAAAATCACTATTTTTTTTATACAAACCTTTATGTTGCTGGAAAAGTGAATTTTCTTAAGAATTAAAATGAAGTTTAATTCTTTTGATTAACTATTGAAATAAAGTCACAATAAGTAGAATCTGCAGCTTTGCTTTTTCCATTTACAAACAATATTGCAGATGCAATCATTAGCGTGAAACTAGAAAGTATAAAGTTCATTCAATTTTCTACGGCGCTCATTAAGCCTATAAATTCTTTATTGTGACGTTTGATGCAAACTTATCTTATAATCATCCATTAGAAGCGCTAGGATATCATAGTTGTTTTTTTTTTTTTAAAGTCCCCCGTTCCAATTATGCCTAACAATATAAGTGATGAAATGGGTCGTCACTTCTTGTCTGTTACAGATGCTTAATTAGATTATGGTTAATTAAGTCTTTGGTGGTTACTTGAAGGATTCATTTTTTGTTCCTCAGGGAATATTACAGATGTAGCTTGAAAATGACGAATGGTTGTCTAGCTACGAAACAAGTGGAACGTAGCAGCACCGATCCAAACATGATAGTCAGTACTTACTCGTCCGAGCATAACCATCCATGTCCTACTCAACGCAATGCTCTCACTGGTTCCTCTTCCTCCTTTTCAAACCCTTCTTCTAAATCCTCAGCACTAACTACTTCTGCCTCATCTAGCATCTCCCAAAACCAAGACGAAACCAATAAATCGCACTTTCGTACCTTCGCTTTTCCTTCTTATCTTTCTGCCTTGGTTAAGAAGGACGATGTGGAGGAGTGTCAGGACAAGATGGAGTATGATAATGACTTTATAGGTGCCTATAGCTTGGGGGTGTTTCCAGGGTTTCAACATCCGGAGGATTTCTGGGACCGATCATGAGGGAGATTCTCCGACTATGTTGCCCTCTCACAATAGTGGTGGAGGCAACATGGAAAACAAAGCAACAAGTTCCGACGTTTTTAGCGATGGCACTGTTGAAGACTCCTCAAGTTTTATACCACCGGAGAACAAATCTTCTTCTTATACTAGACGTTATGATTAATATTACGCTAGTCTGCAAAGAAATTAGAAGTCCGTTCAAAATGTTGTATCTTGAAACTTTCAAAAGTGTAGCATCCCACTCTGTTTTTAGTATGAAGAGATAAGAAACAAACTGTTGTACAATGACTGACATCAACAATCAGATTCACCTCGCATTGTGTTGTTACAAGAAGATAAGTATATAAAATAAGCTTGCTTCACCATTGACTTTATCATCTCACATTGTAGTTATACCACCGTTTGAAATTTTAACTTTAGAAACCTTCTTATTCTTCTCAAGAGACTCAACATCATCTGTCCTTGAGCTTGCCTTCCAAGAACCAGATTAATACACTAAACTAAAACCGCACTTCAATACCTTGCAATTCATAACCTCACAAGTATCATCTGTCACTTTAAATTCAATGGAAGCCTTTGTAGGAACACATCCCTTCTCACCATCCTCTTTTTGACATTTTTTTATATTCAACCAATTGGTGTATCCAATGAAAACATGAGAAGATTTTATTGTGCGTTGCTCATCGCCTGTCTCGGATAAACCTCCAACTGGGCAATTAGAGTAGCTAGAGGATGTCTTAACGTTGTTGAAGTCACATATGCATTTCACTTGGAGGTTGTTGTTGAAGTCACATATGCATTTCACTTGGAGGTTGTTGTTTTGAACCCTGTATCCCTCAAACGAGACAATAGCGCATAAAGCTATCCCAACAAACCCACTTTCACCCCAATGTCGAGGCAGTTCAGGCTCCAATACTGCTCCAGTAGCTTTGTGACCAAACCAAGTAGGAACTTCACTTCCGGGAAAGCACGTGGAAACCAAAGCTTCAAAAGAAAGACCCTGAAAAGTAAACCATATATAGATAACAGAATTTTAGACTGTATGGGGAGGTGTGGTTTACACCTCTTTAAGTATTACCAAAAGCTGGTTCTGAACCTTGAGAAACTATGAACTGAAGACTGTGAACTTTCTGGTTATAACAAACAAAGAAAAAATACAGAGTGAAGTTCTATTAAGGAAAAGTACCTTATTGTGGCGATTCAGTGCTTTTGACAGAAGCCGGCCCTTATTGTGACCGTAGTCTGTGATTTCCTTCTTCGTGGCGTGCTCAAGGTTTTCACAGTTGGTGAAAATAAATGAGGAGGGGACTTGCTCTGCTGACTCAAGAACGGCAAAAGGGCTATCTACTGTTTTAAGTGAGCTACAAGCATGCGCATCTAAGCATTGAAGATTTGGTGGGAGCTTTGAAATGGATAGGAGATTCTTGCAATACTTCAAGTCGATCCATTTTAAATGATAAAGACCACTAATGCTAGATTGCAGCCTTATGATCATATTATTTCTGCTTAAGCAAAGATGTCGCAACATGAGTTGGCCACTCAACTGAGGCGACCGTTGGATATTCATTGAGTCTAGGGAGTTAGCACAGCGTAATAAAACCGCTGGCACCTCTTCGATCAACGTCCCATCAAGTAGTAAAATCTGCAGATTTTCCATCTTCTCCTTGATTTCAGGAAACTTCTTAAGCCTTATACAATCAGAGAGTATTAGTTCTTCAAGAGCCTTCAGCTTATCGAGACAAAGTGGAAGAGAGTTTAGCCTTTCGCATTTTTTCAGATTCAATACAATAAGTCTTTGGAGTTCCTTGATCGATGGAGGAAGGCTGTTGATATCTGTGCCATCTAAATGTAGATATTCAAGGTTTTTAGAAATCACCTGAAAGTCGTTAAATTCTGTGCAGTCACTGAGGATGAGAGTCTTCAGAGAGCGTAGATCCATATTCTTTGGTAGAGACGTTAGACTTGTGCATCCTCTGAGGTTCAAGAAAGCAAGACTGTTCATATTTTCCATCTTTCTAGGCATCTCACCAAGCATAATGCAACCCTCAAGACTTAATCGTTGAAGAGAACAAGCGTTTGACAAAGCTGACAAATCGTTTAACTCTTCCGAGTGACTTAGATCAACCCACATCAAATTTGGTGTATCCTGTGACAAGCACTCAAAAAACAACCAAAATTCAGCTAAATTTTACTGGTTACTTTAGTCATATAATCACATCTAGCAACGAAAAGACACACCTTCTCATCTTTCCAAATATGCTTAATATTACTGCATGGCAACCTGAGGTCGATAAGATTCTCCGCATTGAAGTCTGATGGAAGTTGATCCAATGGGAATTTCAGCCAGTGGAGATACCGGATCTCTTGCAACGGGAGATTAAGTTCTTCGGGCAAGTTTACCATGCAGTCAGCTTTACATTCCCGAGGACAGCGAGAGTCAAAAATTTTGAGGTATCGCAGGTTCGGCATTAAGGTCAAGTCCGTAACGTCTATGGATATTTCGCTTGGTAGTTTGGAAACATCGAGGAAGATACCTCTCACACACGCTGTTCCCTGTTAACACAAGAAGTTATTAAAGAACATATCAAGTTTAGTCTAATTCAAAATCTGAACTTAACTAGGAAGAAGTTGTCTACATCAACTTCAAGATAATAAATTGATGTTTTTAGAGGAACTTAAAGTTTCTTCTACTTTTCATCTAATAAGCCTATGATCATTTTATACAATGATGTGCGAAAAAAATTGATTTTGTACTACTCTCAGTAATTGATGATTCTTACCTCTTTGTTGACTAAAGCTCCAATAGCCTTGTTATGATCCCAGAGCCTGCTCTTTCTCATGTTTTCTCCAGATTCAATTAAACCAAGTTCTTTGCCTAATGAACACAGTAGGTCAGGCATCTCGATTTGGCCAGCAGAGACACTTATCATAAACTTGTTGGCGAGATCTGTAACTTCCTTCGCAGATTCACCAGAAGAAATATCGGAAGCTAGTAAACTTCTTACATAGTCTTCATCCTCTGATCTGAAGAAACAAGCTATGTCCAGAAACGCATCTTTCTGTTGTTCATTCAGTTCGTTATAACTGCTTTTAAACCCTAATTGGATCTTGTCATTCCAAAAACGTGGAAGTTCTTCAAGTTGTGTTTTCCAATGAGCCTCGTCTTTCCCACAAAGGTCCTTTCCCAATTCCTCGAGGGCTCGTGGATTTCCTCCAGTATAATCGACAAACTTTTTGGACATGTCAATTATATTCTCTGGGGGAGTAATGTCTTGGCCATTGAAGGCATAATAGCTAAAGAGTTGCAAGGCTTCTCCGCCGTTCAATTCAGGAACCACATAAATATCCTTCACATAGGTATCGTGAACCAGTCCTTCGATCCATGACTTGTCGCGCGTTGTAATCACAATCATGCTTCCCTTCTTAATCCGGTTCTTGAGTAAATACTCTATCTGTTTCTCTTCACTCACATCATCAAGAACAATAAAACTTCTCTTGTTGAATATTGAAGCCTTATCACCATCCGAAAGTTCTCTCTCCAGCCAAGTTATCCCCCCGTTCTTTGACTTCTCACGGATACCCAGCAAAATCTTTTTAAATACTAACTTGCCGCAATTTTTGTAATGCATTTCTGCTAGTTTGGTTTTACCAATTCCGGCCATCCCAACAATTCCAACAATTTGAGTAACATCAGATTTAAAATCCAATCTTCCTTCCAATTGCTTGAGGCGTTGCTCGTAAGAGGGAAGAGTTGCTCTAAGGTGTTCGAAAGTTTCAGAGGAACTATCACCATTGGAAGTCACCATGGAGATATGCATAGAACGAATGCTGGTTCGATCTGTTCCTCCTCCACCTCTGCTTTCTGATGGATTTTTTTTTAGGAGTTCATCGACCTTGGCCACGATATCTTCTACAAATACAAATTCGTTACTGCAAGACGAGTAAGGCATATTGATGAGGCAATAGGTTTAGGAAAGGATGAGTATGCTCAAAAAAAAAAAATTCAGTCTTACTTATAGTTAGAAAATCTCATGCCCATAAATCCGGCCACAGAAACCAAATCTTCCCTCCATTGCTTCATTTCAGGTAAATCATACCGAGGTTTTTCTAATAAGTTCTTGCCAAACTCTCCAACCTGTTTCTTCACATCCTCTGGTTCCACATTGAAGAAGATGGGGATGACGCTCATTTTCTTGTTTCTCACATTCTCCATAATCTTCCCCAGCTCATTCAAGCACCAGTTTGAACCTCCATACATGGGGGAGAAGATTGCCAGTGCGATTTTTGACTCATCGATCCTGGTGAAAAGAACTTTAAGAGGTTCGCTCCGGACCTCGTCTTCGTCAATATAGATCTTGATTCCACCCTTTTTCAAGGCCCCTACCACATGGCTGACGAAGTTTTTTCGCAGTTCTTTCCCCCTGAAGTTGATGAACACTTGCGAATCAGTGATTACTTTGATCGTGGAAGCCGAGGCCGTGATTGCCATCGTAGAATTTTGGTTGGATTGCTGCAACTCTGGACCGATTCAACGAATGCGCGTTCAAACGATGAGATCGGTCAACTTCAATAAGTTCATACCAAATGTTATCCGGTGTTATCCGCCACCATTCAATTTTTTTTAATAATTTTATAAATAACCACACTGTCCACACAAACCATGGTAAGATCTCCCAACTATGGTTAGATTGAATCAATATTTATTACAAATAACTTTTTTTTAATTAACAATACTCGATGTAATGATTCTAGTAAAATCAGATTTAATTTAAGGGTAACTAAATTTAAAACTTTGGAAAAAGATGGGTTTTACACTAGGCATAACCACGGTTATGGTTATTATGGTTATGGTTAACTAATAACCGGTTACGGTTATAATTTTTGTTTAACTTGTATCTTAACCACTTAATATACGGTCGTTGAACTGAATATTTGGAGAGATTTTACTATTTGAGTTAAAATGACAAATCATGTGCTATTGAGACATAAATTTAAAAATATTTTTTAAAATCCAGTGTTATTGGATTCATGATTTTAAAATATATAATCAATTTTACTGTTATTGAAAACATTTTAAGAATTGGATGTGAAAGTTTTTGTGAGATTTTAGAGGATTTCTTAGTTGAAAATACAAAGATCAAAGAGGGTGTAATGGACTGAATATTTGGAGAGATTTGAGTTTTAATGATTATTGAGAGGATTTGGTGAAATTTTAGTGAATTCAGAATTTTGTTATTAAACTCTCTGAAATCTCACCTAAAAACCTGAAATTTTGGTCTTTGAATTTTGTAACTAGGAAATCCCCTCAAATCTCACCTGAAACTTTTAAATCAAATTCTAATAATATTTTCAGTAATAGTGGATTTGAGTGTATAATTTAAAATCATTAATCCAATAACACTATATTTTAAAATTCATGTTTCAATAACACATGATTTGTCATTTAAACTCAAATTTCTTTAAATACTCAGTCCAATACATCCCCCAAAATCTCATTGTTTTAGCTCAGCTTTCAAAGAATTTAATAACAAAGTTTCTAATTCACTAAAAATCAACCAAATTATCTCAAAACTCATTGAAACTTAAATCTCTCTAAACTCTTCATCCAATACACCCCTTAATACTTCTCTTTTAATATGTAGAAAATTATTTAATTGTGTGTTGTGGATAACATTAAATTTCATTTTTGTATTATTGATGAAATTAAAAAAATATAAATGTTATTTTAGTTTAATTTTAATAACAATAAAAAAAGTGAGTATATTTTTAATATTAACTAAGAAGTATACTTAAGAAAATAAGCTTAAATACTATATACTTAATCTTCTACAAATTAAAAGATAACCATTTTTTTAAATATAAGCATATTGTGTCATTACCAGAATTTTTTCCAGGAATTTTGATTTATCTTATTCACTTAAAACACTACTCCCTCAATTTCATAAAGAGTGTTGTTTTAATCTTTAATTATTGTTTTATAACAAAAGCCATCTTCTGTTTCCAATGCTGATTTTTAGTCTAAATCTCAGCTTTGTTCATATTATTTCAACCAATTTCATTTTTAGTGTATTCATAAAGGGTGGAAAAAAAATTTACATAAATTTCTTAATTTGTGTGAAAATGTTAAAGTAACATTTTTTGTAAAACGGGAGGAGTATAATGGAATGCATTTTAACAAAAATATTCAATGTTGGAAAATCGGTGGAAGATATGAAAAACTTGTTGGGTTTTGAATGTGATGAGTCTGACGTTGATCAGCGCTTAATATTAGTGGTTATAGAGGAGTAGATAAAGACTGCGCTTTTTGCAATGCCAGGGAAATAAAGCTCCGGGACCGGATGGCATTACATCCAAATCAAAGATTTTGGCTAATCGGTTAAAAGGGATTCTACGCCAAATCTGTCTGCTTTTGTTAAGAACCGACTGCTGATGGAAAATATCCTCCTGGCATCAGAACTGGTGAAGAACTATCATAAGGATGCAATATCTCCCCGTTGTGCTATGATGATAGATATTTCAAAGGCTTTCAATTAAGTTCAATGGCAGCTTCTACTTACGACACTAACAGCTTTGAACTTGCCACAAAAATTTATTCATTGGATCAAACTCTGCATCACAACAACTTCTTTTTCAGTCCAAGTGAATGGAGAACTAGCTGAGTATTTTCAGAGTCAACGACGTCTAAGACAAGGATGTTCACTTTCGCCATACTTGTTTGTGATAAGTATGAATGTACTTTAAAGGATGCTAGACAAGGCTGGGCTGGTTGGTTTTCATCTGTATTGTCAAAATCTAAGGCTCACACATTTGTGCTTTGCAGATGATTCCTAGGTATTTACGGATGGAAAGAAGAGATCAATAGAGGCCATTCTTAATGTATTCATGGATTTTGCGAAATTATCAGGGCTGCACATAAGTTAGGAGAAGTCTACTCTTTTTATGAGATGAGTTGCGGATACAGTTAATGAGAATATACTTGATCAGTTCCCCTTTGCTTCGTGTGTATTACCGGTGAGATATTTGGGTTTACCCCTGTTGACAAGGAGAATGAAAGTGGAAGACTACAACCTTCTTCTAGAGATCTTCTGCATTACCTTACTAAGCAATCATCTTCAGATGAGTTTCGTATTGCTTTGCTTCACCAAGGAGCTGGGACATGATCATTTACCCTCTTGTGGAATTACACGTCTTTGAAATCCGAACATATATTCCTCCTTTCTTCAGGTGCATATAGTAAACTAAAGCCACACTTCAGCACCTCGGAACCTTTGATCTCTTCCCTGCCATCTGTCACTTGAAACTTAATAGAGGTTTCAGTAGAAAAACACTTTTCTTCATCTTCTTCAGCAATTTTGTTAATACCCAACTTACTGGTAAAGCCAATAAAGACATGAGACGATTCAATATTTCGCGGTGTGTTACTTGGTTCGCTCCAACCTCCAACTTTGCAACTAAATCGGATAATAGACCCATCTTCATTCTTGAACTCGCAATTACATTTCACTAAGACATGTTTTCTCTGGTCGTGGTCGCCATGAAATACGATAACAGCACATAGACCAATCCCAGTAAACCTGTTGTCATACCAGTGTGGAGGCAGCTTTAGTTTTAACTCTGATCCAGAGGCATGGTGAATGAACCATGACGGCACTTCCCATCCAGGAAAGCAAGTTCCAATTAAAACTTCCAAAACTAAACCCTGCAAAAAGAATACCAAAATAAGATCAGATAAAAGAGATGCTGCCAGGAAGAGTGGACATTGATAGAAAGAAATAGACAGACCGTGTTGTATCGACTGATTTCATCTAGCACTAACTGGCTTTTCTGCCGAGTATAAGATATAATATTGTCCTTTGCATCTTGATCCAAATTGTAGCAGTTAGAAAAATTGAATGTGGCATCAATCTCCTCAGCCAACGTCAGAACGGCCAAAGGATTTGCAACTCCTTCCAATGAATCACATCCATGAGCATCAAAGTACTCAAGTCCTGGTGGAAGCATTGGAACACATCTCAGCTTCTTGCAGTGCTTCACGTCAAGCCATTTCAGATTATAAAGTTTCCAAATATCAGGTTGTAGGCTGACAAAATCATTTCCACTCAAACATAGATGCCGCAGTGAGGATACTCCATTAACGCTAAGTGGTTGTTTGCTCGGGCCCATAGGTTCTACGGACATATCTGTAGAAGCTTGGTCGTTGGTTTTACTGATGCACAATATATTTGGCATCTCTTTCGCTCCTGTCCTGTCAATAAGTAAACTCTGGAGATGTTTCATGCTCTCCCTTACATCTGAAAGATTCTTCAGCCTTGAACAACCAGAAAGTATTAATTCCTCAAGAGCTTCCAGCTCTCCGAGACACTTGGGAAGACACTTCAGCCTTTTGCAGTTTTTCAAATTCAACACGACAAGTCTCTGGAGGTTCCGTATGGCCGGAGGAAGTTCTTTGATTGCTGTGCCATCCAAATGAAGGAATTCTACACTTTCTGAAATTAGCTCAAATTCCTCTAGGTTTGAGCAGTCACTGAGGATGAGAGTTTTCAGAGAGATTAAATTCATCTTCGGAAGATAGCAAAGACATATGCATCCTCTCAGGTTCAGGAAAACAAGGGACTTCATATTTTGAATCTCCAGTGGCAACTCTTCCAAACTCGTGCAGCCTTCCAGATTTAATCTTTGAAGATTTTCTGCTTTTGACAATGCTGACAAGTAGAGCAACTTACTCGAGTGGCTTAAATCTACCCACTTTAACCGTGGTGTATCCTGTCAGAATTGAACCGCCAATCAGAAAATACTTAATCTATCCAATGGAAAAAAAACAGCAAATATATGGCACAAGAAGACACACCTTAACACCTTCCCAAACACATTCAATCTTGCTGTAAGGCAGCCTTAGGTCAACAAGATTCTTAGGTCTGAAGTCTGATGGAAGTTCCTGCAATGGGAAATTCACCCAATGGAGATACCGAATCTCTTCCAAGGGGAACTCAACCCCATCCGGGAAAGATAAGTTGCAGGTAGCTTTACATTTCCGAGGAAAACAAGAATCATATATCTTAAGGTATCGAAGATTGAGCATTTCAGCAAAGATCATACAATCCAAGGCAATACTCTTTGTTATTTCGGACATGTCTAAGAATATACCTCTCACATTATTCGCCTCCTGGTAACAAGTTAACAGACAACAAGTTAGCAATTATATGAGGACTCAGGTTTTCTTTTCATATTGAGAAAGAGCTTGTTGTCTGTGTTGTTTGACCAAAAAAAAAAAAAAAAAAAGAAACAAAATACTCCTACGTTTCAAAGATGTTTTAGTTAGAAAAGCATATCTTAAGATATTGTTTTTCTTAAAAAATATTATTTAAATTTAATGTAAAAGAATTCAACCAATAATAAAAAATACTAAATAATACAAATGGTAAGAAATTATCAAATACATTTAAAATTAAAATTAAAGTTTGTAAAATATCCTATATAATAAAACAAAATAAAAATCTTTATAACACCCTAATATCATGATTGGACTCTCTTTTGCAGAAAAATAAACGTACCGATTGTGATTTCAGTCATCGTGTTGATGATATCTTTGTAATTCTGCAACCTGCGTTTCCCAGGAGAACAAAGGTCCTTGCCCAATGTATGTAGCTGATCATGCATCTCTACTCGCCCATCGGAAATTGTAATGAGGAACTTGTCAGCGAGGTCTCTTACTTCACTCATAGCTTCATCTGAATCCAGTAAACTTCTAACAAAATACTCATCCTCTGATTTGAAAAAATAAAGTATGTCCAGAAACACATCTTTCTGCCGCTCATTAAGTTGATCAATAGAGAATCTCCAGACATCTCTCATCTTCATATCAAAACTTTGTCTCACTCTTTGTAGTTCTTGTTCCCAGTAAGTTTTGTTTTTCCCACACAGGTCTCTTCCTAGTAACTTGAGAGCTAGTGGATTGCCTGCAGCATAATCCACGAACATTCTACACAGCGAAAGGAAGGTTTCTGAAGGACATATTTGATTATAGAAGGCATGAGAAGTAAAGAGCCGAAAGGCCTCTTTGTTGTTCAATTGCTGGACCACATAAGTATCATGAGCCAATCCCTCGATCAATGATTTGTCACACGTTGTAATAACAATCTTGCTTCCATTTTTAATCCAGTTGAGGTTCCCAAGCAGATACTCTAGCTGCTTCTTGTCACTCACGCCATTGAGAACAACAAAAACTTTAGTTTGAAGCAGTTTATCCTTCACAGATTCATGTGTTGTATTGTCGTTTATGTCCTGATTTTCGTGTTTGAGTAACTCTGTCAGGAACACCCTTCTCAACTGCTCCAGTTTGCACGTTGCTGGCATTGTTGGAATTGTTAAAAACAAGTGACTTGGAAACTTGCACCCACGCTTTTCAAACAAAACTGTTGAGAGAGTTGTTTTACCAATGCCGGGCATCCCAACCAACCCAACAATACGAGTTTTTCCTGGTGTCGAGTACAGCACCTTTTCTATTTGCTTGAGCCGTTGTTCAACTCCAACTAAAGCATGCATCTTTTGCTTCTTTAAGCTTCCTGAACATGTGTTGTCATGATAAGAGCTTACAATAATATCTCCTCCTGCGACACTTTCTTCATTTAAAAGGTCAACTCTCTTAGTTTCAAAACTCTTCTGTAGATTTGCGGTAACATCAGATTTTGCTTCACAAGGACTTTCATCTCTTCCCAGAATTCGACCAGAGTAAGGTTCATGCTGGATATCATTATGGCTTCTGGAGTTTCCATAAGGTCTTCCTTCACCTGAGACGTGCTCAATAGTCTCTGGAATAACAAGAGTCGCTGAATCTGACCATATATTCCTCTTTTCTTCAGATGGATATAGCAAACTAAATCCACACTTCAGCACCTTGAAACCTTTGATCTCTCCCGTACCATCTGTCACTTGAAACTTAATAGAGGTTTCAGTAGAAAAACATTTCTCTTCATCATCTTCTTCAGCAATTTTGTTGATATGCAACCTACTGGTAAAGCCAATAAAGACATGAGAGGACTCAATTTTCCGAGGTCTGTTACTTGGTTCACTCCAACCTCCAACAGTGCAACTAAAGTGGATAATCGACCCATCTTTATTCTTGAACTCGCAATTACATTCCACTATGACATGGTTCATCTGGTCATGGTACTCAGGAAATAGGATAACAGCGCATAGAGCTATCCCAGTAAACTTATTGTCACACCAATGTGAAGGCAGCTTTGGCTCTAACACCGATCCAGAGGCTTGGTAACTAAACCACGGGGGTACTTCCCATCCAGGAAAGAAAGTTCCAATCAAAGCTTCTAAAACAAAACCCTAAACGAAATATACCAAAACAAGATTAGAACAAACAAACAATGCAAGAAAGATTGGAAACTGATAGAGAGAAATGGACAGACCTCATCGTATCGAGTTAGTTCATCTAGCACTAACTGACATTTCAATCGAGTGTAGGATATGATACTATCCTTAGCATCTTGATCCAAATTGTAGCAGTTGGAAAAACTGAATGTGGCATGGATCTGCTCAGACAACATCGAAATGGCCAAAGGATTTGCAACTCTTTCCAATGAATCACAGCCATGTGCATCAAAGTACTGAAGTCTTGGTGGAAGCATTGGAACACATCTCAGCTTCTTGCAGTGCTTCACGTCAAGCCATTTCAGATTATAAAGTTTCCAAATATCAGGTTGCAGGCTGACAAAATCATTTCCACTCAGACATAGACGCCGCAATGAGGATACTCCAGTAACTCCACATGGCCAATTTCTCACGGTGCAATGTGATCCAATAGATTGTAAGAACATATCTGCAGAAACTGGGCCTTGGGCCCCAGTGAAGCATGATATACTTGGCATTTCTTTCGCTCCTGTCCCATCAAGAAGTAAACTCTGGAGATGTTTCATGCTCTCCCTTACATCTGAAAGATTCTTAAGCCTTGAGCAACCAGAAAGTATTAATTCCTCAAGAGCTTTCAGCTCTCCGAGACACTTGGGAAGACACTCCAGCATTTTGCAGTTTTTCAAATTCAACACGATAAGCCTCTGAAGGTTTTGGATGGCAAAAGGAAGTCCTTTGATTGCTGTGCCATCCAAATGAAGGAATTCTACACTTTCAGAAATAAGCTGAAATTCCTTTAGGTTTGAGCAGTCACTAAGGATGAGAGTATTCAGAGAGATTAAATTCATCTTTGGAAGAGACCAAAGACGTATGCATCCTCTCAAGTTCAGGAAAACAAGGGAATTCATATTTTGAATCTCCACTGGCAGCTGATCCAAACTCGTGCAGCCTTCTAAATTTAAGCTTTGAAGATTTTCTGCTTTTGACAATGCTGACAAGTCGAGCAACTTACTTGAGTGGCTTAGATCTACCCACTTTTACCGTGGTGTATCCTGTCAGAATTGAATCGCCAATCAGAAAATACTTGAGCTATCTGATTGTAAAGAAAAAACAGCAAAAATATGGCACAAGAAGACACACCTTAACACCTTCCCAAACACGTTCAATATTGCTATAAGGCAGCCTTAGATCAACAAGATTCTTAGGTATGAAGTCTGATGGAAGTTCCTGCAATGGGAAATTCACCCAATGGAGATACCGAATCTCTTCCAAGGGGAACTCAACCCCATCCGGGAAAGATAAGTTGCAGGTAGCTTTACATTTCCGCGGAAAACAAGAATCATATATCTTAAGGTATCGAAGATTGCACATTTTAGCAAAGATCTTAGGATGCAAGGCAATACTCTCTGTTATTTCGGACATGTCTAAGTATATACCTCTCACATTATTCGCCTCCTGGTAACAAGTTGACAGACAACAAATTAGCAATTACATGAGGAATCTTAAAACTTAACAAGTTGATTAAGCTCACTGCAACACAACAGCTTTTTTGCACTTAATCATTTTTTGCTCAAACAATTATGGAAGTTTGTTATAGAGCAGCCTAGAAATGGTTGAAGTATGACTGAAATTTATCTTTCAAAAAAAAAAAAAGTACCTGTTCATCCATTTTGATTAGCATGTTGATATTTTTGCAGTTCCACAGCCTATACTGCTCAGGAGAACTAAGGTCCTTGCCAAACATATACAATCCATGGTTCATCTCTATTCGGCCGTCAGAGATTGTAATAAGGAACTTGTTGGCAAGACCTATTACTTCACTAACAGCACCATTGGAGTCAGGATCTCCTGAATCGAGTAAACTCCTAACAAAATACTCATCCTCTGAGTTGAAGAAACACACTATGTCTAGAAACACATCTTTCTGCCGATCAGTTAGTTGATCAATAGAGAATCTCCAGATGAATTGGGTCAACATATTGGAACTTTCCATTAATATTTCCAGTTTCTTTTCCCAGTAAGCCTCGTCTCTCCCATAAAGTTCCCTACCCAATATTTCGAGCGCCTGTGGGTGTCCGCGAGTGTACTCCACAAACATTCTAGAGAGTTCATTAAAGATCTTGGTGAGACTAAAATCTTGTTTAAAGGCATGAAAAGTAAAGAGTTGAAACGACTCTTTGTAGTTCAATTGCGGGACCACATAAGTATCATGAGAAAACCCCTCGAGCAATGACTTGTCACACGTTGTAATAACAATCTTGCTTCCTTTCTTAATCCAGTCAAGATCACCAAGGAGAAGATCTAACTGTTTCTTGTTACTCACGTCATCGAGAACAGCAAAAATCTTTTTCTGGAGCAGTTCAACTTTCACGGATTCATGTGTTGTCTTGTCACATATCTCTGGGGACATTCGCTGAAGTAATACTTCCAGGAGTGTCTTTCGCAACCACTCTGGCTCATACTGCTCTGACTTCTTACGAATACCCCAGAAAGGCACGGAACGTATAAACTTGCAGCTCCACTTTTTGTGAAGCTCCATAGCAAGAGCAGTTTTACCAATACCAGGCATCCCAACAACTCCAATAATTCGAGTTTCTTTGCAATCAAACTCTATCTTCCTCTCCAATTGCTCCATGCGTTGCTCCATTCCATATAGGTGACATTTGTTAAGATAAGTTTCATGATTTTCTCCTTTTCCTATCGGTAAATCAGTACTTTTTCCTTTCTGTGTATGAAGAAAGAGAGATGAATTTTCCCCTTTCTGCAGGGAAACTCTCTCCCGAACTTCCTTGACGATGAGAGTGATATTCTCGCTCTCAGAACTGCAAAAACCATTGAGAACAAAAAAACATATATGAGACCCCTGGATCATGTAAGCCAAGGAATCTAGAAATCCTCCACAAATTATAAACTACAATTACCCGTGTTCCTTCAAGTAGATGCCCTTCAATGGCGCTAAGGACTTCAAAGCTTCCTTCCATTTTATGATATCGGTATCCCGATTAATCCTCCACAAATTCCAAAATTTAACACCCAAGTCTCCCTTCAGTTGTGTAACCTCGAATTGCTCCAGATTGTAGAAGATTGGAATAACTAAGAGTTTCCCTTCTTCCATGAGTTCTTTAATCTTCACCAGCTCGTCTAAGCACCATCTTGTTTCTGTGTACCTTCTCGAGAAGATTACGAGCGCGATCCTTGACTCCTCGATTCCTTTAGAAAGAGGTTTTGTAAGACCTCCACGCAGCAACTCATCTAGATCTATATAGATTTTGATACCATCCCTTTTCAAGGCCTCCACAAGGTCGCCAACAAAGCGACGGCGCAGGTCGGCTCCGCAGAAACTGATGACCACTTCTGGATGCTCTGGCCGGGGTTCATCTTTGGTCACCATGGTAGAGATTTCGCTTACATTTTCTTGCTTCTTTTCGTCAATGACTGGGTCAACTTTATTGATCTCGGCGCTATTCTTTAAATCTTTGATCGGATTCAAACCATCATCTCTTGACTTTGCTTCAGGTTGGACAATCACAGCCTTCTTTGGATCTCTATCTGACTTTTTATCCCAGAGAATACCATCGTTTTTACCATCGAGGGAATTCAGATCCTCTGAACTGGAATAGTCAATAATCATAGATTCCTCTGAACTGGAATAGTTAATAATCATAGATTCCTCTGATCTGGCATTCGTTGTAGCGTCTGAAGAACTCTCGTCCTCTGATCTGGAAGAGTCCATGGAGGAATTTTCCTGTAGCCGATCACTCCGCCAGTAGTCATGTGACTTTTCTCTTGGTCTATGTGAAATCCGGGTAAGTAGGTCCACGACCTTCTTCACGATGCTCTCGATAAAGTTGACTTCATTACTGCAAAATGAGTGTTAGAAAAACAAGGGGTACATTTTGGTATTTTTACCGAAAAACAATGACACCCTCCGATCGTGAAAGGCCTAATTAACGGTAGACTTACACTCACATCTGTAAATGATAATCCCAATTAACCCTAATCATTGCTATATTTTCCTCTTTTCAATGGATAGGGAAAACGATGAGACACTCGAATCCATTGCTATTTGCTTTTTATCTTACAATCAAAAATTAATCTAGTAAGTAGGATTTATGTTAGTACCTAATCTCAATGTAAGCCAGGCCAAGAATACGGGAGACAAACTCAATTGCCTTTTTCCATTGCGTTACCTGATGTCTGTCAGATTCGTACGCTAGCTCTCTGAATCTGTCACCGAACTCTCCCGTAAATCTTTTCACATTGGTTGGAGTCACCTTGTAGTAAATGGGAAGCACCTTGTGATAGAGGGTAAAGGGATTCCCAAAGTTAATAATATATATGTGTCAAAAGATGTATAATCTACACTAAGTAATAACATTGATCTAGATTGTAACTCAGTTTTATTCCCAAAATACGCTATATAATTATATTATATATATACATGTTCATCATCACACCTTGAGCAGACCTTGTTGCTCACGTTCTTGAATCCTCACAAGCTCGTTCAAACACCATTGTGATTCCGTGTACCTGTGCGAAAACACAACTATGGCAATCCCAGAGTTCTCGATCCTCTTGAAAAGAGTGTTGAGGTCTCCACCTCTATTCTCCATAGTTTCTAAGAAGACGTTGATCCCCCTTCCCCGAAGTGCAACCACGAGATGGCTGATGAAATTGTGGCGTAGCTCCGCTCCTCGAAAACTGATAAAAACTTGAATTTGCGGTAGCTTGACTTCACCGTCCATTGAAGAGTCGGTGAAAGTACTTTACATCAAAAGAGATAACATATGGTTAATTTTTCTAAAGATTTTTATAAAACCGAAGTGTCACCGTAGGTCACCTGTCAAGGAAATCGGCATTCGTTTTAGCGTCTGAAGAACTCTCGTCCTCTGATCTGGAAGAGTCCATGGAGGCATCTTCCTGCAGCTGATCACTCCTCCAGTAGTCATGTGACTTTTCTCTTTGTCCATGTGAAATACCAGAAATTGCAGTCTTGACAGCCACGACGATGTTATCGATAAAGCCCTCATTATCACTGTCAAAGAAGAGAAAAAGAAACAATGGGACCCTCCGATCGTGAAAGGCCTAATTAACGGTAGACTAACACTCAATCTGTAAATTTAATTCTAATTAACCCTAATCATTGCTATATTTTCCCCCTTGTTCCTCTTTTCAATGGATAAGGGAAAAATATGAGACCCTCGAATCCATTGCTATTTGCTTCTTTTTTTTTTTTTTTTAATGTTACACCCAAAAATGGCTGTTAGTTTGGCAGTAGCTGGCGATCGCAGCGACTACGATCAGCGACAATAACTAACGATTGTTCAATTGGTAATCGCATTGACCAGTGACCACTGGCAATGATACAATTTTAAATTGTCAGATATTCGAGCGATCAATCACTGCTTCCAATGATTAGTCGTTGTAACCAGTCCCGGGAAACAAATAGCAAACAAAAATAAAAAAATAATATTATAAAAAATAATATAAAATAAAATAAGAAAAATACAGAAAATAAAATAAAACTATATAAACTAAAAAAATTATGTAATATTTAGGAATCCTCTTTAATATCATTTCATTACTCCTAACATATTATACATGAGATCAACTCTTGATACTGTTTTGCCTACTTGGCTCAGTAAGATTGACATTGATGATATTTCTTTCGAGTCTAAAAATAACATATATTCTCTTATAAGTTGTAAAATGGCAAAAATCATCATTTTCAAATTTTATTTTCTTGTTTTTTCACCATATCGTCTTGAATTCTTGTTTGTTTTTCCTTATTTATTTGACATTTTTCACTTGTAACTTGTCTGTTTTTTTTTCTTGTATGTACGCCAAAGAATTCTAACTAAACATCTAAATTTATAGTTTCCTTTAAAATTTTTGATTTTACAACTTATTAAAAAATTTCATGCAATTAATTAATTATTAGTAAATATAATGAAAACTTATTATAAATAAATTTGTTTGTTCATGGATCAACCTATTTAACTATTTGATCCATAAAATTAAATAGATGTATTTATTAATTTTGTCCTTAATATTTTATAATTCATGTGTTAATCTAGTTTATTTAGTTTATGATTTGTTTAACACTCAACCAATTAATATAATGAATTAGGTTGGATTATACAAAAATAATTTTTTTCGTTCAAATAATTAATTAGAAGCATGTGAAAAAAATTATTGGAGCCTAAACAATATGAAAATAGAAAAATTCTAAATTTAAAAAGAAAATCAAATTTTATTGACAACTAAATAATCAGAAAAATAATATATATATATATATATATATATTATCATTTTTGTTGGCTATCCTTTTCTATTAAGGAAAAGTAGGGTTTGCTATGTGGTCACATTGTCACAAGGAACTGCATTTAAAATAAAACAAAAATATATTTAAAAGAAAATAAATTATGTAAAATAAATTAAAATAATAAATAATAAAATATAACTAAATATAATACAATAAATTTATATAAATACACTAAATTATGTAAAATTAAATCAAGTTTTACTGATTAAATTATATAAAATAAAACTAAAACAAATCGTATTGATTTAAATTAAATCAAATCAAATTACATTAAGTTTTTTTAATATATAAAAATATATACACTTTATATGTTTTATCTTAAAATCCAAAAGTATTTATTATATGGCAAAAAATTCATTAGTTAAAAAATAAATTAATTAATCCAAGCGACTACTAAACTAACTAGGCCTAAGTACGCAGGGTAGAATCCATACCTCCCCTCATTAAACACCAACTCCGTCTTGTGCGAAACGAAATCCAAAGCTTCCTTCCATTTCTTGATCCTGTCACCAGAAGTACCTTTCGCGAGATCCCTAAAGTTGTCACCGAATTTTCCCTTTAGGTCTTTCACTTCAGATGTCATTAGCTTGTAGAAAACTGGAATAACCACTAGCTTGCCTTCCTCCACTAGTTCTTTGATCCTCACAAGCTCTTCCAAGAGCGGTCTTGATTCAGTGTACATGCTCGAGAAGATTACAAGCGCGATTCTCAACTCTTTGATCCCCTTGTGTAAACTGTTTAAAAGAGCTCCAAGCATCAACCCTTGATCGACATAAACGTTGACTCCTTTCCGTTCCAAGGCCCGTTCTAGGGGAGAGACAAAGCACTCGCTCACCTCGACTCCTCGAAAATTGAGGAACACTTCTGGATCCTGCGGTAAAGCTTCTTCCTGGGTCGCCATAGAAGAATTTCTCAAGGAATTTGTTTTCCCGAGAAGAATTCGAAAAGTTGGGATAATGAGTTTGGGAAGAACAAGAGCAACATATTCATGAACGATCGTTGACCACTGACCACCACGCAATTTCGAAAGATTGATATTTTCCGCATTAAATGCCAAAATAATAATATTAAATATGCATCCTTCTCTTTTACTTTGGACTTCAGCTTTGCAAAGCCCAAACGATTTGTTGGGTTGTCGATCCATCTGTGTTTCGTCACTTTTAGCTCAAAACAGATAGTAGGTCGAACTTAATAGACTCAACTTTCAGATATTCAAATTTATCTGAAACTGCTAACACTAAATCATTCAAAATGTCACAAGTCTAAAACAAAACAAAACAAACTCTCAAGTCTTAACCCACTAAGGCTGGTTTGGTAGGAAAATTCCAGGTCACTAAACCGTGAACCCATGTCCCCGTGATTCATTCATTTCCCTGGTTCAACGTATCTATTGATCCGTTGCCGCAAAATGCAAATATAAACTCTTCTTCTGACCAAACTTTATGTCCTTATAAGATTCCCTCTTTCTTCTTATTTCTGCAAAAAAAAAATTATCAAAACTTCTGTGCACTAATAACATCTCTGCACAAGTCTGAGTCGTCATTTTCATCTTGAAGAAAATTCTAAGAATAGAGCATGCTTGAAGTTATCCTATCTTGTTCAAAACGTTGATAGGCTCTTCTAGTTCTCAGAAACAAGACAACACTTGAAGCTAGTCCAATCACCGACAGGCATCCCCACCACACAAACGTTAGTAGATAACAGTCTCGTCCCATACATATAACCGACTCGTTCTTTGACCCAGCCATGCTATGGGATTAAACGTCCACATTAAATGCCAAAATAGTATTATTAAACTAGAAAAAGTCCCGCTGGGCGGATTTGATATAAAAATGTAATGTATATTTTCTTTACTTTTTTATTATGTGCGAATGAATATAGTTTAATGTATTTTTTTATATTTCTATTGACTTAATATTCTTTAAATGATTATTTACTTTTTCATTTATCTATTTTTCTTATATAATCCAACTATTCTATAAATAATTAAATTTTCCTATAAATACTGAAATAGTATTAAACATTTGTTGTCAGTTGCATCTTTGGAAATTTCTTGTAATTTCATTAAAAACCAATATTATTTTATTATTCAAAAGTTGTTATTAAAATTAAAATAATTCTTTTCTACAATAAGGATAACTTATTTTATAATTTCTTCAATTTGAAATACATTCGTGTGAAATTTATTGCCGCGAAGTGTTGATGTTGTTTGCCCTTTTAAACTTTTTAGACATATTGAGCAATCTTCATTTTATTTTTCTTATGTAGCTGATTTTTTAGAATTTTCTTATTAGCAGTTCTACATCTATTCTTGTTGAAACATTTGGGTTGAGATCTTTGATTTATAAAGTAAATTAAAAAAAAAAACACTTTGAATCTATGTGTGTGGTGTTTTTGTGCTAGAAATATTGTTGTATAAATAATTTAATAAAATTTTGTTGTATTTGATATTATCCATTTTTGTTTTTAAGTTTCTAATACATTGATCGTGTATGTGTGGTTGCTAGTTATATATTGGTGTGAAATACGATGTTAAATTCAACTTTCTGATTTATTGTTTCATATTGAATTACTTTCAATTTGTTGGCTTAATTATCATTGACTATTAGTCTTTCACCAGTATTTTTGTTTCTTACCGTTGGAGTGTGGAATATTGATTATGGAGATCGTTCTTATATATTCCCCCATAAAAATATATATGAATGAATGTTTGTAAGTTTTTAGGTGGTTTTTACTTTTTAGATTTTGAATTCTGGATTTTGCCAAAAATAAATAAATAAATAAATTTATAAAAAAAAAAAAACAGTCTCGCTAAAAAACTGAGAAACCACAAATAGTAGTTTTTAGATTTTTAGTGAAATGATCCAAAAACCAGTTTTTGTTATAAATCATTGTGGATTGTCAAACTCTAGTTCTGGCCCATCAGGTCCATATCCGATGAGACTTAAGACGGTTTATACTTTTCCTATTCCGAATAGGATTTACCTTTTATCTCTTGTATTGATTCCTATATAAAGGTTCTATTGGAACCTCATTATCAATAATACAACACACGAAATTCCCCCATAATTCTCTCTAGTTTACAACACGTTATCAGCACGATAGTCTCTAAAACCCTAGCTAGCAGCCGCTGCATCTAAAACCCTAATCTCGCCGCCGATCACAAAGCAACCGGATCAAAGCAAAGCAAAGAAGATCTCTTGAAACCAGTCAATCTTACTTCACTCTGAAACTCGGTTCCCCCAATACATGGTAACGGGGTTGTGAAAAGATTGATTGAGTGTATTTCTTGAGGAAGATATGTGGTTCGTGATTTCCACTTCAAACCGAATCTTTAAGGTAAGTTCTAAAACCCTAGAACATATATAACCATGAAATCGGTAAACCCTAATTAAATTAGGAAATCTCCAAAACCCTAAAAGATGATCTATATTCGGATATATGTTAGATGCTCGGTTATTCGGCTAAGGAAGTCATGTGTTCGGATGTATGATCCGCTGTTACGATAAAAACCCTAATTATATAGCATGTTTGGTTTTTCATGTTCAATATTAATTGTATGATTGCTTTGGAGTGTCGAAGACACGGATATTCTTAATGTGATTAATTATTATTTGTTTGTTGATATTCACGATGAGGTTATGAATTTGGTTAAATAATTATGAAACCCTAATTAATATGGATATTGCACATATATGTATAAACCCTAATTGATCCACATATGATTGTTTGTTTGATTGATAAATTTGATTGCATGATTAATTATCATAAATTAAAATCTGATCAAAGCACATAGATATGTTAAGATCTTACATGAAAATTCGATCATATAATTTTGCTAGATTATTATAGCATGAATTTATTTTACATAACCTTGTTATTTTGTTAAATCGGTTGCATGATAATAATTGTCATAAATTAAAATCTGATCAATATATAAATATTTAAGCTGCATGAGAACCTTGCATGATAATTTGAACTTGTATTTTGAGCATGCTAGGTTGCTAGAATATTATCACGTAAATTGTTTTACACCATGCATGAATATTAAAATTTTGTGATACTTAAGAGAATATGATGCATAATTTCAGATGTCGAATATCCAAAACTTGGAATTTGTTGCCCTTACTCTCTCGGGAGATAACTATCTACAATGGGCATTGGATATCAAGATCACTCTAAAGTTGTAGCAAAAAGACACATATGGAGGCTTAAACAACACGTATTAATGTGAATATGAAGAATCAAAGGTTTCATTGATATGGATTTGGCCATATGCAGCTGATTTACCTAAAACAGAGTTATGAATCTTCAAGATACAAATAAGAGTGAAAAAAAGTGTTGAACTGTAATCAAAGGAGTTGGATCTATTACAATTGCTTTGAGATGTTCAATATCCAGTACAGAGAGCCATTGTAGGCTTTGTAGAGAGTTTGAGTGATGAAACTTCATCAAAGGCTTAGATTCAGTCTTTTAGCTCTCTTGCTGAGAGTCTCAAAGATCAATACTTGACAATTGAAAATCCTCTTGACCTTTGGAACGAGTTGAAAACAAGATATGATCACCATAGAACGGTGATGTTACCAAAGGCAATGTATGAATGGAGGAATCTAAGGTTCCAGGATTTTAAATCCGTGGATGAGTATAACTCGGCCCTATTTAAGATTGTCTCTAAATTGAAGTTGTGTGGTGAGAAAATAACTGAAGAAGAGATGCTTGAAAAGACATACTCTATATTTCACACAAGTATCGTATTGTTACAACAACAATATCGTGGAAAGGGTTTCGAGACATATGCAAGTTTGATCTCTTGTTTATTGCTAGCTGAGCAAAACAATGAGTTATTGATGAGAAATAGTGAAATGAGACCTCCCGGATCAACTCCAGTCCCTGAAGCCTTTACGGCCGCTGAAGAAAAGAAAGAAACAAACCATGTCCATAAAGAGTTTAATGGCCGAGGTAGAGGCCGAGGCCGTGGACGTGGAAGATGGCAAGGAGGACGTGGCCGCAGCTACAGTCCCTATGACCGAGGACAAGGCAAAGGCCGAGGGTATCAACCCAACTTTAATCAAGGCCGTGGAAGAGGCCGTGGCAATTTTTCTCAGCCACAAAACTCGGCCAACAAGCATGGATGCCATCGGTGTGGAATGGGGAATCATTGGGCCAAAACATGTAGAACTCCCAAGTATTTGATTGACCTCTATCAAGAGAGTATTAAAGGAAAGAATCCAGAAGCAAATTTGGTCCATCAAGATCATGAAAATGATTTTGATCATGAGCAAGATGATCTAATGCAATATGAGACTTCAGATTATCTAAAAGAATAAAGTTGATCTCGACATTTAGTTTCTATGTTTGGTTTTGGTGTTTTTATTTGCTTGGATTTATGTTCTTGAATTTATTTGTTATTGCTATTATTTTGGATTTCTTTGATTTAATGAAAAGATATTGTTTTAAGTCTCTAAAATATGATTATTGATTTTGAAGAATGAGTGATGACAAGGATATTTTCGTGGTGGATAGTGGATCAAGCCACACGATTCTAAGAGACAAAAGATATTTCATAAATCTCACATTCATAAGTGCCAATATATGTACCATAGCGGGTATGGCTAATTTAATAGAAGGATATGGTCAAGCAAACATATTATTACCTAAGGGTACACATCTAGAAATAAGTGATGCACTATACTCACCGAGCTCAAAGAGGAGCCTATTGAGTTTTAAAGACATTCGAATGAATGATTTGCATATTGAAACTAAGGGCGAAGAGAATAAAGAATTCCTTATGATATTTGAACTCGCCAATGGCCATAAGAAAATCCTAGAAACCATACCTGCCATATCTACAGGCCTTTATTGTGCTAAGATAAATATGATAGAAGCAAATGCCACGGTAAACAAAGTGTTTTCCGAAAATTTCACTATATGGCATAACCGGCTTGGCCATCCCGGTTCTAACATGATGCGAAAATTGTTATTAAATACAAATGGGCACACATTGAAAGAAAGAAGAGTTATCCCAAAGAATCTCACGTGTGAAGCATGTTCACTAGGGAAACTCATAGTCGAAGCCATCACCAAGAAAAGTGAATAAGAAAACATTGAATTTTCGGAAAGAATACAAGGTGACATCGTGGGACAAATTCACCCACCTTGTGGGACGTTTAGATATTTTATGGTACTTATTGATGCATCCACGAGATGGTCACACGATGTCTATTATCAACTCGAAATTTGGCATTTACGAGATTACTTGCTCAAATAATTAGATCTAAGAGCACACTTTCCAGATTTTCCTTTAAAGACTATACGTCTAGATAATGCTGGTGAATTCACGTCCCAAGCGTTTAATGATTATTGTATGTCCATGGGGGTAAGTGTAGAACATTCTGTGGCACATGTACATACACAAAATGGATTGGCCGAATCATTTATCAAACGCATTCAACTAATTGCGAGGCCATTACTAATGAGATCAAAACTCCCGGTCTCAGCTTGGGGACATGTAGTTTTACATGCAGCTGAACTAATTCGCATCAGGCCATCTAGTGAACACAAATATTCCCCATCACAATTGCTAACGGGTCATGAGCCAGACATATCCCATCTTAAGACATTTGGATGTGCCATATATGTACCAATTGCTCCACCACAGAGAAGTAAGATGGGACCTCAAAGGAGGATGGGGATATATGTTGGATATGATTCTCCCACCGTAGTTAAGTACCTTGAACCAACCACGGTTGATCTATTTAAGGCCAGGTATGCGGATTGTCACTTTGACGAATCCAACTATCCAACATTAGGAGGAGATAATAACAGACTGGTAAAGGAAATTACATGGAATCAAACATCCTTAACATGGCAAGATCCTCGGACTAAAGAATGTGAAATAGAAGTCCAAAAGATTATACATTTACAAAAGCTAGCTAATCAATTGCCAGATTCATTTGCTGACCCGAAGAGAGTAACAAAGTCATATATACCAGCTGTTAATGCACCAATAAGAATTGATGTCCAAGAGGGACACAATCAAGTTGCTATAGAATCTAAAGCGCGCTTAAAGAGAGGTAGACCATTAGGTTCCAAGGATAAGAACACTCGGAAATCAAAGAAAGGTGCAATGGGAGAATCCGAGGTTATTGGAACCCTAGACATGAATGAACCAAAGGAACCAAACATTGATACTCGGGACGCCGAGTTTCAAGGTCCTGAAGTTCTTGACAATAATGAGATCTCAATAAATTATGTCATATCTGGAAAACAATGGAATAGAAAGAATGTCGACATTGATGAAATATTTGCATACAAGGTAGCACTTGACATTAAGGATATAAGCGAGGATTTAGAACCCATGTCAATATTAGAGTGCACTCAGAGAAAAGATTGGATTAAATGGAAAGAATCTATAAACGTGGAGTTAAATTCATTAAGGAAGAGGAATGTATTTGGTCCTATAATCCGGACACCTCTTGATATTAAACCAGTTGGACACAAATGGGTCTTTGTGAGGAAAAAGAATGAAAATAATGAAATCGTGAGACATAAAGCACGGCTTGTTGCACAAGGATTCACGTAAAGACCAAGAATAGATTATGAGGAGACATACTCCCCTGTGGTGGATGCTACAACATTTAGATTCCTAATAAGTTTGGCCATATGAGAAAATTTGGATATGCGGTTAATGGATGTTGTAACCGCATACTTATATGGTCCACTGGATAATAAAATATATATGAAAGTCCCAGAGGGAATTGAGCTCAAAGATAAGAAAGTTCTCGAGAACAACATTGTATAAAGTTGAACAAAAGTCTTTATGGATTGAAACAATCAGGTCGAATGTGGTATAATAGACTAAGTGAATATCTAGTCAAAGAGGGCTATAAGAACAACCCCATAAATCAGTGTGTATTCATAAAGAAATTTACTAAGGGGTTTGTAATCATCGCGGTGTATGTAGACGACCTGAATATCCTAGGAACCTCTGAGGAAATTTCCCAAACAGTCGAATATCTAAAGAAAGAATTCGAGGTGAAAGATTTAGGAAAAACAAGATTTTGTTTGGGGTTACAACTTGAGTCCATGAATAATGGAATCCTTGTGCATCAAATGGCATATACAGAGAAAGTACTCAAGAGATTTAACATGGACCAATCTCACCCATTGTCTAGCCCCATGGTTGTGAGATCCCTTGACTTGGATAAAGATCCATTCAGGTCCAAAGAAGGATGATGAAGACGTCCTTGGTCCCGAAGTGCCATATCTAAGTGCCATAGGAGCTTTGATGTATTTGGCGAGCCACACTAGGCCAGATATATGTTTTGCCGTGAATTTATTATCAAGATTTAGCTCATGTCCGACCCAAAGGCACTGGAACGGGATTAAACATATACTTCGTTACCTACAAGGAACGAAAGATTTGGGATTATTTTATACTAACCATAACAAAGATGGTTTGATTGGTTTTGCGGATGCAGGTTACCTCTCGGATCCACACAATGCTAAATCCCAAACGGGATATGTTTTTACTCACGGTGGTACGGCTATATCTTGGCGATCCATGAAGCAAACTCTTGTTGCTACATCGTCCAACCATGCAGAAATCTTGGCGATGCATGAAGCTAGCCGTGAATGTGTTTGGTTGAGATCAATGACTCAACATATTAAAGTGGATTGTGGAATGACCGAAGGAAAGGAGGAACCAACCATATTGTACGAGGATAATGCAGCATGCATAGCACAACTCAAAGATGGATATATTAAGGGAGACAGGACGAAACATATTTTGCCAAAATTCTTCTTCACGCATGATCTACAAAAGGATGGAGAAGTACAAGTTCTACAAGTTCGTTCAAGTGAAAATTCAGCAGATCTATTTACAAAGTCTCTACCAACCTCGACATTCAAGAAGCTAATACATCAGATTGGAATGCGAAGATTGAAAGACATTCAGTGATGTTCGGAACAGGGGAGTAATGCGTGTTGTACTCTTTTTCCTTATCTCGGTTTTGTCCCAACTGGGTTTTCCGAGAAAGGTTTTAATGAGGCAACATCCAAAGCATATTACGAGCTCTTAGAGTTATGACATCCAAGGGGAAGTGTTATAAATCATTGTGGATTGTCAAACTCTAGTTCTGGCCCATCAGGCCCATATCCGATGAGACTTAAGACGGTTTATACTTTTCCTATTCCGAATAGGATTTACCTTTTATCTCTTGTATTGATTCCTATATAAAGGTTCTATTGGAACCTCATTATCAATAATACAACACACGAAATTCCCCCATAATTCTCTCTAGTTTACAACAGTTTTTCTATTTTTTGGGGAATCTATTTTAAAAAAAATCTTGAATGGACAAAAAAAGAGTTTTTAAGAAACAAAAACCAAAAACTAGTTTAGTAGTTTGGTAGTTTTTAAGAAACAAAAACCAAAAACTAGTTTAGTAGTTTGGTAGTTTTTGGTAGTTTTACCTTTATTATATGATCATTTATATTAAAGCATATAAAAAATATTTTTGTTGCGATATCATTCTTGTTGGACTCAGTTAAACCGGGTTCAATAGTTTTCCACACCTTATGAATTCGCAATAACACATTCATCCTCATGGCCCATACCGTATAGTTTGTAGGGTTTAGCATGGGGCATTGGATAGAACTTGGAATAACATCCTTTGTGTGAGAAGGAGGTTCGACATCTCCCATAGCTCGGTTACGTCTTCTTCTTCAAAGCTTCCTAATGGAATCCTTGACTTGATCGATTTGCTTTGATACCAATTAAGTTAGAACATACTTAGCTTTTAAATAAAGACAACTCTCTTTATTAATGTTTAGAAACTCTCTCAAAACTAAACACTCAAAAACTCTTAATGTTCTTGATATAATTGTCACAACTCAACAACTATATTTATGTGGATAATAGCACCTCCTTTGCTATTTCTATTGGGCTTTGGAATTACAAAATATAAAAGTTCCAGTTCTATTTTGTATAAGCCTTATCTTATTCTTAACCTTACTTGGTAAAGACATCTTGGGCTTTATGTTAATGTTGAAGCCTTATCCAACACAAATAACATCTCTGCACAAGTTTGACCCGTCATTTTCAGCATTCTAAGAATAGAGCATGCATGAAGTTATCCTATCTTGTTCAAAACGTTGAGAGGCTCTTCTAGTTCTCAGAAATAAGACAACACTTGAAGCTAGTCCAATCACCGACAAGCATCCCCACCACACAAACATTAGTAGATAACAGTCTCGTCCCATACATATAACCAATTCGTTCTTTGACCCAGCCATGCTATGGGATTCATAGACCAACGATCATATCGGTATGTTTGTGATAAGGATGTTGTGGTTAACCCCAACGCTGTTGGGTCCAAAAAGCTCAGATGTTATAGAAACCGCTGCTACAAATATGAAACCCGAGCTTAGACCGATTAAAGCTGATCCTGCCCTGCTTGCTATGCTGATAAACTTCCTAATGATGCCAACAAGAAAAAAGAAATAAGAGAAAATATAGAAGATGTTCCTCTCCAAGCACTTCAAGCTGATATCTTGACTTGTAATTAGCTTATTTCAACAATATCCTTCGTCATCTTCAATGAAACCGCACCATAGCTCCTACCCTGGGAAATTAACGAACACCTGATGCTTCATCAAATGCAACTGACCAGTGTAGACGTCCACTGAAAGAGCTCTTAAGTTTCTATAATTCTACTTATATAGAAACAGTTATACTCCGAGACGTTAACCAAAAATCCTTAACTCATTAGACAAACAAATCATTGTACTTTTACTAATTACAATCGTTTTTTTACAAAAAATAAACAAGAATGTGTTTTGAATTTTTTCGGTGAAAGCTCTTCACGTGTGATTCTTTACCATCAAATTTGAGCTTCATGTCACGGGCTGATTCCCCTTTAATCCAAACCGTGCGGCCTTAACTCTTTCTACCCCTTGTAGATGCTAAGTCAGCGTAGCTCCGAACTTGGACCTTAGTCCTTAGAGAGAGAAACTCAACGAACTTAGAGAGAGAAAGTGTTAGAGAAGAACTTGTATTGCTTATAAAATGCTTGGATGATTACAAATGAGGTTTCCACCCCTATTTATACAAGTTGGTTCCACAAATCAACGGTGGAGATTAATTCGATCTAACAGTGGAGATTAATCCTCTAGAATTCTCCATACTTCTCTACACTATTTACAAGACTCTATAAGATTCTAGAATGTCCCACAAGCTTCAAGAGGAAGGCTCCTTGTATTTTGGACTTGGGCTGAAATTGGGCCGTGACATCCTCCCCCACCTAATTAGGAGACGTCCTCGTCGTCGTGTACTCCGCCAGCTTCTCCCGGAACTGCCACAAATCCGCCTCAGGTTCCCAAGTTGCTTCAGACTCCGGTATATCCTTCCACTTGATCAGAAAATGGGACTGGCGCGGTACACCCCTCTTCCGCACTTCCTTCTTGCCGAGCACTTCGCCAATTTCCCTATCATATGACTTAGTCACCACGGGTGGGGCTCGCTTCGATATTCCCCGACTTAGATCCGAATCATCCCGGTGATAAGGCTTTAGCATGCTCACATAGAACACCGGGTGGATCTTAAGTGTCTCCGGTAACTCCAGCCGATAAGATACCTTCCCCACCTTCGCAATCACTTCGAAGGGACCTTCATATCTCCGGACTAGACCCTTGTGTAAACTCCGTAATGCTTTGAACTGTTGAGGAAGGAGTTTCACAAACACCAAGTCTCCCACCGAATACTCGGAAAACCGACGTTTCTCGTCAGCCCACTTCTTCATTCGTTTCCGAGACTTTTCCAAACAAACTCGGGCCAAATCAGCATGTTCCTCCCATGCTTTGGCCATCCTCACCGCTCCTGGACTCTTCCCTTCTGAACTTGGATTCGCCAAGGTGTGTGGTATTAGAGGCTGTTGCCCCGTCGCAAGCTCAAAGGGACTTTGTCCAGTCGACTCACTCCGTTGTAAGTTGTATGAGAACTGGGCAATGTCCAGCAACTTGGGCCAGTCCGTCTGATTTGCACTCACGAAGTGTCTAAGGTAACACTCCAACAAAGCGTTCACCCGTTCCGTCTGCCCATCTGATTGAGGGTGAAAGCTCGTGGAGAAACTCAACTCGGTTTCGAGCAGCTTAAACAACTCCGACCACAAGTGCCCGGTAAATCGAGGATCTCGATCGCTCACAATGTTCCTTGGTAATCCTCAATATTTCACCACGTTCTTGAAGAACGCCTTTGCTGCTTCTTCGGCCGTGGCATCTCGAGTACAAGCCACGAATGTTCTGTACTTAGAGAACCGGTCCACGATCACCATAATGGACCCAAACCCTTCGGACTTAGGCAAGGCGCTGATGAAGTCAAGTGAAACTGATTCCCAAGGTTTCTCTGGAATCGGCAAAGGCTCCAGCAAACCCGCCGACCGATTATTCTCCGTCTTGTCCTGCTGGCAAACCAAGCAGGTTTTCACGTATAGCTCTACGGTATCTCGCATCCGAGGCCAAAAGTAAGCCGCTTCCACTAAAGCTAAGGTACGTTTCTGACCTGGATGCCCAGCCCACCGAGTATCATGGCACTCCCGAACCACATCTCGACGAAGGCTTTCCCACTTCGGAATATAGAGCCTTCGACCCTTGGTGAAGAGTAACTCATCCTCTACCCAAAATCGGTGAGTTTTGCCTTCTCCAGCTAATTTCATTAACTCTTGGACAATAGGATCACGTCCCAACCCTTCTTTGATCTGCCCCAAGATATTTCCCTCAGCCATGCTCATTGCCGCCAGCTCGGCCTTTCGACTTAGTGCATCAGCAACCACATTCGCCTTCCCTGGCTTATACTCCAAGGTGTAATCGAACTCAACCAGGAAGTCTTGCCAACGAGCCTGCTTCGGAGACAACTTCTTCTGTGTTTGGAAATAGCTCGTGGCCACATTGTCGGTCTTGATCACAAAGTGTGACCCCAATAAGTAATGCCTCCATACCCTTAGGCAATGGACCACCGCAGTCATCTCCTTTTCTTGGACTGTATATCTTCTCTCGGTCTCATTCAGCTTCCGACTCTCAAAGGCGATGGGATGGCCTTCCTGCATCAAGACTCCCCCAATGGCAAAATCCGAGGCGTCCGTGTGTAACTCGAACGGCAACTTGAAATCGGGTAAGACAAGAACGGGTTCTTGACTCACCGCGGCCTTCAATTCTTCAAATGCTTGTTGGCAATGTGGAGACCACTCCCAAGGTCTCGCCTTCTGCAATAACTCTGTCAAGGGAGCAGCTTTCTTCGAATATCCCTTGATGAACCGGCGGTAATAGTTCGCTAACCCAAGAAACGATCTCAATTCCATCACTTTTGTTGGAGCCTCCCACTCCGTGATTGCTTTGATCTTGGCAAAATCCATCTTTAACCGACCATGCCCAATGACGTGCCCCAAGAATTGGACTTCTTCTGTGGTAAACGTGCACTTTTCCCTCTTCACGAACAGCTCATTCTCTCGAAGAACCTTGAAGACTGTCCGCAAGTGTTCAACGTGTTCCTCCATCGAATTACTATAGATGACAATGTCATCCAAGTAAGCCACCACGAATCAATCCAAGTAGGGCTGAAGGATCTGGTTCATCAAGGTGCAAAACGTGGCTGGGGCGTTCGTGAGGCCGAAAGGCATCACAAGCCACTCGAACGACCCATACCGAGTTATGCATGCAGTCTTCGGCTCATCTCCTTCAGCAATCTGGACCTGATAATAACCCTTCTGGAGGTCCATCTTGGTATAGACCTTAGCTCCGCCAAGCCTGTCAAAGAGATCAGCAATCAAAGGAATCGGGTAACGGTTCTTGATAGTTACCTTGTTCAATGCCCGGTAATCCACGCACATTCTCAACGAACCATCATGCTTCTTCTGGAACAAGACCGATGCACCATAAGGAGCTTTGGACGGTCTAAGCTTCCCTGTTGCCAACAGTTTATCGAGCTGCTTTCTGAGTTCTTCAAGCTCAGAAGGTGCCAACCGGTAGGGCGCCATCGCTGGTGGTTTTGCCCCAGGCTCCAATTCTATCTTGTGATCCACCTCCCTCCTAGGTGGTAACTTCTCGGGCAACTATGCGGGCATCACATCCTCATTTTCCTCAAGTACCGCTTGGATTGCTGGTGGAATAGGCGTAGTGTCTCCACCTTCGCCTTCTACCTTCATCACAGCCAAAAAGGTAGGCTCACCCCTTTTTACACCCTTGGACAGCTGCATCGCCGACAACTGCTTAGGACTATCCCTCTTTTCCTCGACAGTTGGGATCATGCAAGGGGATCCTGTCTCCATGATGCAAACTGAACTAAGGGCTGGCATTGGTATGGCCATGACTTTCCTCATGAAGTCCAGCTCAAGGACTATCTTAAAATCGTCCATGGGAACTACCAAAAAGTTGACCGGACCAATCCAATCTCCTAGCTTCATTTGTATTCCATCAGCGGTACCGGCAACTGGTTGAGCCTTGGCGTTCACCGTCTTCATCCAACCTTCCCGCTTATCCCACTTTATTCCGAGTCTTCTAGCTTCATCTTCAGCCATGAAGTTGTGGGTGGCTTCCGTATCCACCATTACTCGGGCCATTTTCCCATTAACTTGAGCTTCAACGTACATAAGCCCCTTGCTCGTGGTCTTGGCTCCTTGGCTAGCCTTCAACGCGTTCAAGAGCTGCAAGGATCCCATCTTGGCCGAATCTTTCTCATGAGTCTCGGCCTCATGTTGCTCAACGATCGCCGAGAGCGATCCCAACTTTGGGCAGTCCCTCATGGTGTGTGGCCCTTTGCACACAAAACAACCACCCTTCGGCGCATAAGCCTTCTTCTTTGCCTCATAATCTTCCCATTTAGAGGACTTTTCGGACCGTTCTAGACGTGGAGGTCGGCTATAGTCATGCCTCTCTCCCCCACCTTTAGTACCGACCCTCTCCTTATCCTTCCTCCTTGAAGAATCCGAGGGACCATCCTTGCGGTAATCATTCAAGGACTCAGCTACCGTAATGGCCTCATCGACGGTCTGAACATTCCTTCTTTGTAACTCTTGCTTGGCCCAGTTTTGCAGACCATCGGTGAAATAGAACACCAAGTCCTCATCGGTCATGTTAGGAATCTGCAGCATAATGTTAGTGAATTCCTTAACATAGTCCCGAATGGTACCTTTCCGGCGAAGTTCCCTTAACTTTTTCCGGGCCTCGTACACGACATTCTCCGGATAGAACTGCCGCTTAAGCTCCCTCTTGAAGTCATCCCAAGTCTCAACACGAACAGCTCCCCTTTCAATGTCGGCATGTTTCCTACGCCACCAAAGCATAGCCGTATCGGACAAGTAGGACGCGACAGCCTTGACCTTCGCCATCTCATCCATAAGGTTAAGATTACCGAAGTATTGCTCGCACTGCCACAAGAAGTTCTCGACTTCCTTGGCATCACGAGCCCCATTGAACTTGGACGGTTTTGGGACTTCCACTCGGCGCTCTCCCCCAAGCGAAGCACCTTGTCCCCCATTGGCAGCAGCCCTCCTGCATAGTGCCATATCCGCCTCTAAGCCAGCCAACCTTGTCATGACCTCTTCACGCAAGGCTGTCATTTGCTCTTCCAACGTGTTGTTACGCCCCTCAACGTCGGAGATGGACTCTTTTACTGAATCCAACTCTCCCATCACGTGGTCCTCAAGGACCTTGAAAGTTCTAGCCAACGACTCAAGTTGTTCACCAAGGTTACCCACAATACGACCCAAGGTTTCCCGAGACATGCTCTTGTCACGGGTTTTCTTGGACCCCTGGACGTTTGTGGGCTCCCTTCCACGTTCTGAACCCTCTTGAATGTGGGCAACACTTCTATCCTCGTTTGAAGCCATAATCCCTCAATCATTCTTCCCTTAATCCCTTGGTCGAAACTTGCTCTGATACCACTTGTCACGGGCTGATTCCCCTTTAATCCAAACCGTGCGGCCTTAACTCTTTCTACCCCTTGTAGATGCTAAGTCAGCCTAGCTCCAAACTTGGACCTTAGTCCTTAGAGAGAGAAACTCAACGAACTTAGAGAGAGAAAGTGTTAGAGAAGAACTTGTATTGCTTATAAAATGCTTGGATGATTACAAATGAGGTTTCCACACCTATTTATACAAGTTGGTTCCACAAATCAACGGTGGAGATTAATTCGATCTAACGGTGGAGATTAATCCTCTAGAATTCTCCATACTTCTCTACACTATTTACAAGACTCTACAAGATTCTAGAATGTCCCACAAGCTTCAAGAGGAAGGCTCCTTGTATTTTGGACTTGGGCTGAAATTGGGCCGTGACATTCAGCTGGGTTTTCTCCGCATCAAAGGTCAACGAAAGGGTTGGCCGCTTTCAGTTGTGGAAATGGCTTGTAGCGTTTTCAAGACCTCCTTGACCTCCTTGACGGCATTTTCAACGAAATCATTCTCTGATATGCTGCTACACTTGTTAAGAAAAAGGTCGAGATGAGTTCTTTTAAGGTTCACACACGAGCTTGAATGCATACATAAAGAAGTTGCTCATATAAAAGAAGACTTCGATGTAAAAATCTAACGAAAATTATACAATAACACTTCCGAGGGGAACTAGTTAAGTTTAAAAAATGTCTAACTTTTGTTTAGAGATTAGAGATTTCTTTGGCTTCTCAACAAAAAAAAGAATTAAAAGTATGATTTAGAACATTAGTACCTTTTCTCATCGTAAGTTATGGAAAACCTACGGGAGACAAACGCAATTGCCTCTTTCCATCGCTTTATCTTAGGTTTATCAAACCTGTTCTTGCACATTGTATCTCTGAAGTGGTCACCAAACTCTCCCTTGAGTTTTTTGACATTGTCATGAGTCACCTTGAAATAGAGGGGAAGCACCTTGTGATAGAAAGTAAAAATATTTCCAAAGTTAGTATTATGTGTCAAAGATTTATAATCTACATAGTAATTCACTGATCTAGATCGTAAGTCACTTTAGTTCCCTAGATACGAGATATATATATATATATACACATGTTCATCGTCACACCTTGAGCAGGCCTTGGTCCACACGTTCGTGAATCTTCACAAGCTCTTCCAAACATCATTTTGATTCCGTATACCTACTCGTAAACTGATACACAGAATTTTAACCCTAAATAAATCTGCAAGTGCACAGACAATCGCAGTAGTATTAAAGAGATCGAATCCACAAAGACCAAGGTTACACTATGAAATTATGAGATTTGTAAACAAAGATAAGACAAAAGATGTGGTTGATTTCGAAACAGAATTGCAAGTAAATTAAAGCGATGTAAAACTAATAAAGAAAAACACTAGATCAAGGTAATTTGCAAGTGATTCAGAGATGAGAACTTAACAACTATTCAGGATCTAATTCAGCAAAGGTCCAGAACTCAAACATAAAAATAATATCGTCCCACTCTCGTGGCGACAACAACTTTATCTAACAACCTAGATGCATAAACTCTCGCTTGGACCTAGAGATGCAGATAAGCATTAACGAATGGGTTCAATATGTTCACACTCAGCCGCACCAACTCTCGTCACCTACGTCTGATTGCTCACTAATGTCTTTTCTAGCAACCTAAAACACTCTCGCGAATAGGTTTAACCTGAAATCATAGATTAAGTGGCCAGTTTAATCTAAGCATTAAGATCAACAATTGGTGAAGACAGTATATATTTATGTATCCTATTTGTGCTCAGTTTATCATCTCATGAATATCTTTGAAAACTCTAATCTAGTTAAAAGACTACTCAGACATAGAAGAATAAAACACAACAATGAAATAAAAGGAATTCATGAATAATATTGAAAATAAATAAGGTTCACAATTCTTCTCAAAACAAAGTAGTGAATGATCCTCAAGTCTTTAAAGCAAGAACAAACAAAGATGAAGAAGGTACAAAGGCGATGGAATCCAAAAACAAAGGGAAAAATGAGAGATGATGGAGAAAAAATAAAAAACGTCTAAAGTCAGCATCTAAGTCAGTCTCCTTTTTTGGAGGGTGGCTTGACCTATTTAATCATGCCAAAAATTAGGTCAAATCGGGTTCCTTATTTTTCTTTGGCGGCGGAGCATGTGCTCCCACTGGGTGCTTCGTTGGGTGCTCGCGTGTAAATTCAGCCTTTTTGCTTCAAATCCACTTCTTTCTGCTCCAAAAGCCCATTTAGCTCCAGCCCATCCAATTCATGCTAAAAGACTTCATTCTGACCTGATAAGACTCAAAAACGACTCGAAAGACACTAAAAATGACTAGAAAACATTAGTAAATATGGGCCAAAATCATCATATATCAACTCCCTCGGACTTAGACCTTTGTTTGTCCTCAAACAAACGAGAATCAAAGAAAGTAAAAGAGGGGTAGCGCAGGGATTAGGTAAACCTCAGGAAACCGAAATATCAACCATAATCTGCAGACGACACACTACATAACATGAGAAACAAGTTCTTACCAAAAACTCACCAAACATCATCAACCAACCCTGTTCCAAAACTGAATCTCAAACCCAGAAAAACTCATCATCAAGACAATAACTCCTTACATAAATTAAATGGTGGCGTGGCTTCTCATTTTTGGGCATTAGCTAAGAGAATCGAATCTTGGTAATAGGGAGGCTAATTTAATGGTGGAGCTCAGAGTGTTTAAGGTTACCTGATTTTTTTGGTTGGTGCTAGACATAGCACAAAATGATAGGAGAAATGAACTAGTGATGTCCACAACCTCTAACCACTCCATTCTCCTTTTTGAAACAAAATTCCTCTTCTTCTTGAAACTCCACTCTTCTCCTTCTTTTTTTTTCTTCTTTGGGTCTGACCGCGTATTCAAGGATACATTTTTGGATTTACTGAATTCACCTCTCTTCATTCATTCATTCATTTTTTTTCTTTTTTTTCTATTTTTTTTTTTGGAATGAAGAGGGTTCTCTATACGTATGTATCTCTTGAACACGAATATTTTTTAAATGAAAAGTCATCATACCCAAGTGCACACTCTAGAAAACGTGCCTTCTATTTTTTCAGAAAATTGCCCAGAGCATGTGCTCGGAGCAGGTGCTCCGCTTTACTGGATCGGGTGCCCCGACTGATGATTTTATTCTTTCGTCCTCTACTTACTAGTCTTCAGCAGAGTGAGTTAGAAGTTACGTCATTCCTTTTCTCTGACATTTTTGCGTCTGTCTACACATATAAGACTAAAAACACAAGAATGCAAGAGGTCTAAAAAGAAGGTGAAGTGCTTGGAAGGTACTAGCTAAAAATGAGCTAGCTATTCAGGAGCAGCAAGAGTGGTAAAAAGAGTAAGAAGTCCTGAATATTGGTTTCGTTTCCCTAGTCTAATGCCTTGAATAAGAAGAATTAAAGTTCAGATTAAGTCCAAATAGAATAGAGTTATTGCTTTCCGAATAAACCTTAATGAGATGATATCGTTCTGGAGAGGGAGGAATCTGAGTGTGGGATGGTTCTGGCTCGTCCTTGTACTCATGGTTCTGCATGATTGTCATTAGAAAGATAGTCAAAAATTCACAATGGTTTAAATGCATCATAGATTCCCAATTCCCTTAAATGACTTTTTCGCCCATATAACTAAATGACTCGAACAACTGACTTAATAAAAGAAAAGTGTAGCAGCTGCTTCTGACACTGACTCAATAAAAGAAAAGGAATAAAGAAATAAAGCAGCTGACTTGATTCAGACATAAACAAAGACATTAAAAGAAAAGCACAAAACTAAGACTCAAAGACAAAGAAAATAAATTAGAAGCGGACCTCTCCCCCAGACTTAAATCACACCGTCCCCGGTGTGAAAAAGAACTGACGGATTGGCTGGAAAATGAAAAAGATAAAAATAGATAATACAATGGTAAAAAGAAAGTCTGGATAGAATTCACCGCGTTGTAGCGATGTCCGGATCATCGCAGCCGGCTCTTCTTCCGCAGTCGCTGAAACTGGCTTGTGTCGGAGGTGCTAGACAAAGGCTGGTGCTGTGTGTCAAAAATTGGATTTCAGCTTCTGTTTCGGTTCTTGCATGCGGAGCACCCTGGTGGAGCAGGTGCTCGCGATCTGGTGCGGGGTGCTCCCTGATTTTTCTTTTTTTTTTTTTTTAAAGAAAACTAAAAACAAAAATTAGTAATAAAAAAAAATTTAGAAAAATATGTACTGAACCTTACCGGTGGGTTGCCTCCCACCAAGCGCTTGTTTAAGGTCTATAGCTTGACCGATGTACGAAAGGTGTTAATCATGAGAATCAAAAGGTTGGGCCAATGGTCCTTTGGTCCTTCTCCTGTTAATGCAATAGATAATTTCTGTAAAATCACGCATAATTGCCCATGGTAGATAGACAAAACATTCACTAATGAAGTTTACTACAATTGTAGGATATATCTTGAAATATTCTTTGATGATTGAATGCCCAGCAGGATCAAATGTATTTAATGAAAAAATAAAGTCAACTTCAGGAGTAAATGAGTTCATCACAAAATAGTCAACTTCATCTCCAACAACTTTAGGCAACTGAATATCCTAAAAATAATGAATTTCAAGGGTTGAATCGCATGTACCTTTTAGTTGGATTGGTGGAACCCAATATATTACCTCTTTAAGTTCATGACATTCTCTGCGATATTCCTTCAGTCTTTCCCAAGCCTCACAAAAAGCTTCTCCGGAATGCTGTTAGAATGAGGATATCTTGTTCCTCAAGGATGCGGTTTTTGACTTGGTGTATAAGTGATTCAAAATTGCTGCTCTACATTCAGCCCATATCTTCAACGAACCCGGGGGTAGTGACTTCAGTCATCGAGATGCCTTGTCTGCAAGTGAAAACAGGAATAACTTGCACTTCAAGAATTCACTCGGTACTCCTTTAGAACCCGTGGTGCTCCAGATTTCCTCAAAATTCTCGATGTGATCCATGGGAATTTCAGCTGAGGTTTGATGGAAAAGGTGTTGCTTCACCAACAAAATCAATTGAGGTTTGATTTCGAAGTCTAGCCGCTGAATGGCTGGAGGTGTAATGGCGGCTCGGTTCTGGTAATATGCATGTGGATAGTCCGAGTCTCCAATACCAGGCTGCGGTTGCTGAACTCCTTGTCGATCTCTCCGCAGTTGCTTCATCTCAACCCGAAGCATCTGTAACTGAGCAGCCAGTCCGTTATCTTGCTCGCCCATGTCGGCGGTAATAAGTCTACTGGTCATGCACCTGAAACATTAAAAAAAAAAAAAAAAAAAAGAATTAGTAGTTTCTTAGACTGAATGAAAATCAAAAATCAAAGGTAACGAAATTGGTCTCCGACAACGGCGCCAAAAAATTTGATACACAGAGTTTTAACCCTAAATAAATCTGTAAGTGCACAGACAATCGCAGTATTATTAAAGGGATCGAATCCACAAGGACCAAGGTTACACTATGAAATTGTGAGATTTGTAAATAAAGCTAAGACAAAAGATGTGGTTGATTTCGAAACAGAATTGCAAGTACATTAAAGCGATGTAAAACTAATAAAGAAAAGCACTAGATCAAGGTAATTCGCAGGTGATTCAGAGATGAGAACTTAGCAACTATTCAGGATCTAATTCAGCAAAGGTCCAGAACTCAAACATAAAAATAATATTATCCCACTCTCGTGGCGATAACAACTTTATCTAACAACCTAGATGCCTAAACTCTCGCTTGGACCTAGAGATGCAGATAAGCATTAACAAATGGGTTCAATATATTCACACTCAGCCGCACCAACTCTCATCACCTACGTCTGATTGCTCACCAATGTCTTTTCTAGCAACCTAAAACATTCTCGCGAATAGGTTTAACCTGAAATCATAGACTAAGTGGCCAGTTTAATCTAAGCATTAAGATCAACAATTGGTGAAGACAGTATATATTTATGTATCCTATTTGTGCTCAGTTTATCATCTCATGAATACTTTTGAAAACCCTAATCTAGTTAAAAGACTACTCAGACATGGAAGAATAAAACACAACAATAAAATAAAAGGAATTCATGAATAATATTGAAAGTAAATAAGGTTCAGAATTCTTCTCAAAACAAAGTAGTGGATGATCCTCATGTCTTTAAAGCAAGAACAAACGAAGATGAAGAAGGTACAAAGGCAATGGAATCCAAAAACAAAGGGGAAAAGGAGAGATGATGGAGAGAAAATAGAAACGTCTAAAGTCAGGATCTAAGTCAGTCTCCTTTTCTAGAGGGTGGCTTGACCTATTTAATCATGTCAAAAATTAGGTCAAATCGGGTTCCTTATTTTTCTCTGGCAGCGGAGCATGTGCTCCCCACTGGGTGTTCCGTTGGGTGCTCTCGTGTAAATTCGGCATTTTTGCTTCAAATCCGCTTCTTTTTGCTCCAAAAGCCCATTTAGCTCCAGCCCATCCAATTCACGCTAAAAGACTTCATTTTGACCTGATAAGACTCAAAAACGACTCGAAAGACACTAAAAATAACTAGAAAATATTAGTAAATATGGGCCAAAATTATCATATATCAAAAACACAACTATGGCAATCCCAGAATCCTCGATCCTCTTGAAAAGTGTGCTGAGGTCTTCACCTCTTTGCTCATGATTGTCTATGAAGACGTTGATCTCACTTCTCCTAAGTGCATCCACTAGATAGCCAACGAAATTGTTGCGCAGCTGAGCTCCTCGAAAATTGATGAAAACTTGAATATTTGGTGGCTTGACCTTGCCGTCCATTGGAGAGTTGGAGCAAATTTCTTTACACGAATTCTCAGGATTTATGGAAAATTCAGTAAATCTGCCTCGTGGGATCTCTGTTCGCTCTGCAGGAATATACTCTGGCACTTTTGGTACGTTTTCTACAACTCTATCGATGACATCGCCCTTGCCACTGGTAAGAAAGTGAGAGAAAACAAAGTGATCGTCAAGATAACTTTATTCCTACAATAAATCTATAAAAAAATAACTAGCAACTTAAAATGGTAAGATGTTGCAAAAACAAGTATACTTACGAGAAAGGTGTGGTCATATAAGCAATAAGTTGGAGACAAAAAAAGAGAAGCAGAAGACAAGCTATTATCATTCCTAGCTGACTTCTAATTTTATCTCCCAATTCCTTCATGCGTTGTTTAATTCCAAAATTCTTATCCTTTTCACTTCCTGCAGCAGTATTTTCTAATGAATCCACATAAGCCTTTTGGCTTCCCTCCGAAGAAATTTGAGCCAGCACTCTCTCATCCTCCGCCACAATTGTTTCGAGAATCTCGTTCTCTATCACTTTTGGTACGTTCTCCACACCGCCCTCGCCACTGGTAAGAAAGTGAGAGAAAACAAAGTGATCATCAAGATATCTCTATTCGAACAATAAATCTTAAAAAATTGAAAATTTTAAGGTATTGCAAAAACAAATATACTTACGTTACAGGTATACTCATGTAAGCAATATGTTGGAGACAAAAAAAGAGAACCAGAAGACAACCTATTATCATTCCTAGCTGACTTGTAATTTTACAACTTTCCAAGGTCTTGACGAGATGGCTGACGAATCCATAGCGTAAAACTTGATGATTCGGTGGCAGTTCTACAACTGTGGAATGAGAGTTAGTTTCACCGATGAAATTGTCATCTTTGGTGAGATTGAGACCATCATCATCACTTCTTGACTTTGCTTCAGGTTGGACAATCTCAGCCTCCATCGGATCTCTATCTGTGGAATGAGAGTTGGTTTCACCAAGGAAATTGTCATCTTTGGTGAGATTGAGACCATCATCATCACTTCTTGACTTTGCTTCAGCTTGGACAATGTCAGCCTCCATTGGATCTCTATCTGTCTTTGTATCCAAGAGAGTACCATCTATTTCCCTAGCGACGCCTTTCAGATCCTCTGATCTGGAAGAGTCCATAGAGGAATCTTCCTGCAGCTCACTCAGACAGTAGTCATGTGAACTCTCTATTTGCTTAGGTGAAATCCGTGTAATTTCAATCTTGACCTGCTCCACGATCCTATAGATAAAGTTGGTCTTACTATCACTGTCAACGGAGCAAAAGAGAAACAAATGAGACCCCTAATAATTGCTACATTTTTCCTCTTATCAAAGGAAAAGGAAAACGATGAGACACTCGAATCCATTGCTATTTTCTTTTTTAATGTTACAACCAAAAATCTATCTAATAAGTAGGCAGGGTAGAATCAATACCTTGAATCATTATACACAAACCCACTCTTTTGCGAAACGAAATCCAAAGCTTCCTCTCATTTCTTGCGCTTGTCATCAGAAATACCTTCTGCGAGATCCCTAAACTTGCCCCTGAATTTTCCCGTTAAGCGTCTCACTTCTGTTACATTCAGCTTGTAGAAAACTGGAATAACCACGAGCTTGCCTTCCTCCACTAGTTCTTTGATCCTCACAAGCTGTTCCAAGCAATAGTATATTATAGCATATAAAATATATATGATCTTGTTTTGGTAGTTTTACTTTTATTATATGATCATTTATATTATAGCATATAGAAAAAAATTTGATTGAGTTAATTCTTTGGAAAGTAACACAATTTTTTTACTCTAAAAATTATATCACGATTCAATAGACAAATGTTTTTATTTATTATAGATCTTTCATCATTTTAGTAACCAAAAAATAACAAATTAAATAACAAAATGTCTATGCTATATATATATTTATTTTATTTATTTTTTCTTTTTCTTTTTTTTTGAAATTCCTAATGCATTAGTCTTGTATATGTTGTTTCTATTTATTGATATTAGAGTACATAGATGTTGATTTAAGTTTTTCCAGATTTTGTGGATCATATTCTATTGGTATCAATATTTGGTTTTATTTTCCCTTCATTACTATCTTTAATTTTCTTATATTATTAGTGGTTTTTTGATTAATTTCTATGCAGGGACACTATGTTGATTTAAGTTTTTTTTTTCCAAATTTTGTGTATCATATTCTGTTGGTATTAATATTTAGTTTTATTTGCCCTTCATTATTGTCTTTCATTTTATTTGATTATTAGTGTTATTTTATTAATTAATTTTTAATGTATATTTGTAAAGGACATGTGGCAGCATTTCAGAGCAAGCGACACATGACAACATTTCGGAACTCCATATAACGGTAACCTTAGTATATTAGATAAGATATGCATCATTCTCTTTTACTTTAGACTTCAGCTTTGCAAAGCCCGAACTATAGTAAAAACTCTATAAATTAATAATATTGAAATCATGCATTTTACAAAATTTTATTAATTTATCAAATTTATTAATTTATAAAGATAATATTTGAGTCAAAATATCAATTTGCGACTGGAAAAAAATTATTAATTTATTGAGTTATTAATTTATCAAATGTTAATGGGGTTTCTGCTAAAAAACCATCAAACTTATTAAATTTTGCAAAAATGACATTCACCTTAAAACTGTGTAAGTTAAACTAGTGAAGTCAATATAGCACTGTTATATAGCCACAACGTGTATCGTCAAAGTGGCACTGTCTGAGTTTGTTACGAAACTAACGGCCAAAGCGAAACGACGTCGTTTTGTCCTAAACTTCTTATTGTTTTGAAAATCTCATGTCATTTTTTCAACCAAATACAATAAGGGTCAGCTTTTCGAATTTGGGGCTAATTTCGATAACGGTCATTTTTTTCATCCTCATTTCATGATATTGGTTTCGTTGTGTTGGGTCTAAGCTAGATTAGAATTAGGGTTCTTCTTACTCTTTGTCGCAATTTTTTTGTGGATTCATTGTATTTCTGTATTCGTTTGATTTCAGGAATCGTTTTGGTTTGATTTATGGATTCATTTGTATGATTTATGGGTTTGATTTATGAGATATTTGGGTGTGATTTGTGAGATTTATGGGTTTCATTTTTGTGGTTTATGTAATTTTTGGGGTTGTGCTTCATATGAAAATCTGATGACTTTGTTTTGTTGATTTGTTGAATGGTTTGAAGGAAATGGGTCTGCATAGTTACAGTTGGACGTCGTTGGAACTGCCAAGTGTTAATTCCGGTGAGAAAAGCAGTGGACAATATGGGATTCTTCGGAGCTGTTACTGTTGTTTGAACCCAGTTATTCTCACATGCAACCCTGGTCTCCATCTGGGAAGGAGGTACTATGCGTACAAGAATAGAGAGGTAATTCATCATGAGAATAGTATGTGTATTAGTTGATTTTGTGGTTTTTGATGAGTCTTTGAATGGAATGTTTTGTTCAGTTTAGTGGTTTGTTAACATCATTAGAAATGTATACAATGGTTTGTGTAGCTAATTGTTATGATGATATGGTTTGCTCTAGGGTGGGAAATGCCATAGAAAGAAATGGTGGGATGATGTTGTGATGGAAGAGGTCCAAGAAATAAAGATGGAGAAAGAGAGCCTCGAGGATATTAGGTACATCAACACTGATTCTGAAGGTGCACTTGTTGATCCCCGAATGATGTGGAACAATGTTCTCCACAACCAGGATAAGGTTTACCGCCTTCATTTGTTGTCAGAAGCTACTGATGCGAAGGTTGAGGAGCTGAAGGCGAAGGTTGAGGAGCTGGAGAGGCATGATATGAGAGTAGAGGTTGATAGAAGTGCTATGGCGGTGAAAGAGATGAAGATTTTGACTGCTATTCATATATATGTTGCGGTTGTAGCCTTCTTGATTCTTCTATTGAAGTAGAAGTCTAAGTCTATCTATTACTAGTTGTGTACTCTAAACCCTTAAAAAATTATATTTTGGTAAAACGTTTTAGTGTTGTAGTGTCTTAAAGACATATTTTAAGTGTTGTAGTGTTCAAAATGACATATTTTAAATGTTATAGTGTCATAAAGACTTAATCTAATCTAATGGTTTCTTGTGTCTTAATTTATGTGAATGTAATGGTTTCATTTGATGAGGCAATATTATGGTTTTGATGTATTTTTGGATTTAAATGATGGACTAGTTTAGTTAAATTGATGGATTTTTTTTAGTTTTAATTAATGGTTAAGAAAAGCCAAAACAATGTCGTTTTGTATGTCTTCCCCAAAAGAAATCGAATAAAACCCACGAAGAAGAAGAAGATAAGAAAAAAAAACAGATCTGAAATTCGAGTCCGAAAATAGTGAAAAAGCAAAAACAACACTTTCGACACTGAAAAGAGTGAAAAAGAAAGGTATGTCTGCACATTTGGCTACCTTTTGCTTTGAATTGCTTAGATGTGTTTCGAATTTTTTTTATTAGCTTTGATTATTATGAAATTTGGTTTGATATTGTTTCAGAAATTAGGAGATATGAATAACATTCCCTCTACTTCGACTCGGTCTTACACTATGAGGGGTATCCCAAGAAAATGTAGATGTGGAAAGTCAACCACAATTCTCGTACCAAATACCAAAACAAATCCGGATCAGAAGTTCTATCGATGCATTGACGGATATGAGGGTAATGATGGTCATGTTTGCAAATGGGTAAATGAAGCTAAGATGGAAGAGTATGAGGTTCTCCCGGAAAAACATGAAATTCTCAGTGGAGCCTTTCCCAAACTACTTCATTATTTTCACCTGTTAATGGAGAAGCTTGAAAAGGTTGGAGAGAAGACAAAGAAACTGGAATGTGAAGAAACTAGAAGATAAAGAAGCTTGAAAAGGTTGCCCTCTCACATATAGTCCACGGAAAATTGATGTTGCGTCTGAGTAGCTTAAACTGGAGTTGTTTCACTGAAAAGTCAGGATTCTCTTTGAATTCTTCAATATACAACTCAGCTATTCTGACATTGGTAAGTAGCGAGACTGTACCACACCATATACCTTGTGTTCATCCTGCAATATTCTAACAACTACCCTGCTATAGCTAGTGTTTATGGAAGCATAGATCCTCCATGGACAATTTTTTTCAGTACAGATAGCAATAACTCTCTTCGCATCGCTCTTATCTATCTTGATGTTCCTCCTTCTCTTCACATCATATGGTCCTATATTTCTGACCTAAGCAAAATCCCTTGTATTTGCTATCATCCAAGTCTCTCTTTTCATTATTTGAACTATCACTTGAATAGTCCTCCACATCACCATAATACACATTTCCCTCATCCTCTGAACCGACTACTTCATCATCATCATCGCCATCGGCTTCTTCTTCAGGTTCATCTTCATCTTGCAAAGTCATGCCTCCTACCATTCGTATGTCTATATATGGATCATCACTCCTAACAACATGCAATACTAAAGCTCCTGATCCGATCCCTTAATGAGCCGCATGCCAAAGTGTTTCATCTGATTTAATGACTTCTCTTTCTGCTTTATCAAATGGAAACCAGCTAATCTTGCTCATATTGTCTTCATAGCATAACACATCTACCATAATCAACAACACAGTATTTATTGTGAAGCCTTCAGCCACATGACTTCCATAGTCATGAGATTCACCACCTAAATACATCTCGTCTCGACCCCAATACCCACTAGATTAAATGAATAGATCAAAACTCATCTAATATACAGACAGAAACTGAGTCCGCACGAGTTACAGAGATTCGATTAGATAAGTAAATGAGATTGAATAAACGACAAAATCGATGTGATTGACGAATCATTACCTCTAATCTAGCTTTAGAAAGCTTATATCCTTTAAGCGAGCTTCAGAATTCTTCAATCCTAATTTTATTTCCATACCAAATCGTTTTTCCCCAAATATAACCCTATACGAACTTAGCCACTATTCGATGAACCATTAACCAAAATCACGACACAGACGAAGATAAACCATTACTCTATCAAAATTAACCCGAAAATAATCGCAAATTGACCTAAGAAATAACCCAAAATCTATTCGCGGATTGAGAGAGAATGAAGATGAACCCTAAGTTGAAATATTATCTCCAAATCGATTTCCCCCCCCCCCCCACCGTCGTATGTGGTTGAAATAAACGATATGAGATTTTCAAAACAGTTTCAAGGACAAAACGACGTCGTTTCAAAACAGCAAACAGTTTATAATACAAAACGACGTCGTTTCGCCTTGGCCGTTAGTTTCGTAAAAGATTCGGACGGTGGCACGTCGATGATATACGTTGTGGCTATATAAGGGTCCCACGTCGACTTCACTAGTTTAACTTGGACAGTTTTGAAGTGGGTGTCATTCTTACAAAATTTAATAAGTTTGATGATTTTTTAGCAGAAACCTCTATATTAATTATAGAGGTTTTACTGTATTTGTTTTTTTCGTTGCCTAGTTCCTTTCTTGGGCAAGTGGATAGATCCACTTTTGATCTCAAAAGAGGTCGAACTTAATGGACTCAACTTTCAGCAACTCTAGTCAATAAAAAAATGTTGATTAGTCATCATTTCAAATTTTAGCGAGAACCTGCTACCGCTAAGTCGTTAACATCAATAATTCATTCAAAATGTAACAAGTCTACAGCAAAACAAAACACTCTTATGTCTTAACCCACTAAGGCTAGTTTGGTAGGAAAATTCCAGGTCACTAAACCGTGACTCCTAATGTCCCCGTGATTCATCATTTCCTCAGTTCAACGTATCGATCAATCCATTGCCGCAAAATGCAAATATAAACTCTTCTTCTGACCAAACTTGTGTCCTATAAGATTCCCTCTTTCTTCTTATTTCTGCAAAAAAAGTGATCAAAAACTTCTGTGCACTAATAACATCTCTGCACAAGTCTGAGTCGTCATTTTCAACTTGAAGAAAATCCTAAGAATAGAGCATGCTTGATGTGATCCTATCTTGTTCAAAACGTTGATAGGCTCGTCTAGTTCTCAGAAACAAGACAACACTTGAAGCTAGTCCAATCCCCGACAAGCATCCCCACCACACAAACGTTAGTAGATAACAATCTCGTCCCATACATATAACCGACTCGTTCTTTGACCCAGCCATGCTATGGGATTCATAGACCAAAGCAGCTAAGAAACCGTAGACCAACGATCCTATTGGTATGTTTGTGATAAGGATGTTGTGGTTAACCCCAACACTGTTGGGTCCAAAAAGCTCAGATGTTATAGAAACCGCCGCTGCAAATATGAAACCCGAGCTTAGACCGATTAAAGCTGTTCCTGCTTGTAATGCTGACAAGCTTCCTGATGATGCCAACAAGAAAAGCGCGATTGTTGTTGGGAAAAGAGCAACGGCTAGCCACCCGGTTCTTGCAAAATAAAACTTCCTGCACAACTCACATTGCACTAAACATCATAATCTTCTCATGATGTTAAAACAAGAGAAGTACAAAAGCTTGTGTAAATGACTTACGCTCTGATATAGTCTGGTGTTGCTGAAAGCAATCGACCAAAGAATGAAAATGATGAATAAAGCGTGACAAGAGTTGTTGTCTCAGAGCTTTGTCCTAAAGATTGTGCAATCTGTCCCAAGTTATTGCTATAGACAAGTCCAATCGTGCCACCGCAAAAATATGCTATATAGTAAAGCCAGAAATCAGATCTGAATAAGAGCAAAGATAGAGGATGTTCCTCTCCAAGCATTTCAAGCTGATTTCTTGTAATGAGCTTATTGCTACAACATTCTTCGTCACCTTCAATGAAACTCTTCAGATCAGGAGTAATGATGTTTCGCAATACATCATCGTTTATTAACTGGTAGCCTTCTTGGCTGGCTTGACGTGTCACCATTCCTTTATGCATTTCGAGCTCATCAACATCAACAAGAATGAAAGCAGAACCTTCTAAACGGAAACTGGAGTGGACATTATGGAGGTACCAATTGCGAGCGTAGACTAAACCAGGAAGGCATAGAGGAAGGATCAAAAGAAGAATTGATCCACCAAAGAGAAGACGAGCTGAGGTTACATCAGAAGTCTTTGAACCAAAGAGAAGCAGATAAACACCATTCAAAACCGCTAATATGTTAAAAAAAAAAAAAAAAAATATTTTTTTTTTCCCTTTTTTGGGGGAGGGGTTTAAGAGGGGGTTGGCGTAGAATAGGAATGAGAGAAAAGTATAAGGGCGTTTAAGAGAAGGTATAGCTGTGTTGAAACAGGATTGATTGCATTGTAAGCAAGAGTGTATAACGCAGCACTTACACCATTAAAGCTCACAGTGAGAGAAAGTGCAAGTGATCTGTTTGCAGGGAAGTTTCTGATGCAGAGCACAAAGCAGACTGTGTTAAACCAACAGATACTTAGCCCAGCTAACAAACAACACAGAAACACCTGCTACAAACATCAAATAAACCATACTTAGTCACAAGTTCGATGAGACAATGAGAAGAATCAAGAATTATTGAAACTATCCCTGACACAAGTTTTTTTTCTCCAAGAAAATTTAAAACTTTCATCCCCAGAAAATCAAAATTTAAACTTTTTAGTCGACTATGCTCTCAATGGAAGATAATTTCACATAGAAATCACACATCTATCTGAAAGATTCAATATTATAATTATCACATGACAAAGATCCTCTAATGCTTACTCATCAAAAAGAATAATCCAGCCAAAAAAAAAAACTGCCATTTGTTGCAAGAAAAACACTATTTAAATGATTTGGGGACAAAGTGATAGTATTTATATACAAAAATGAAGATCCGATCACAAAAAAAAAACAATAAAGATTCTGGAGACAGTCATCAAACCCCAAGAAAATAGCCGAACCAAGCCAAAGCAAAACACGTGCGACCAACCAGTCAAATATAAATTCACTTAACTACCAATCCACCAGTCAACCATCACCGACTCTTCTTCAAAAACTTGCAAATCTTGATTTCGTCGAAAATAATATATCTTCATATCATATAAAAGTGATGTCCTTGAACAAATTAATTCTACATTATGAAATCTGTCTATTCACTAAAGCAATAGAGTAATCAGTAATGAGACTACATTCATTAGTTAATAAATAAAATTCTCTGTAATAAAACCGAATTTATATTTCAACAATAAAGATTAACTAGACTAATACTATCAATTATAAAAAAAAAAATTCAAAATTTTGTTTTTACAATTTTTCGTCATGAACAACGTGGAATGATTTCAAAATTGATAGCAATGTTGAGAAATATTTTTACCAGTATATAAGGCAAAGAGATAATGTTAGTGATGACAAGCCACTGAACACCATAACCAACGAAACCCATAATCGCCGCCGCGAAGAGAACCGTCCAAAGAGGAAAATACAAAAGTGCAAGTCCCGATGACCAACCAAAAACTTTACCGAGATCCGAAGCAACGGCGAGGTAATTCAATTGTACCTGTGAAATTCCTAGAACCGATTTCAAATTCGACGAATACGTCGAGAAATCAAAATTCGTACCAGTAAATGCTTGAATCCAGATCGTCGCTACAAGGATCATCCATTTTCGTGATTGTCCCGCCATTTCTCTTTTCTCACCGTCGTTAACAATCTCCAACGATTGGTTCCTCAATCTCTGGAGATTTTTTTTTTTTCTTTTCTCTCTCGCTTTCCCTTTCGATGTGTTTGAGCTTCTTCACTCGTTAATGAATCGTGAAAAAACAAACAAGTACACTAAATAGAAAAAACGAATCTTGTTCTGTTACGTGGCATCTTCGTATAAGGTATAAAACCGATTTCGAATCAATTTTATTTCGGTTTACGGGTTTGTTTTATGGTTTATTATAGTTATGGTTCGGTATTGAAAACGAATAGTTAAAACCGAACATAACTATAATTTAACTCTTTTTTTTTTTGGGTGGAAACATTAATAATTTGATCATATGTTGATATTTTCATTAAATAGTTTTCATTGCGATGAAAACTTTCTAAAGTACTACATGAGTTTTTTTTTTTTGTTGCCGTTGCGATGGGCTAACTAGGAAAGTAGGAAGATAAAGGCTCATTGGGCTTTCATCCAATTTAGCTGGTTTTTTTTTGTATATTTGTCCAATCTAGAAAATTTATATATATATATATATATATGTTTTTCAAAATATTGAAAACAATTATCTCCATAAGAATCGATTATCATATGATTCATATCTTCGAAACATATATTTTGTATAGAAATATTCCTAATTGTGCAGTTTTCATAAGATTGACTTGTTTTCTTTAATCTATTTGATAAGTTTGTTTTGCTCCAAATTATTTTTTAATTTCTTGGTACCTATGATTTTCCGTTTGTGAGATTTTCAGATCGACTGTTTAACTCTGACTTGCTAAAGTTTTAATTTTGAGGTTTCTTTTGTAAAATAGTTTCCTCCTGATAAGGCTAATTTGTAAAAATTCGAAGGCAAATACGTTAGCCAAAAAGGCTTTAGAAGTGTATGAGCTGTTGAGCAAAAAAAATAACGTATTTAAGGGAAGTACTTTTTCGCGGGTATTTTTATAAATAGTATAAATATTGAATAAATTTTGTTTCATATTAAAAAAATATGTGTCACTTAAAAAAACTATTATGTTAAAAAGGAAAAAAAAATTGTCAACGAAAAAACACATGAAATATGGAAGAAAAACTGCACCAATTTTCACCCCACTTGAAAGTATTTTGCAAATAAAAATTCTTCATAGTCATTTTTGCCAATATAGATCCATAAATTATTCATCTAGTTTTGGTGGAAGAACTAGTCTTCTTGAAGGTGTTTTGGATTATTATCTACGATTGTAACTTTTATCCTATCCTTTTACTGCATTATATTTTCACGAGTAGCCAGATTCTATGGATTGCAACCGCAGTTTAAGTTTGATACAAGTTGTTGACCAAAAAAATAACTTAATATAAATTTGTTGACAAACGAAAATATTCCTCTAGTTGAAAATACTGTTCAAATACAAACGTTGTCACGTTGACCAAAAAAAAAATTATGAGAGGCAAACCATTCACAAAGCATTATCCGGGATGATTCGAGCGACCATTACGCGGAAATTGTCATTAGTGTATATATTGGACCGACCTTAACCGTTATTTGTATTAATTTGTGTTTTTTTTTGTTAAAGAATTTATATTAATCTGTTTATAATTCAGTTTTGTATCCTCACATAGTACTGTATCTAAATTGACAATGAACCTAATACATCAGAAATTAAAAAATCATTATCTTTTTCTTAATCAAAATATCTAATCTCGCCAACTGCCGACAAAAGATTTATAGAAAATAGCTCTTACATTTCCTTTAATTCATGAGAAAAGTTCAAAAAATAAAAACATAACTTTCAAATAATTGAAGCTCAAAATAAAACCGAGTTATAGAAAAATACGATAAGATTATGGATCATCCGACCACTGGACGGTTTTGGACAGGGCCTTTGGGACAATCATCGGTTGGAACATAGAGCAAGACACAGTTACAACTTGGACATATTAATTAGGGTTTTTTAAATTATGTAAAGATTCAATTTTTTTTATAATTATAGTACCGATTTTGAAACAATGAACTGTTTTTTTTTCCTCTTTTTTTGGTTGACCAAAGAAAAAAAGAAAGTAGTTCACCGTTTCAAAATCAGTAATATTGAATTTTGAAATTGAACACATCAGTACATCACACAGGATAAGACTATGGTTGACTACTTGACATATATACTTAGTCTTCCAAATGAAAAAAAAATAAAATCGAACTCGAATTGGAACACTACTAAACAACTCAATCCGAAGACTAAAAAGTTATTGATGAACGTTACCTGGGAACTGAGATTGGCATGCACTGCCCGAGCAGTCACAGATCTCACATTTGGGACCAGGGATCGGACAACTGTATGACATTTTGTGTTTTCTTTCGTCAAATTAATTTAACAAGACAAATTGATAGTCTTTTAATTTTACCTATTGATATATATATATATATATATATATAGCAAAAATGAAAAGATTACGATATATGTTTGCTATAAATTACAAGGCTTATGTGGTATCAGAAAAGAGTTAATGGTATATATATATATATATATATATATCTTCTTTGCCTATGGTTAGACACAAATCGAAATGTATATATTATCTTAATCTACGTAGTAAATTTTATGGCATGACTTGACGCGAAATAATAAATCTCTTGTTTGGGTTTCCGAAACAGTAAATCTTAAATCCCATATATTTTACAATAATTCCTTTTTATGTTAACTTACCAATCGTTATAAAGTCAATTCGTCATTAGGAAAATTATGGTCAAAGATATTTTAACATGTACAGTAAAATCTCTATAAAATACTTCAAACAATCCTAATTCAGATAATTAACATAATTTGATAAATTAACAGTAAATATATTTTTGAAAATCATATGTAAATATATATGATCTCATCATAACCATATAAATAAGACATTTTGAGACAGATATGATTCTAGTGTTATTTATTTATTCGTATATTTGCATTTTATTATAATTAATCTCTAATTTTTATTACTATATCAAAAACAGCTGATATTATCTTTTCAGATTGCATCAAAAATTTATATTGCAATGATTTTTTCTGATGTGTATTTGCTTCTTAAAAAAATTGAAATATTATCTTCAACTTCTTATTTTCAATATAAATTTTCTTAAATTCGGAAAAACTCTCTACTAGTTAAGAAATAAATTCAGTGTAGTTTGTATAATACATCATGCACTATGTTTTTCTATAATATTTTCTAACCGTAATTTCTGTTATGTTTTTTTTTAAATTCAAATAATAGTATATGCGTGTTTGATTGGTAACATGTACTACAACAGTTCGAAATTTACCGTTTTAATAGTTACCCAACATGTACTACAAAAATGGTATTTTCGAATTTTTTTTATCATTATTTCTTACTTTTTTTTACTAATTTATTATTAATTATCACTTTCGATTCTTACTAAATTTGTTATCGTTTTTGTTACCAATCCGGTAAAGGTGGATAAACATTAATATATTTTTTTGAAAAAAACATTATATTTTTTTTTGAAAAAATCTTTTTTCTTCTCACACGGAAAATTGAGGCTTGTTTGCATGTACAGTATTACGTAAAGGTAAAATCGTCATCACATCCATCAAAAAATTGTCGCTTATATATAACTTGTACAAAAAAGATAATCAATCATTTCACAAATTGTTAGACATTTAATGGCCACTGGTTATAATAATACTACAGTATCTCTTTATGAAAACGTCCTTGTCCCACACGAGGGACGTTAATATTTAATAACAGCAGTAATAAACTTCCAAATTCCTATCTTAATAGCTTAAGTGTCGAGTTCACAATTCCAGTTATGTATATCATCGTTTTGTGCTATTGAGGTATGAGCAATTCATCACTAATACATTCAATTGATTTTTTAAAATTTTTTATTTTTTGCGATTTTCCCTTTGTATGTGCGAAATAGACCATTGTGAATCTCTTTGTGGTTATCTTTGGTTTCTCTTCTTGTTGTAATCCGTTTCCAATCAATCTCAATCAGATTACCCCAAAAGAAAAAGAAAAAACTGATAACCAAAATTATTTAATACAGATAAACTCAAATGATTCAAACTAAAATTCTTATACATTATATATTAGGTAAAGGGGCTTCTCCTATAAATGCTTGACAACTCTAACACCCCATTGTTTGACACATCATGACATCAACAATAAAAATATTAAGTTAATCATCATCTTTTTAAAGGATATATATATAAGTCATGAAATTAGTTTTGTTAAATTTTGTTGTGAATTAGGGTGAGTTAACCAAACATTAAAAAAAAAAGTGAAACCAAAGTAATACGAGAGTGTTTTTTATTGAGACGAATAATTTTGCCTCTTATTAATTTGATAAATGAATATTACAACCCTTTAAACTTGTTATAAAAGCTTCAAACCCTATACAATCTAAATAGAAAAATGATACCATGTTAAAACATACATTATGCGATTCAACAATATGATATTTTAGCGTATTCACAATTTTTTTTTGTTAATTTATTCACAAATTGATATACAATTTTTTTGCATTTTGTTCATTTTTTTCAAATTAATAAAAATATTATAGTTTTCGTGCCCTTGGTTTTGTATATATAACAAGACCGTTCCTACATATCATCATGATTATTATTTTCTGAAGAAAATAGATTTATTAATCAGAATTTATTTTACATCAGTTTTCTCTCTTACCAAGTCTGAAATTGCACAGTTTAAATGAATTAGACAAATAGGTATGGTAGTGAAATAAAGTTTGACAAACATTGTCTGGTGGAGTCAATGACCTAACCAACAAAAAAAAAAAAAGAATCGCATTTTAAAGAGGATCCGCAGATCCATTCCACACAGCCATTGTCTTTACATTTTTTTGGTTCTCTTAGTTAAAGTATTTATTTTTCTTAAGGAGATAGTCCATAAGTTTTAAAAATAATATTCTTTCTTAAAACATTTTGTAATTTTAAATTATATTTTTATATTTTAAATGTAAAACTATGAACTATTTTATTTAATTAATCCTATAATAATAGGTATTTAATTCTTTCATTTTTGTTTCACCAATTAATACAAAATAAGGATATAATAGAAAATATTGTATACTTTCTATTTATTTGTTCCAATATTTTCTATTTATTTGTTAAATCTTTAAACATCACTTAAAATAATATGGATAGAATATTATTTTATTTTTATGTTGACTACATGTAACAAAATACTGTAGAAAAAAACACATATTTGCAAAATTGGAAGATTTTTTTTTAAAAGCCTTGGTTAATCAAACTGAATGAGTAAAGTTTACAAAATTGAAATCACAAAACATATTATGAAATGACGACTCAAAATGGCAATATAAATTCAAATACGGTAATTTAGTTAATCTTAAATATTACCAAATCTAACAAAATAAAATTAACTAAAATTTTCAGTTTTACGAACTGATTTCCCGCGTAATGCGCAGTTACTCACCTAGAATCATTACAGTAATTAATTAACATCCAACCCAAAAAAAAAAAATTATATATATGAAAAATACATACATGACCGATATAAAAAACCAGAAATAATAATAAATCAATAAATAAATTTAAAATGTCACATATAATTAATATATATATATTAAATATATTGAAAATGAAAAAACATAAATAATTTAAAATAAACTAATTACTACATATTTTTATTTAATATTTCTTCCGTGCGATGCGCCGATCTCTACCCAGTTTTGCTTTATATTTGAGCATATATTCTGATTTTGTTTTCTTTTGACCAGTTTTGCTTTATATTTGAGCATATATTCTGATTTTGTTTTCTTTTGACATCCTATTATGATTATTCAAAGATAAACATCATGTGATATTATTCATATGAATGTAAACGAGGTCACTCAAAAGTCAAAACCCATATGCTGCCATGTATTATTAAACGCGTTTTCAGATTTTGGAAAGAGAGAATAATTATATATTTAGAAATCACTTTCTTGTTTAGAGAAGAAACAAACAATTCAAAATTGGTAAATTGCAACCGAGTTCTTCCGGGCGTCTTCCTTATCCCTATTTCATTGTCCCACGGACCCTACCACCTCTTTCATCATTTTGTAATCTTACCAAAATTCATTTATTTTATAGTTAGACATTCTACATCAAAATCAAGACTAGTTATAGACCTATCACCTACACATTAATGTATATTAGATCCTCGAGATATAGGTACAGTATATACAAATGATAAGTATTACTCTTTTCTTTTTGTTTTTTTAAAAAATGATAAGGAAATACTCTCTCCATATCATATGTTTTAAAGGTTTTTTTTTGTGTTTCAAAATATAAAATATTTTTACATTTCTATGTAATATTTTATTTTAGTGAATATTGTATAACCAATTGTAATCTGTAAATATTTTTATGATTATCAAATTGTTTTTTGTTTATATATTAAATAATATTTTTTAGAACAAATTTTTTTTTAATATATGTTTTTTTATCTAAAATATCTTATATTATGAAACGCAAAGAGTATCGATTTTTTTTTTTTTTAATTATTGTAGTGGTCTGCTAAAATTATAGTAATAAATACGAATATATCTATAGGCATTCAGTTTCATGATCTAAAACTTCCAAGTTTGAATGAGTTTTCACATTTTTACTATGTATGGTGTTTTTTTCGTTATGTATTATCAAATTCAGAACTAAAAATATGGAAATGTGTTATCGAATAAACCTAAAGATGCTCATATTCTGAAAAAAAATAACGAGTTTTTTTAGTAGATTTCGAACTTCATTATATTTACGACCAGTTGTTCAAAGATTTGACTTTTGGAACCAATCTTAATCGAATTTCTAATAATTAATGAGGAGACTCCAATTTACACTTCTAACGAAATTAGTACGTAATAGTCATTTGACCTTTAAAAAAAGCTTATCTCATACAGATTTATTCAGTAATTCACTAGCGATTAGGTAAGGTCCTCCTTCCGAAATTCAAAATGAGGACGATGGATAGAAAAAGTCAGACTTAATAATATAAGTAAACTACCATAAGGTCTATAACATTCGGCATTAAAGTTCAATGCATTTGGAGAACCGACACGACAACACAGGTGGCGAATTATTTTCTACCTGCAAAAATCATTTAATGTAATAGTTTCAAAATTTCAAAATTTTGAAGATAAATCATCTCAGCGAAACTGATATGGACGTTAGTAAATAGTACAACGATAGTTTCGTTAGATTTCGTCTAGACATACTTTTGATTTCGATATGTAGGTCATTTAGTCAGTCATATACTACTAGTTTACTTACCTAACCTAAGTCTTATAACATTTTTCATTGTGTTTTTATAGTATATTTTTGTTTTGGTTGGTAATCTACAAAATGATAGAACAATGAAACGATAGAGTGATACTTAATAGTTATGATTTTACCAATTATTCACATTAAATGGAAATTTTTATTTATGTTCCGTTAATATGAGATTCTTAAGTTTTTGTTTTTTTTGTTTTTTGAACCATTGTGATTCGAAGATTTACTTATCAGAATCAAGAAAATCATATCATGTCTAGATTTTCAGTTAAATCATTCATTCACTTAAATAATATTCATATTTGTGTTACAACATTGTATAATTTTGGTATCAACAGCTATAATTATTTTTTTAAATAATAAGAAAATTTGCAAATTTTGCAATTTAGTTTATAATTTGTTTGATGTCATCAAATTTAGTATATATATGTTATTTAAAAATGCATCCATATTTTTATTAAAAACTATATTGGTAAAATTGTAAACTACAAATTTGATGTGGAAACACTTGAGGGTGTATTGAGCCAAATGTTGAATAAGGGATTCTGATTTTTAATATTGTGAATGAAAATGGTTTTTTTTTTTTTTAATAAAAATAAAAATCATATTACTATTAATTGAGCTCATTCACGTTGAGTCTCTCGTGACCTGGCGATCAAATACATGAAAGAAACAAAAAAAACTTTATGCTTATTTTATTAAATAAAGCAAAAAAGAAAAGAAAAAGAAAATTGTTTTCTTTCAACGTGTGGTATTCTGTATCCATCTATATAACAGAGAAGACAGCAATGGCTTCTCTATGAACTTCTAAACCTTACTCTTGAAGACTTCTCTTTTACACATTTTACATTCAAAAAAACTTTTTTGTTTCGACGTGAATAAGAACTTGAAGAGACATTTTTCTCAAGGTAAATCTTCTTCCTTTTTCATAATAATGAAGTTTCTATAAGAATTTCTTAGATATTTTTCAGTTCTTCCATTTTTTTTTTGGATAATAAAAATTCTTCCATGTTTATCTACGAAAAACGAAGTTTTCTGTGTTGATCTAAACTCATATTTTTTAATTCAACCGTAGCTTATAGATGTGTTTTCGAAACTAATTAATTTTTATTGCGATTATTACTTGTAATATGTGAATAATTTATGGCATTTAACCGAAAAATAATGTAATAATCTTGCAAATTTTTATACCAATCTTATAATTGCCATCTTCTTCCAGGAAGTGATTTGCTTCTTCTTTTCTTTTTCTGAGTAGTTGGCGGTCCAATCGTAATGCAAGATTTTTGGTTTTCTTAATCAAAAAAAAAAAAAAAAAAGATTTTTGGTTTCAACCGAATTGTTTTTGAAATTAATATTATATAAATCGTATGTTCATTATTTTCATGACTCTCATTTTGCCCCTCCCGACGCCGTGAATTTAGGTCTGTTTAAGTTTTGGCCTAGAAGGGTAGTTTCGGATACTTGTATATTAATTCAAATACTTTTATATATATATATATAAAAGGCTTAAATTCATATATAGTATCATAGAGCTACTATCTAAATAGCATTTAATACAAATGCAATCTAACAAACATAGAGATGACAAGTTACTAAAAAATATTGCAAGCGATTCGTTCAGTAGATCGTATCTGTGACTAAATGACTAAAGAAAGTAAATTTTCATAATATTAATGACATTTGTTTTATATATTCGTACTTATAGACTATAGTAATAATATAAATAATTATTCGGTGGACTACACCCATCGAGGTGAATAGTTAATACTACAGGCTACAGCCAACTAAACACACACATGGACTGGTCATTTTTGTTCCCCGACTTTTTAGTGCCTCTATGGACCAATAGTTATATTTTTAATGGTAACCTATAATTTCCTCAATTCAATAAGTAATTGCTGGTAGGTTAGTTTTCGCATTAAATACTTTCTCAAAACTACGAATCAATAATATTTCAGTAAATTCAAATCTTTTCAGTTCATATTTTTTTTCTAAGTTTACGATTTCTAACATCAATAAACAAAAAATGTATAAAACCTTCTCTTTTCTTTTTTTTTGAACAACAAAATGCATAAAACCTATGAAATCATTTTTGTATGGAACCTCTAATTTCCTTGGTACGTAATGTAGGGTTATTTTAAAAATCAGAATATCTAAAGATAGACTCGGAGGACTGTAGGAGACTAAGGACTGGTGGTTTAGAACTCTAATGATTTAATAAAAAAAAAATATCAATCTATAAAGAACATAATGGTTGTAGATTTTATTTTAAATTAATAAATATACAAATGTTGGTTTTAAAAATAAGTAGTGATTTTGAAAGAAGAAAAAAAACCATCCTAGGAACAAAAATATAGTAGGCTAACAGTCGACCAAAAAAAAAAGAGTTAGGTTAAGAGAAATGTTTGATCCAAAAAAAAGAAAAAAAAAGGCTACGAGAAATTGTAAGTGTTGTTAATTAATTAAAGTTTGATTGGGTAAAATGTGATTCCAAGAAACAATCATATCCGTGAACAGCTACTGATCTCTAAGCTTTTGTTACAACAATGCTCTACATTATTTTTGGAGAGAATTAACATTATAATCGAATTTTATACCATTATAGCCACAATGAAATTAATTTTACTTCGAATAAGATTATTTTAACTAATTTAAGAATTTTTTATTTTATTTTATTACAGAATGGAGAGACTAAAGCAATTGTGGTCAAGTCTGTTAGTACTAGCCGTGGTGGTGATCGGAGTCGGAGCTGTGCCCATCACATATATTGAATCCGCTGTGGCTAAAGGAGCCGGTATGTAATATTTTTTTCTCTCCAAAACATTTAATTACAGGTGTTAATTAGAAATTTGAGTGGCTAATATTTCCATTTATATTAATTTTTTTATATTTATAATTTTAAAATCAAACTTTTATATTTATATATGTAAATGGTTTCGGATCGAACTATAAACCCAATTTTACTAGCCGGTTTTTGTTTTATTTAATCTGTTAGATGAATTCATTATTATAGTTAATTTCTATATTTGTTTGTAGTGTGTTTGGATGGCAGCGCACCGGCGTACCATTTCGATAAAGGATCTGGCTCAGGAGTGAACAATTGGGTTGTTCACATGGAGGTTAGTTAAAATAATTTTGTATTTAATTGAATGTGATTATGAAAAGTTATGATGTAGTTAAGTTAATTAAATCTATATAATTATGTGAATATTAGGGAGGAGGATGGTGTACTGATATAGCTACATGCGTCCAACGTAAAAGTACAATGAAAGGTTCATCTAAGCTTATGAACACAGACTTTGGTTTCTCCGGTATCTTGGGTGGCAAGCAAAGCTCCAATCCAGGTTCTTATTATTTTATTTTTTTCTTATCATTTTTTAAATCGATTTTATGATTTTTTTCTCATGTTTTTGATGTAATGAGATTGAATTGGACTTGGTTTTTTTTTTTTTTTTGTAGACTTTTATAATTGGAATAGAATCAAAGTTAGGTATTGTGATGGTTCATCTTTCACTGGCGATATAGAAGCTGTTGATCCAGTAATTCATCAGGCCCTTACCATTAAAAATTAACAACTTAAATTTTAGTTGAAATCCAGAATTTATATGACTGGAATTTGAACATTTTCAGGAGAACAAATTGTTTTTCCGCGGTGCTAGGGTTTGGCGTGCGGTGATTGATGATCTTATGGCTAAGGGAATGAGCAACGCTCAAAACGTAAGAAAAATGAAACTTTCACAAGCTAGTAATTTTTTTTTGCTTTTTTTTCACTAGTTAGTGATTACTTTTGAGATTTTGGGGATTGAGAATATTTTGGTTACATAAAATTTTCAGGCGATACTCTCTGGTTGTTCAGCCGGAGCTTTGGCTGCGATTCTACATTGTGACCAATTCAATTCTATTCTTCCCAGCTCGGCCAATGTCAAATGTGTTTCAGATGCTGGTTTCTTCATTCACGGGTAACATTCATTATCTTTATAGAAGTACACAAAAAATTACTTAATCCAAATAGGTTCATAGAAACCGAAATAAAAACATTTCTTTATAAAATAAAATAAAAACATGTGTTAATTAATTTTTCTTACAAAAAACATTTGTTAATTAATATTGGGTTTTGATCAGTAAGGATATCACTGGAGGATCTTACATCGAATCGTACTATAGTAAAGTCGTTGCAACACACGTACGATCTCTTCTCTTTTTCCGACCACGTTTCTTTAGGTCATTAGATTCGTCTGGTCGTAGCTAATCTTGATTACTATTTATAGGGTTCTGCAAAAAGCCTGCCTGCTTCTTGCACCTCAAGCATGAAACCAGAATTGGTAAATCTCTACTAAAAACATAAAGTTGATATAATGCATTTTTTGCTTTCGATTATATCGTATAAACACAATCTTTAATCGATTTTTGTAGTGTTTCTTCCCTCAATACGTTGTTAAGACCTTGCAAACACCACTCTTCGTCATCAATGCTGCCTTCGATTCTTGGCAGGTTCGATTCTTATCTCATTTTCGGTATATACCGCGAAAAATCGTAATTTGAATAGGATTTGATATATTTCTTTCTTTTTTGCAGATCAAGAACGTTTTGGCCCCAACTTCTGTTGATAAAAGCAAAGCGTGGAAGACTTGTAAGCTTGATCTCAAGAAGTGTACAGCTTCTCAGCTTCAAACCGTTCAAGGTAATATATATGAAGAACAATAACTAAACCGGATCTAGCTTGATGTCTACTTGACTAAACCATTGGGTTTATTTTAATCTCTCTTAGGGTATAGAGACCAAATGTTGGCTGCATTGGCGCCACTTCGAGCAAGTACAACAAAAGGATTGTTCTTAGATTCGTGCCATGCTCATTGCCAAGGTGGAAGTGCCTCCACTTGGTCCGGCGCCGATGGCCCCCAAGTCGGGAATACGGTAATCACTTGATTTTCTTTTACAAAATAAAATGAATATAGAGAAATACCATAAAATACAACAAAACAAGTGTTAAATATCACAAATTTGAGATTTTAAAAAGGTATCTAAAGCTTTAAGAAATATTTCTAAGACATCTAAGACTTATTTCTAGAATCTTTCATATGCCTGAAGTTTATGTTGAAATTTATTGATTTTAGTGATAAGTTTAGAAAATAAAACAAATTTACATTACATATTTTTTGAGAATTTATCTTTATAATGAACTTACTTTTTCATTTTTTTGGATTTGTTTTTCAGAAAATGGCTAAGGCTGTTGGAGATTGGTTCTATGGCCGAAGTACGTTTCAGAACATAGATTGTTCATCGCTAAATTGCAACCCTACTTGTCCTGCAGTGTCAACCGAAGACTAAATTTTATTCATTGGTGTTTTAAATTGAAATAAAGTTATAAACTACTCATCTTTGAATTCTTGTTCTTGAAATTTATATATGATGTATACAATTATTTATATATTCAAATAATACATAGAAACATTTGCATTGTATTACTTTTACAATCTCGTTATTGTTTTTATTCTTATTTTTTTGCGTATTCAGAAAAAAAGTATTAATATTTTCTAAACGTAAAACTTCAGAGTTTTGATGCTAACTTTAACCACATTGATAGAAGATTGCAATACAGAAACAAAGATGCTCATGTAACAACATAATATCAATGGATTCACTCATTTTCTTACAGATGATGGATCGATTTGGTTTTAAATTATGAATTTTAAATTTTCCAGTGTAAGCTACAAACAACAAGCAAAAACACAACATTTTGATTCAGCCACAGACAAAAACCGATGAATGTTATTGGTCTTTTGCAGAATCATAATCTTTCAACATTATGTCTATACGACTATAATCAATGTTGTTCAGGTGGATGGATCATGTCTACAAATGTCACCTCGACATAGGGGACATACTCTGCATCGCCATAAAACCATCATAAGATCTCAACTCAGACACCGAAAAAAAGGCGAAATATTGTTACCATAGATCAGATTTCATACCTGTGAATCTCCTTGAGCCATTTATCCACACAGGTTCTATGAAACTCATGATGACAAGGAAGTGTTCTTATAGTGTCTCCTTCTTCATACTCCACAAGGCATATGTAACATCTGAAAGATTTCGGGAAATAGAAAACATCTTTAAACCATAATGTATAGACTTTCGAGCATCAAAATAGAACAAGAAAGGTAAAAGGTATTACTGTGACGAATCCTCGCTTTGTGACTTAGTATACAGTTTTATTGGTAATAAGTCCACAACGTCGTTAGGTGCAGGAACAGATCCTATAGATGATACTGATGGTTGTTGAGAGGATAAGACAACAGATTGCTGATGAATTTCATCAAGAACCTATAATGAATTACACATAAAACCCTTATTAGCATACAACAAGAAAGAGCTGTTAATGGGAAGATTGAAGACATGTGTTTACCTCGAAGAGAGCTTCAGCTAGCAAAACTATCCTTGAGATGCTAGCTCTTGCATTTGTTTCGTCGGTTGTTGCTGTGGTAGAACCACGGTTAGTGACTGCACGGCATGTGCAACGACCTGTTTGATCCTGACCAGATAAGACACAAGCTCTATCATGATGGCCTGTGACATTCTCAAACCGGCTTCCTAATCTTTGAAGAGCTCGAACCTGTGGTATTAGTTACATCAGTTACTAATTAGTTATATCTTGAATTGATCATACACATCAACGAAGAGATCATCGAAGAGGTTTCAAACCTGAGATCTTATTCTCCTCCTTCTTTCAAGAAAATCTGATCTGTTTTCTAATAAACCTTGATACCTCCCTTCTCTCACAAGAGGAGCAGGCGTCTCGTGATCTTGAATGCCAAATAAGGTCCTTCGAATGCTAGAGGCAGAGCGATTTAGTATAGACGTTGAAGTCACAGGAGTATCCTCTACTGTTGCGGTTTCAGTAGAGAAGAGATCAGTATCTTCCTCTCCCTGATGTGATGAAGGACGGAATGTGAAATCAGAGAGTGAAGATCGTCGAAGAACTCTATCACGGAGTCTTCCAACACTCAGAGTTCTGCTAAATCGAACATTCCGGTCAATGGAAGGTTCCCGAACAATGTGTCTTCTATCAAGAATTCCAGCAAAAGTATTGTCCATAACATTAACTATTCGTGGAGAACGTAAGCTACCATCTTCCCCAAATCTCATGGCATCAATATCTCTAACTACATTGTCAATCACAGGAATTCTCGGAGATTCGAGCCTAATAGCAGATTCTGAAGGTGAAGTAACACCTTCTTCTCGAGAAGAGGAAACTGGATAAGTATTGTTGAAGGATCTTGAGCTTGAAGCTCTACTAAGTCTAGAACTTATATTACCAGGAATGAATTTGAAATGCGAAAAAACTCGATCTGGAGTAGAAGATTCTTGAATCGAATTCGAACCACTAACATTTATCATCTCTACATTGCTTATACTGGCTTCTTCTTCTTCTTCAATACCACAATCATCATCAAGCTCAAGCTCATTTTCAGATTTCTTCTTCTCATCTCTTAAATCTTTATCATAACAATCTGATGCATCTCCTTGATTCCTTGATTCAATTCTACGCCTTGAAACACTTCTTCCATGATGACTCTTCCTCATCCATCCATTACACACCTGACATAAATTTGACCTAAATTTCAGATTTTTAAAAACTAAAATCAATGAAACTGCATTAAAATATTCAAAAACCAGACCTGTTCAACATCATCATCATCAGTGTCATGAGAAGTAGAAGATGAAGCAAGACAAGAAGAGTGAAGAGAACAAAACAAACTCATTGATCTTCTCCTCCTTACACCACCATTACTTAAAGACGACGGAGGAAGAGGTTGAGTCACCACATCGGAATCTTCTTCTTTCGCCGTTGACGATAAAGAAGAGCCTCGACATGATTTGCTCCGCCCAGATCCCATTTCTTCTCAAAAAGATTGTAACTTTCTGCTGAAATTACATCATTGCCACAATCTTCTTCCTTCAATTCAAAATCGAAAAATGGAAACTTTTTCTTCAGATCTTTACATTGAAACTCGAATTCGACATTGACAATGAAGAATCGAAAGCCTAATAAATGGGTTTCAGATCTGAAACTCAAGTTTACAAGAATACCTCGAAATCTGAAGTTTCTTTTTTTTTTTTTGCTTCTGTGAGGATTATAATGTAGTAACTAAGCTAATGTGAATGTTTTGTTTAATCAAAAGAGAATTGCTTTGAAATAAAGGAAGGATTTTTAAAATTTGTAGGTGATCGGAGTTATCGAAGAAGGAGACAAAGCACCTATCTGCGATAGAGAGAGAGACTTTTACGGGAAGAGTGTGTCGATGTTCGAACGAGAGGGAACAATAAACCAAACTCTCATTTCTTTAATTTTTTTCTCTTTTCTTTTTCTAATTTTTTCAAATTATTATAACACTTTTTGTTTCATTGAGTTGAATTTTTTTTATCTTTTTGCAATCATAATTGGACTCTGTTGAGGACTATAATTGAAAAATTTTTGAAATTGTCAGAAGTTAGGTGTGGTAATGGTAACTGGTAGGGTAACCCAAAAAATTAAACCTAATCAAATGAAAATGTTCAAACTGTAATCGAACAAAGTTTGTTTATATTACTAGGTAGCATGTAAGTTTCTATCAATGTGTGTTTCTTGTTTCAGAATCGGAATTGAAATCTGAAGCTTTCGAAAGCTCGTTTGCATGACGCATCCGTTTCTGATTCCATGCAATCTAAATTTATAAACCGATTGGATTCATCTAAATTGCGTGAAATCTCCGTCTGAGATCCATTTTTATTTTAGAACTAAAAATTTTGGGAATGTAGGAAACGTGGCGAAAACACGAAGATGTATATGATATTTTTTTTTACTTTGATGGTTATGATATTTTATCTCTAATTAAACTACTTAAAATTTATGTATTAAAGTTGTGTTGTGTCAAACAATTTTCTAAAATAAAGCTTTACTATATAATTGTTGTATTCATGTTTCCAACATGTACATATTTTCTAATTGGGAAAATACCATAAAAACCTTCACTTTACAACTTTTTCCAACTAAAACCTCTAACTATTTGTATTTCCAAAACAAACATTCATGTTGATAAAAAATTTCAACAAAAACCTCAAACTATTTTTATTTTCAAAACAAAACTCAAAATATAAACTTTTTCTTACTTAAACCCTCAACTTCTCAATCTTGATCCCAATGAAGGTTAATTGACGATCAACGATAATTCCACAAACGCATGTTAACTATTTGTTCATTTTGTCAGTTTTGAATAAAAATCATAGATGGAAACATTCAATCTTGAGTTTGATTGAGGGTTAATTGATAGTCAACGATAACTTCAGTTAACACAGCAAACGTCTGTTAAATATTTGTTAACTCCGTCAGTTTCGAATATGAACCCTAGATGAATGAATAGATTTTCTGTAGTTGTAAATTTATTTTTTCCTTAGTAAATAACTAAATAACAACAAAAATACGTTAAAATGGACAAACATAGTTAACAAGAGTTATTGTTGACCGTTAGTAATCCCTCAATGGGGCTCAATATTAGAAACTTGAAGGTTTAAGTAAGAAAAACTTTATAGTTAGAGGTTTATTTTGGAAACAAAAATAGTTTGAGGTTTTTGTTCGAAAATTTTATCAACTTGAATGTTTTTTTTAAAACACAAATAGTTGGAGGTTTTAGTTGGAAAAAATTGTAAAGTTGAAGGTTTTTTATGGTATTTTCTCTTTCTAATTAAAAGTATATTTTCACGTTTTTATATGTTTTGTTCCAGTATATATGTTTCTATTTCCATACAACATGGGGTTTTCACTAACAAATTAATTGAAAGTATATAGTATAAACCAAATGAAAACTATTTAAATTTTATATTGTTAGTTATACACATAAACAAAAGGGGTTTTTCAGAATTGTTTTTTATTGTAGCCAATTATTAAGAGATATTTAAGGAATTATTAATCAATTTAATTTTTTATAATTTTTTTTTCTATAAATTATATTCACTTTTAAAAGGGTTTTTAGTAAAACAATAACATTATTTTCTTTTAAAAATAGACTAAATCAGGAGAAGGTATTTTTCAAATAAAAAAACTGAAATGGGGTATTTTTCCAAATTTTCTCTAAACAAAATTATCTAGTATGTAGTTAGTATATAATATAAACCAAACCAAACTTATTTAAACCAAAATAAAAATAGTTTAAAATATATATATATATATATATATATATTATGATATAATAAAATCATTATGTTACTATATTTCTTAAGAGACTATTAGTACATGAAAACTGATTAAATAAGACTCAAAATCAAATAAGAGCAATTCTCAAAAATAATACAAAATTAAGTTTTTTTCTCCAAAAATATCACACATTTTAAATTAAGACAAAAATAACATTTTACTAAAGGGTAATTTTCTTATATAACAAAAACCTCCGAATCTCATATTTTTAGAGTTTAGGATTTAGGGTTTAGAAAACCCTAAACCCAAAGCTCTAAACCCTTAATCATACCTCTTATCTCCTCAAAACTATATCTTAAATTATAAAATACTAAAGTCAAACCAAAAATTTTTAAGGCAATTCTAAAAAAGGAGAACTTGTAAATACTTCGGCTACGAAAAAAGGTTGTGATAAGAAACGCTCAATTTTTCGTGCTCTTGCTACCGTAAAGCGATCGCTTGGGCAGAATATCAAAGCAAGTACAAGTATTAGTAGCATAGCCAAAATGCTCGCGACCGACCATAGAACCCTGTTCAATAAGTGGAATGCATTAGCTGTCCGTTCGCAGGTTGGGAAGTAAGGGTCGGAGAAGGGCAACCACTCATTCTTAAAACCAACATTCGAAAGAGTTAGGGCAGAAAAGGGGGAAAAGCTCTCCGTTCCTCGTTCTCCTGTAGCTGTATCCTCTAGAACCACAAGAATCCTTAGTTGGAATGGGATTCCAACTCATCATCTTTTGAGATTTTGAGAAGAGTTGCTCTTTAGATAGCACAGTACGATGAAAGTTGTAAGCTGTGTTCGGGGGGAGTTCTAGCACAAAATTATGTTTTTGTTCTAAAAATAACACACTTTCATTTAGGACCAAATAACATTTTTATTAAAAAGTAATTTTCTTATATAGCAAAAATCTCCTAGCTTCCTATTTAAGATTTAGGGTTTAAGATTTTTTAAACTCTAAGGCATAACCCCTAAACCGTACCTCATACCTCTAAAAACTATAACTTAAATCCTAAAATACTTAGCTCAAATTAAAAAGTTAAATTATTACCTTTTATAAAAATGCTATTTTTATTTATAAATAAATACATGCGCTAAATGTGTCACAAAAACTTATTTTGATACTATTTTAGGGAATTTTTCAAAATTTAATTATTATTTTTTATAAAGTGTTATTTTGTCATTAATAAAAATATGTGATAAATTTGTCACAAAAACATATTTTGGTGCTATGTTAGAAAATTTCTCATTAAATTAAACTAATAATAATTTTATTTAGTTTCAATTTTCCATAAAACCGAAAAAGTCAAACTGAAATCAAACCAAACTTAGCCAACTTACAACTTCGTCAAAGATATTAGTTTTGTTAATTTTGTAATTCTGTTTATTACAGTCCTTTTAAGTAATTTAATCATAATTACTATACTCATTCGTAAATTCATAAAGTTACAAAAATCTCAAATGTAGCAAACAGAGTGAACAAAACTTGACGGAAAAAAAAATGCACACGCTAAACAACACCACCACCGGTTTACAAGATCCGATCGACCCAAACCCGAATGAACAATTCAGCCACCGAACTCACAATCATCCACAGTCTCGACGTCCTCGCGGATTCGCCGCGGCTGCAGCAGCATCCATAACTCCAATTGAAAGCGATGTAAACAACGGAAACATCGCCGGAATCGGCGGCGGAGAAGGAACCAGCGGTGGGGGAGGAGGAGGAGGAGGAAAAGGGAAGAGAGAAAGGGAGAAGGAAAAAGAGAGAACGAAGCTTAGAGAAAGACATAGAAGAGCAATCACAAGTAGAATGCTCGCTGGATTAAGACAGTACGGTAATTTTCCGTTACCGGCGCGTGCAGATATGAACGATGTCATCGCTGCTTTGGCGCGTGAAGCTGGTTGGAGTGTTGACGCTGATGGTACTACTTACCGACAGTCACATCAACCAAATCATGTGGTTCGAAAATTTTCAAAACCCTTTCTTTCAAAAATTCAAACTTTTGATGATTCTTTAAACTCTGGTTTATGGAAACGAAATTGGAAATAGTAAAAGCTGATATATTTGATACCAAATATGTGTTGAAAGTTTGAAACTTTCCAATGTTATGTAGCTTGTTCTGTTATCAATGTAGTTAAATTTTGAGACTTTTCATGTCATTGGATAGGTTCAGTTTCCTACGAGATCTATTGAGAGTCCTCTTTCTTCTAGTACTTTGAAGAATTGTGCTAAGGCTGCTCTTGATTGTCAGCAACATTCAGTTCTTAGAATCGATGAGAATCTTTCTCCTGTGTCTCTCGATTCTGTTGTTATCGCTGAGAGTGATCATACCGGGAATGGAAGGTATACGGGTGCTAGTCCTATCACATCGGTCGGATGCTTGGAAGCTAATCAGGTAACAATTGAGTATTGGTGAATGACTGATTTTGAGGTGGGGTTTTGTTGTTCTTATCTAACAGTTTTGTTGTTTCTTTCAGCTTATACAAGATGTTCATTCCACCGAGCCTCGTAATGACTTCACTGAGAGCTTTTATGTCCCTGTGTACGCCATGCTTCCAGTGAGCTTTTATATATAATATATACATTGTTCTTTTACTACTTTTGCCGTGATCCTTGGTTTTCTTGAGCTAAAGTTCTATACTTTGTCTTTCAGGTTGGGATTATAGACAACTTTGGCCAGTTGGTTGATCATGAAGGTGTAAGGCAAGAATTAAGTTACATGAAGTCATTGAATGTTGATGGAGTGGTAATAGATTGTTGGTGGGGAATAATTGAAGGATGGAATCCTCAGAAATATGTATGGTCTGGCTATAGGGAACTCTTTAACCTTATCAGAGACTTCAAACTTAAACTACAGGTGTGATATTCCCTACTTGTAGAGCTTTAATATTGCGATAAAGAACCGTCTTTTCGTAGTATCTTAGCGATTAGCATGTGTTATACTTGAAGGTGGTGATGGCATTTCATGAATATGGAGGGAATGCATCTGCAAATGTTATGATCTCGTTGCCACAGTGGGTTTTGGAGGTTGGAAAAGACAATCCAGATATATTTTTCACTGATCGTGAAGGAAGAAGAAGTTTCGAGTGTTTGAACTGGAGCATCGACAAGGAACGAGTATTGCATGGACGAACCGGTATAGAGGTACTTAAAGAACACTCATTGCCAGAAACTGCGAAGCAATTATGTGCTCATTTTCTGAGAACATATTGATTTTTCAGGTCTATTTTGATTTTATGAGAAGCTTCCGGTCAGAGTTTGATGACTTGTTTGTGGAAGGATTAATTGCTGCAATTGAGATTGGTCTTGGAGCTTCTGGTGAACTAAAGTACCCATCTTTCCCAGAAAGAATGGGTTGGATTTACCCCGGTATTGGTGAGTTTCAGGTATTTTTCAGATTGCTGAACTTTACTTCTAACTTGTGACTTCATCAATGAGCATTGTTAATGTTTCAATTTACTATTTCTCCTATTGCAGTGTTATGACAAATATTCGCAATCGAATCTGCTAAAAGAAGCAAAATCACGGGGATTCGCTTTTTGGGGTAAAGGACCTGAGAATGCTGGTCAATACAATTCTCAACCTCATGAAACGGGTTTCTTCCAAGAAAGAGGTGAATATGACAGCTACTACGGCCGCTTCTTCTTAAACTGGTATTCGCAATTGCTAATCAATCATGCTGAGAATGTTCTGTCTCTTGCAAATCTCGCGTTTGAGGATACAAAGATTATTGTCAAGGTATAATCTTTTTGCCATTTATCCTTCAAAACCAGTAATGCCTATAATAGTAAGACTCATACACACACACAAAAATGCAGATACCGGCGATTTACTGGTCTTACAAGACAGCTAGTCATGCTGCTGAATTAACTGCAGGATACTATAATCCTTCAAACCGAGATGGTTACTCTCTTATTTTCGAAACTCTGAAGAAATATTCAGTGACTGTGAAGTTTGTGTGCCCTGGACCACAAATGTCTCCTAATGAACATGAAGAAGCATTAGCTGATCCAGAAGGTTTAAGTTGGCAGGTAATAATGACTAAAGCTTTTCTTGTTTCTCTGCTACTGTAAGCTTAAGGCTAAGTTTGGTTATTTGTGGTAGGTGATCAATGCAGCTTGGGATAAGGGACTTCTTATTGGAGGAGAGAATGCGATTACTTGTTTCGATAGAGAAGGTTGTATGAGATTAATCGAAATGGCTAAACCAAGAAACCATCCAGATAGCTATCACTTCTCTTTCTTCACATATCGTCAACCTTCTCCTTTGGTTCAAGGATCTACTTGCTTTCCAGATTTGGACTACTTCATTAAACACATGCACGGTAAGATTTACGCGTACGCACACTCCTCTAAGCTACATTGTAAAATCTTTGTTCTTACAACTCTATTTGTTTCTTTTGCAGGAGACATACAGAGATAAAATAAAGTTTGGAACACAAAACACAGCAATAAAGGTTGCAGGGTTTTAGGGTTCTTCGAGTAAGTCTTTTGTTTGAAAAACTTCAAAATCTGTTTTGTTTTGTTGTTCTCTGGGGTCTAAGTTTAAGAAGATTGATCTTTTATTTGTAAAACCTGTAACACTTTACTAGTTGATGATGAACTAAGTAATTAGTAATTATTAATTTAATACCTTTCCTTTTGCAATTTTTTTCATCCATTATTTCTTCACTTTAAAAGTTCTAACATGCGAATCTAATACTTTTTCTCAAATGCAAATATTCAAAATCCACTCACGAAAAGCAATAAAGCATATACTTGTTCAGTTTTATTTTGGTAATTAAATAATCTTCCAAGTAGTCATTAAATATATATATATATATATATATATATATATGTGCCGATTTGACAGAACTGAAAGAGTTGCACCTAAACCTTTTGACTAAAAATGTTTTTAGAGAAACCTTTTGACTAAATTGCGGAATCCGATTACATCGATGATATCATTAACTTTGGTCCAAAGTTATCACATCTTACCTTAAACCATCATATACTCTGATATTTTACCTTTTTAATTCTTGAAAGATTTATTTTCTTGTACTATCATCATGTTCTGATATTAACTTTCGTCCAAAGCTACCTCATCTTACCTTGTACCATCATATACGAGAAAATCCATCGTACTTTACATTTAAGATCCAACAAGAAAATAAATCTTTCAAGAATCAAAAAGGTAAAATATGACCTCTTTTGTACAGAGTTAATAACAAAATTAAGATTACAAGTCCATGAGGTCCTAAGAACATAAATAAAGACGCATGGGATGGTTTCATTTTGTCAATATCTGAAAGAATCATAATACATAATTGGTAGAAGAAAAAAGATACAATCAAAGCAACTACGATTAATCAATTCTCTTAAAATGGATTGAATTTGCAGCTGCTTATTTCTTTAAAATCGGTTTAACTTTAAAAGTTTAAACTAAACCCAAATGAAAAAATAATAATCCCAAAACAGAATCGTCTGTGATGGTTTCAACTTTTCTAAAATGTCAAATACAATGAAGAAAAAAAAAAACACTCGAAATCAACATCATAACATAATAAACATTACCATACAAGATTCAATTAGTTCATATACAAAAAATTCAGAAATACATACACATATTCGAAAATCAGATTGGCCATCTCTAGTTCATATTTTCAAAGATAAATTCAGAGTTTCTATAATATACTTAACCTATAAACATTGAATTGATCATATCAAATCTTATCATCACTAACCCACGCCACTATAAAATAGACACAAACCCTAAAAATTCTCTAAACCCTAATTTTATCATTAACCAAAACATAAAGCTTATTGATTTACAAAACGTTTCCATCAGAAAATCTTTGAAAACTCTAATTCAATTAGCAAATAAACATCGTTTAACAATAAAAAACACAAAGTCAAGATCTATATAACTAAAAGAATCAAACAAATCACGAACATAACCAAAATATCAAAATTTAACCTTACGAGTAACGAAGAATGTGTCAGATCTGAAACTTTGGATCCAAATTTTTTTTTCACCTCGGACTCAGATTCAGTTGATGCAAGGCGGGAGCTTACAAGCCAACCATGACAAGACATGTGGTGGTATTAGCCAATCAGTTCCCGACCTGCACCAAGCGAATCAGAGACCGCCGGTAACTTTATCATCATCATCGTACTTTTTTTTTTCCTCTCTCTCAATGGAAAAAGATGGAAGAGAAGAAGAAGGAGAAAACAGTCACCATATCTGGCAAAGTTATCAAATATCGAGAATACTTAAGCCTCCTTTGCTTGGTATTTAATAAAATAACTGACCAATTATGTATTGACGCGTGTCTATCTGAAAAGTCTTCTCTTTCACACGGTCTTTCACACATTCTTGTTTCTGAAAAGGGGAGTAAATACCGTCACGTGACCCACGTGCACGTGGACCCGGTATCAATTATTTATTAGTGCAAACAAAATACATACATATCCCGATTCAATCCGGTTTAGCTTGACTAATAATTATTACATTCAGAAAGGAAGTACTGAAGATTTGATATATAATATGCACAAAACTTAACCAACATAGTTCACGAACTCAGGCGGTGATGAGGGGACCGAGCCACCACCGAGCCAAGCGAAGACTGAGCCAGCGGTGTTAAAGACTCGCGGCACTACTATTCGAGCAATTCTTGGTAGAGTCGGGTAAGTAAGAGTACCGATAATAAACCAATTGAGACTCATAAGAGCAACTGCATCTAAAGCCGGTTTATTCTTAACCGTAGAGAAAAACTGAACCACACTTCTCAAAGAGATACCAACCACAGTGAAGAGTGCTCCTATAAGTGGAGTACACAGTTCTCGTTCTTTGGCTCCATATATTACTATACCAACTACGAAAGCGAGCATCGCGCTGAATATACTTCTTGAAAGTGCGATGTCCCTCTCTAAACCGATGACTCTTGGTGTTAGTTCTTCACCTTTTGGGATTGTCAATTTTGCAAACGGGTAAAGAGGTGATTTAACCGATGATGACTCGGCCGATCCATAAGGTATGCTACAGATTTCGCTTGGTTCTTCTTTGGGTTTAACTTTGCCTTTCTTGCTCCAATAGTCTTTTCCATAACCTTCCTTCAATTGGAGATTTTCCTTCTTTAGTTCTTTCAACTGTCAAAATCCAAATGGTTTAGAACATTTTGTATATATGGTTAATGCAACAAGTGGATTCAACTAAATTTTTGTACCTCAGCCTCTAGCTTTTCTATCTTGGAAATGGCTTGATCATGTTCATCTTCTAGTTCATCTAGGTCACGTTCCATGAGTCGATATTCTTTTATTGCTTCACGGAGATTCTCCTCTATTTCTTTTCTATTCCATTCAAGACTCTCTAGCTCATACCGCAAATTATAAATACTTTGCTCAAGCTGTAAATACAAAATATCTTTTTGTTAAATAATACAAAAAATCTTCCTCAACTGGAAAATGTACACAATCTTATGGACTTCTCAAAAGACTACGGTAAAAAACAACAGAAAATTATCGAAAAATTAGCGTAACTCTCTAAGCATATTCATTCAAAATCAATCAAAAGATTGCTAAATCAGTCGAAACTCACATAAATATGTAGGATTAATACTCAAACCATGAACATTACATTCAATCAAAGTGAATAACCTTTTTTTTAATATAATCGATCAAAGACTACTAAAACTGGATATAAGAAAGGTTTAGAAACCGAGACAAACCAGTCTTTCCCTTGGAATAGAAGCAAAGAAGCGAATCGGAAACGTAAAGAGGAGAATAGATCCCCAGATTGTGCCCCAAACAGCTCTCCAGAACATATTTATGTTGAACCAAATTGCAGAAGTCACCATATCAGAAGACATAAAAGTTGTAACAAGAGCTGTTCTAATACAGAACATACATGCAGATATGCAGAAAAAGAAAGGTCTGGTCATAAGATTAACTGAAGATGAGACCAATCCGGAAACCAAACCTCCATGATTCATTTGTGATCTTTACCTAAATAAAATTTTCCTATACCAACATAAACACATACACAATGAGTCACTGAGTCATTGGATTTTCCAAAAATAAGGGTTAAGACTTTTGATAGTTAAGAACCTTATATATATGTTTATGTATATAATCATGGAGGTTTGGTTTCCGGATTATAAGATGAGACCAATCCGGAAACCAAACCTCCATGATTATAGTTAAGAACCTTATATATAAGAATTTTGAATTCCGTGACTTGGGAATTTCTAATAGAATCTATATACTCTTAAGAAAATAAGATAGAACAAAGGAGAAAGTAAAAGGTTACCTTTTTAGGGGAAGAGTAAGAGTGAGAGTAAGAGAAGAAGTTGTAGTGAGCTGAGGCAGAGAATAAGAGTGAAGAGAGGAAACTTGATAGGGAAAGAAACAGAGAGGTGGCAAAGAGAGGGTAGCCATGGACGACACGTTGAGTGTATTTTTCAGGTTATTAGGATTTTGGATAAAGATCATAGCTTCAAAACTCTAGGTGGCATGATAAAAAAAAACAAAAACTTAAAATACATTCTGTTAAAAAAAAAGCAATAGAAAATTATAAAAATGAATAATTTAATTTAAAAAAAATCTATATATTTCCTTCTGTTCATAAAAGATGTTATTTTGACATATTTTACACATATTCAAAATAATAATATACTCCTGTTTAATATAGTATTAATTAAATTATAATTACTTAAGTAAAAATGTTATTGGTTTTGAGTATAAATAAATTCGAGAAAATTATTTTTAAAATTACATTAAAAATATATTATTTTCAAACGGGAGAGTATTATATATGTATAGTATTCCTCCATCCTAGGATTATTGTAACTAATTATGAATAAATTATGAGACAGCAATAGAAAGAAATAAAACTTTAATCTAGAAATCAACATGAAAGATTTTTTTTTGTTCTTGAATAGAATGTAAAATTTATTCAAAAGCCTTTTTTACATCAAGTGCAACAAGATTATAAAAATTCTATAACAGTTTTATTACATGAAAGATTTCAGAGTAGAAAAGAAGAGATCGCTTCTGGGTCTGTTGATATATAGAGGCGATGAGTATGCGATAGAGAAAAGAAAAGGAGATAAGAAGATACGTTTTCATTCATCAGCATTTTTCTATGTCGCACCGACTTAAGCCAACATAATCTACACTAGTCCAAAGTGAAAATCAACATGATTAAACATGCATGGTTGTTATATTTCTATCAAAAATTACGGACCACTGTTGTCTCTTATTTTGAATAGTTTCCTTTTCAGATCTAAAAAATAAAACTAATGACGAATGTTTTCAAATTTAAAAGGAAAAGCGAACATGGTGGTCATAGTACAGTATACAATACAATCAAAGAAAATGTAAAGCAGAAAGATAACCGTAAATTAGAACCAAGTAAACGGAGGTTTGTCCTACAAACCCCAAACCCTCCCAATGCCCCCAAAAAGTTCCAAAGCCAACCAACAACGCAAGTCACCACTATACACATTAAGTAACTCCTATTTATAGTACTAATTGTAGACTTAACTAACTCGATGACATTCCTTGTAGAGTTGATGAACTCTTTAATCAAATGTACCAAGTCAACAACGTCAGACGCCAGATCGATGTCATACCATAGTACTGGAGATTCTTCGGATTCTTCATTGGGAATAGTCAACATAGATGTGTAACATGTGTTATGCTCGGCGTCATACCATACATCATGAATATTAGGTGATGCATGTTCCTCGGATTCTTCATTGGGAATAGTCAACATAGATGTGTTATGCTCGGCATCATGAATATTAGGTAATGCATGTTGCCTTTCGGCCTGTTTGCGAATATTTGATGGGTTTCCCTTGGCAATATAATCTCTTTCATTGATAATTCTATAAGATCACTCTGCTCTGTCACATCTTTTGCAAAGGCACCCCTTGTGAATAGCATCATGGCATCTTCTTGCTTTAGACCTTGTAGCTCATAAATCTCATTGACATAGAACTGTTCAATAACTTGTTTATATCTTGAGGTTATGATAATCAAGCTCCCTGGACCAAATCCACCACCAAGAAAAGATTTGGCGTCTTTAGCATTTTGCACATCATCTAGAACAATGAGAACTCTTTTTCGTCGGTTGCTTGGCTCTGAAGCAGAATGGTTTAGGTCAAACTTTTCCATTGGAGTCTCCCCCAAGTATTCATCAGCCAAAGGTTCAAGTCTCCTTTCACTATATTCTTTCTGAAAATCTTTGATGAAGCAAGAAGCATCATAGCGACTCGAAATTCTTCGAAAGAAGGCTCTAGCTAGAGTCGTCTTTCCAATGCCAGGCTCACCAAAAATGCCTAGACTGCGGAGGCCCCATGACTGCTTGCATAGCAAGTTTTCTATCTCAACTTGTCGCCTGTGGATCCCAATCTCTTCTGTTGGATAGAGCTTTTCAAAGACATGCCTCGCGATTTCTTCCACAGTGACGAGTTCGCGGGCCATAAACTGGATAAACTTTTTGAAAGGATTAAGGAGTCGACAGTCGCACTGGCGGTCTTATCCAGTGAGTACACAAACTCAAATTGGTGCTTGAAAGAACTTGTGAAGATAATGGAATGCGTGGAAAAAGATAATCTATGGGTTATTCCCATATTTTACAAGCTGGACTACACCACGGTGAAAAAACTAGATGGAGACTTCGGTATTCAGCTATGGAATCTGTGGAGGGACGGTCGTAATCGAGACGACCGGATTCTTAAGTGGAACGAAGCTTTGCAGGGCGTTGCACGCAGATTTGGTTTGGACTTGAAATCTCACGGGTAGTTATTTTAACCTACATTTACTTAAGATTTAATCCTTATTGTCACGTCTATATTAGGGTTTGATTTCACAAAAAGTACTTACATAGTGGTTTTAGGGTTTAATGGTATTAATAAAAGGTAATAACACTTCATGACCCAAAAAATAATTAAATTTAATTAACAAAATAACTATATGCTATAGTAACTTGTTTGGGAGTAAAATGAAATGACATTTGAGTCCTTCATCATATTTCATATCATTTAAATATATTTCATGTTATTTTCATAAAACGTTGTTATTTTCTTTTCCTTCTTTTTCAGCTATATATTGGCTCTTTTATTTTTTGTCATGCTAACACAATTTTTCAATATATTATGCTATTAATTTTTGAAACATGTTATTTTCAAAAAGTACAATAGATTTTTTTTCAAAAAATGTTGTTTTGACTAGAAATAATATTTCTTAAAACAATGTGTTTTTAGTCAAAACATCATGTATTTTGAAACTGATGGAGTATTAATTTTTTTGTTGTACCTCTTACTAATATATTCTATAATTATATTGGTTAATACATTAAAAAGTAGGTATAATCGAACATCTACATTGAAAATAGAAAACGGAATGGAGGGAGGAGTAGTTAAAAATCTGATTTTATTCAGTATTTGATTTGATATCATATTGATTTGATTTCTCATTGAATTTGAAAGAAAACAAGAAAACTAAATATTAAGAGGTTCAACCGTTCAATGTGAGGGTGAACTTTGTTATTATCGAAAATTTTCTAAATACACATGTGACTTTTTAAAAATCCACTTGTTTGCTTTTAAAACCAGTGAAGTGTATAAAGATTTTCAATCGTTACATGGTTTTCCAAATTAGTTAAAATACACAAATCAAAGTTTAAAACAAACAATTGGGACGTGACGTTGAGAACCAAAAAAAGGATATATATGTCTTGCCCATTATTGAGGCAATATAGTTTGACTTTGCTTATACATTGTTACATTCCGATTGATCCATTGATTATAATGCAAGAGCCTTATTGGGTTTTCCCTCTCTGTGTCTCTGCAGTGATAACGACCCCGATTTAATACAGGCTATCATTACACAAGTTCAGAATGCCCTATCAAAGGATTTAGCGCGGAGAGAAAACAAAAGAAGACGAAGAGCAATCTATGGGATAATATAATTCTGATATCTATTTCTATTATATATCTATAGAAACTTTCCACATCTTCAATATTGCCAATTCAGTTAATTAGATTTATTTGATGCAACTATATATATATATATATATATATATCACTTCCCCAAAACGTTGACATGGTATGATATCGAAATGGCAAAATGTCTTTGATTTTCTGCAGTTGAATTTTATTTTCTCTCTTTGTCCTCTTCAAAGCTCTGTTGCCGTTTTGGCTATGTTTTGTTCTTTTGATTTGCTTTTTCCTCTACAAAAGAAATAAAAAAAGGAAAGAAAGCGAAGAATATTGAAATCTTTCGTTTCGTTTGTTCCAAAGTTCGTATGACTTTCGTTCTTTAAACGTTCATCTGACAAAGATAGAGATAGAGAGCCAAAGCAAATATTTCCGACAAAATTGGCTTGTCCTTTTCAACGCAGCGTTTATTTGTTTGATCTCTGGTCGGATATGTTAAATGTTATTTTGATGAGAGCAATTCATTAAATCATTTTCATCGTTGGGAATTTTTAGTTGTAAATGGTTTCCACTTCAGCAAGTAAACATTAGCTTGTCGTCCACGGATACATTACTTCAGTTATTTACAACTAGGGATTTGATGTTTGAATGAGTAAACATTAACTGAAAATTTCAGGAGACAACAGTGAAAAGATTTATATGTGTATAGTTGCTACACATTGGCTGAGCATTTTTGTATACACTATACATTGAAAAAACATGAAGAACATTACAGAGAAACAGATAATTCCACTCTTCTTTCTTTCCAATTGTGCTATGAGCTTAAAGTTGTAGGAGCATAAAAAACTGCAACATTACGGAAGTAAATGAAAATCAAGGACATAAACGTAAATGAAAGACTTGAGTGGAGGTGAGAGAGAAATCTATTTTTTTTTAACCCTTTGAATCACCCATAGTGCCACGAGTTTCTGAGATTCAAGAGTCTCATGATACAACCACACAAGAATCTCATAGAAGTTTCTAATAGTAAATTTGGGAGTTGTTGCAAGAAGACACAAGTGGAAACATAAACAACACCTATTGATGTGAATATGAAGAATCAATGCTTTGAGTGCGGTTTGAACTATTTGATTTACGTAATTGGAAGTAACCAATTAGGTTTACGACGAAACCCCGCGTGAACATGATCTCCACCAGATACCGATTTTGCGAGCATTCGAAACTCAGTTCTAAATGAAGTATCAATTCTACGATATTCTCAATAAAGACTTACTTTTAGAATAAGAAATTGCTTGAGTCTAGCTTGTGCTTTTAGTGTTTGATCGCTTGTCTCAACAAGAGAAAGGTTTCTTGCTTAAATTGAGGAGTTGCAATTTTGAAATCGATGAACAACCCATTGAAAACTTCTCACGCGAATCCAAGAGAAATGGGCGACGAGAAGATGCCACGACCTGATTCTCAGTGATCGTGCAACCAAGGAGACCGAGTCTCAAAGAATCGGCTTTCCTTTCTTGGTTCCACCGGTATCTCCGTTCAATCCAAACCTCACACCCATCGGAGCTCCACTTGAGCTTAACAAGACCACTTAGGCCAATTTGTCATTCAGAATACTATTTTTTTATTAAGCCCAATTGGCTTACATAAAAATCGAGCCAACAAAAGTTAGCTTCTACAACATGTTCAACAGTTCCATTTCCAAACTTTATACTCTCAAGTGGATGTGTCAATCTCTTCATCTATTTCAACAACCTTCAGGTCCTTTAAGTCCTTCAAGCTGAAAGGTGTCTTAAGGTTTCTGCTCACTTCCAGCTCTTTTAGACCAATCATGTTACAAACGGACGGTTCGCTAAACCGATGAGCTTAGCGGAGCGGGTCTGGACATAACTTTTTCACCCGTGGGTCTAGCTGGCCGGTTTGTTGCAGTCCAAAAATAAATATTGTCTGTTGCGGATAGGCCCAAACGGGCGCGAGCCAACCCGTTTGACACCTCTACTCATGTGGCTTGCTCAGAAGTCTCGTTTTTATATGTCATAAGATTTTGGAACAATTTTTATTTTGGGCACCTTAAAAATTTTAATTTCGAATGGAATCCTCTGGAAATGATTTTTAAAATAGTAGGGGTCCTATTTAGAATTAAAAATTCAAAAGAGACTTTTTCATAGTCTTACCTAAGATTTTTTTATGACATAACTATATAAAAAAGGTTGTTTTACATCATTTATTTTTAATATTTGTATTAGTTAGAAATGATATAAAAGACTTTTGCATCACTTAAATAAATGATTTATTTTTGTGTGATACAAATAATTTAAATTATTTTGTTACCAACTGATGCAATTGTATATAATATTTGCATCGGTTGTTATAAGTGATGTTAATTTGTGACAATCACAAAAAATGATGTTAATAGTTGTATCATTTATAATAACTGGTTTAATAATTGTATCATTTACAATAACTGATTTAAAATATTATAATCACTTAGACATAACTGATGTTATATTTATGTAGGTTTTATAAATGATCCTAAAATATTTTTAGCATATTTTATTTAATTTAAAATATTTATGTCAGTTTCATAATGATTTATTATAAAACTTAAGCCCAGTAAATAGAATAGGCTTTAATAATTTTGAGTTAATAATTAGCAGTAGAACATACAGTATTTATAACTACAATTGTCAAGTTCTCTTTCTTTCATTATCCGATATGGAACATTTGAAGTTTTGTCATATTTTCAGTTGTGTATCATTTTAAAAATGATGCTACCAAAAATCAATAGATACATCAGTTATCTAAATGATGTAATTTTATATTTTACATCACCTTTTGGTAAGTGATACAAATTAATAAAAATTAAATTAATTTTACTTAAGTGATGTAAAACTAGTTAATAATAACATCATTTAATATAACTGAAGCTAAATCATATATATTTGCTTTATTTATAAATAAGTGATTTAAAATAACATCACTTACTTAAATAATTCAATTTAAGTGATGTAAATGACTTTTTTGTAGTGGTAACATTCATATGTGTAACTATTTAATTACAAAACACTAAAAAACATCATTTTGTGATTTTAGTTGAAATATAAAAATATATTACTCAATTTCATTACTTATAGTATTTGTTTTGTGAAATCTTCCAAAATAAATTTACCAATCAGAACAAAAGTTATTTGACCTTTATCAAAAAGACAAAAAGGTTAGTCAAGTACTAATTATTTTGTTTAAGTAGTTCTATACATATATCAAGTGTGTTTTTTCTATAATTCAGGCTACTCATGCGAAATGCATATTCCAACCAAATCTTTCAGATTGCTTACATATGAATTCATCTTATTTTATTTTACCCAAGTATTTATTTGACTGTTTGTTAAAGTTAGTAATCTATGAGCCAAAAGGAAAAGTTAGAAATCTTCCGTTTCCAAGCATTTTCTATAAGTAATCCTATAGTGATCAATGATCATGCCAAGCTTAAAACCAGGCTCAGGTCTACGCCTAAAATTTGGTTCAATCGAATTGTCAAGTCCAAGATAAAATAAATCTTCCGAATTTGAGGTAAATTGTACAACTTTTAGTAATTTACCCACAAAAATTATAGCTTTTTTTTTTCTTCTTTTAGTCTTTTAATTATACCCAAAAAACAAAAGATGGTTTATAGATTAGTGCCCTGACGCAAGTGATTATGCCTTCGAAGCGTATAAGTTGTGAAAGCGAAAGGCTTTAGCAGAAACAACAACAAAAATAAACTTTCTTCGTTATATAAATCGAAGTTATATTCTAAACAATTATATAAATTCGAGTGGAATTTTCATTCAGGCAAAAATCTCGAAATGTTTGATTTTCTTTCATGCTCATTTAATATTATTATCAATAATGTGTAATACTTATAGCAATTTTTCTACAAAAAAAAAATGATTGACCCCAAAACTAAATAAATAATAAACTAATTAAGTTATAAAAAACAAATGAGAAATAAGTCCTAATGCTTATGAGCAGAAGTGCAAGGAGATGGGATATAAATATGATCAGACGGTCTAAACCTAAGCTCACAGCTAAGGTTACACTCAAACTTGACCGATCCTAATGGTCCTACACGCCACCGAGTCTTTGATCCACCTTTAAGCTCGAACGTAATCACATCTTGTTTAATCGCAAAGTCTATAGCTTGCATCATTGTTGGACTCAATGGTATTGGATATGATTGAACCAAGTAATGATTATAAATTGATCTCTCTTTATCAACTTCAAACCGATCCGCTTTTAAAATGGCGATCGGTTTACCTTCATAGCTTAGCTTAAACTCGTTTTCATCAAACAATGCATTAGCCTTAGCATTATCATTTTCTGCACGAATCACAATCGTTAACTGCGTTTGCATAACTCCAACTATATCATACCTAGTCAATAAAAAAAACCGAGGAAAAAAAATCGATTGTTAATGGTCAAGAATCCAAGAACAACAAAGAGGAAGAAGTTGCATAATTAAACCATACTTTAAGAGGTCAAGGTGAGCATCCGCGACACTAAGTATGGGAACTCGTGGATGAATGACCATGTAACCAACAAAGACTACAATGCCACCAAAGATCACAACAATAGAGATTAAGGCACAAATGATAGCTGCACACCAGATGAAAGGACTGGTACCGTGACGAGAAGCCAATCTTGGCATTATTATGAGGCACACGGGCTTGGGGTTTGGTTCGGAATCGATGAGACAGCATCCAGGCTCTGGGACCAAAGTTCTTGGCTTTTTGATGGGTTTGTGGTTGAGGATAATGGATTTTGAAGGATTGGGTACGAAACCTCAATTGGTGGGATAAGTCTTCGTATCTTTGTTTCTTTCCCTTGGTGTAAAGGCAAATTGGTTTCGCAAGTAACATACATAATTGTATAAAGTTTGTATACTTACCTAAAGTTTAAGGAATCTTCTTGTTATAAAAAAAAATTCTTAACTTGTAAGTGTTACTAACTTAGCTTATATATTAAATATCAAAGCATATAAAAGTATATACTATATATTTAATGATTTTGCATATACCAAAAGTGTTCGCAGTACTTTTTGTTTTGTCTACATGTAGAAGAAACATTTTCTCCTGAAACTAAAGCTCATCAGACTGAAAGAAAAAAAGGAACATGAACTTGCTAATATGATATGGTAGCTATAAAACTGTTTTTTAACCTGAGAAACTGATTTCAAAAACAGCGGTAAGAGGCACACGAGTAACTAATAAAGCCTTCTGAGGAAGATAGAAACTCAGAAAGGTGTGTTTCTGCCTCGGCCTCTCCCACCAGAGTAGTAACCATAAGGTCCATAACCCGAGTTTGCGTAATAGTTGTTGTTGTTGTTGTTATGGTATCCGCCTCTGTAATTGGTTTGTGCAGCAAGATATGCACCTTGACCTGGTTGTAGTTGAGGTGGTTTTTGAAAATTATTACCATATGCCTGAAAATAAAAAGGTAAAGAGAGACAGAAAGCTCCATAAGCAACAACTATTACTATTGAAGAAGAAAAGTTTCAAAACTTTGGGATGAAACAAACCTCGGGAAACTGAGTGTGCTGTTGTCCGCCTCTTGCCACACGGTCAAGTGGATTGACCGAGATTGTGTCAAAAAAGTCATCCTTGTTATATGCAGGCTGCAACATGCACAAACAAATGTTAATCACTGCTTGAGTTCCCTGTTAAGTACTTGAGATCTCTCTTAGATTTAATCAAAGTTAGAAAATACCTTTGTCTTCCCTTCTGCATTTGGCTCAACTGCAGTTTCTTCCTCGTAATCATTTTGATTCCTCTGGTTACTTTTTCCGAGATAACCCCATAGTTCACTCTTCTTGAACTTCTCATTCATTGCCTCAAAATCAAATTCTTCAGTGAACTCAATGCTAGAACTAGGGATCCGAGACTGCAACAAATTTAGAACCAATGAAAAAACAAATAAGAAATTCATGAATTGTGTTGAAACGATACAAACAGATATTGAAATACTTTGAATTTTTCAGTAGCACTTCCAAGAGAGAGAGGCTAAATGTATCACTTTTAATGACATAATGAGTCTAAGAACCAATGTAATCATGAAGAGTTTTAATGATAATCATGAGAAAGTCATTAATAGGTGTGATATTTACGAGAACATCAGAAGAAGAAAGAGACCTGGTGAGCTGAAACTGGAAGAGGCAGCAATGGTGCATGATTTCTGGTAGCAAGACTTTGTAATGGCATATTCATTGATACCGGGTTAGGTGCAGCAAACATCTCTTGACCCCTATTTACCATCTGCTGCCTAGAT